>JARDVY010000030.1:11562500-12162500 GCA_029030555.1 Ornithoptera alexandrae | reverse complement strand
CTCATGACTTAGTCATTGTCCCCATTCCCGAAGCAGTCGTAATGAATAAACAATAAGTTCCTTGTAAATTCTAAAGATATATCTTAAGCGGATTTCAAAATTTACCTTTATATTACTCATTGTGAGAGATTTGTCGTGTTAGAAAGTAAATCACACGCTGTTGGCTGATGATTCGGTTTCCTGGACAGGTGACCAATAGTCTAACTTGTTGTATGCGACGCTTACGATCAAGATATTTTAATGTTTGCACTGTACGGCTCATCGTCGGGAAAATACGCTGTGGTATTTACCAAGCTGGAGTCCAACAATAGAAACTTATCACCGGTAATCATCATCATCAGCCGATAGAGCTCCACAGTTGGACATAGGCCTCCCCCAAGGATCTCCACGTATTTAGGGGTCCATATGAGTGGGTTTGGGCTATTTATCTTAACGCAGGCCGAATACGGGTTGGTGGGAGCCAGAGCCTCGTTTGTTGTTTATCAGGCTGTACCACAAGCAGGTGAGGTTGACTGGGATCCCGTGAATTGTTGTGCGGGACCCCTCTCTCACCGGTTATAATATAATTAAATCCCTGATACGTATAAACAATTAGACGTTATAATGTAATTTGTTGCGATAATTATCGCGGAGTTCTATTAGCAAAATCGATTAACCCTCTCACGGCCGCCGCGCACTGTAGCAATACGATAGCTGTTTAATGATACGAATTGTGCAGTTAATCGTTAGCCTATAACACTAACCGGGATAAATCAACCCTTCCAACACACCCCCCCCCGCCCCCCTATCTCACCTCCACCCTTACGTTTCTAAATAGGTCCACGGCGTAAGCGGGGGCCCAGGCTTACCGGCGGCACGGCGCGGGTCCGATCGCTCCCAATCGGATTGAATATTAATGCGACAGATGGCGGCACATCCGCACATAATTAATTTCTCGCCCGCCGATATTTCGGGCTCCAAGTGACCTCAAAATCGTATTTACACGATTCAATGTTAAATTCACTCTGAATTCGGAGAATGTTGATGTTTTATTTGTTTGATAATATCAGGTTGCGTCTCTACGTATCGTGTGATTTTTGTCTTGAGGGTTGGCGTAGCGTGCAAACAAATATTGATCGTTGTACATCAATATTTGTGTGACCGGCTGCGGGCACCGGCCATTAACATTAGATGGGCATACTAATATTTAATCATTAGACCTGTTTTAGAAAAGGTTTACGTTCTTATTAAACTATTTAAATCAGTAAGGTACAATTGTAGGACCTTATAAATTGCTCTTTCTGCTATTTCCTATCGACTGCTTCAGGCAGCTGTAACACAGAAATCACTTCCGAAAGAAATCTAGAATCAAATTCATTCTCTCTCGCTTCATTTAGCTGGTTACGTTTTACCCTTTCACATTACTTATTCTACTATTTCTTGTCTCGGCAGTAACGTTAAAAATAAGGATATTTGTGTACTGAGTTTTTTTTTCCCTTGAGGTAGTTACTGTAGCGGAGTATATATACTATACTTTCGTCAAAAGGTCATGTGTATTATTAAGTTCACGAATGAAAAGCGTTGTAACTAATTTTTTTATGCTGATGACGCATTGTGACGGGCCGAAAATATCCTATAACATTTCCTCATAGTCCCGAAATACAACTAACTAACCAAAAAATCCATTGGTTTAAATAGGATCTTTAGATCAAATCATCCGCGTGTATATAAACTAATGTTTGGTAACTAGAATCTAGTTACACGTTCATGTCTACATAGTCTTCGTAAAATCTGACCACGTGCCTTCTGTCAGTTACAAATGTCTCGCTCATCCCTCAGGAGCTAAGGCGTGAATGATTGCACCAATTAGCGGGCCTCTGGCATTAATAATTACGGTCTTGAGATCGATGCAAGCCACCGAGATAGATAAGACCAGCAGGACGTCCGTCACCTTCTTTAGATCCGACCATCCTTAATTTATGTTACCTTTATCTGTTATTTTGCTTATTACTTTTTACATCTTTCATCTATTTTGTCCATATTCTTGATATTGCTATTATCTTTATACGGAAATAATGGTCGATATTATTAACCTTTGCTGCTCCATCGGACTAAGAGCTTACGTCTGTCTATCTTTAAAATCTATTTAATATAATTTCAGACACTACTCCATTATCCATTTTCCAAACAGAAATTCTACACAATTCTGTATTCTAACGAGATAATTTTCATTTACAATGTATTATAATGTAATTAAAGACTGGAAAACGAAAGGTGTGGAGAAGGAAAAAGTCATGGTTGAGGAATATCAGGGAATGGACTGGCATATCTGGGGCGTCGAAGTGTTCCATCTAACTAGAGACGGACAGGACTGTACCACGCCAACCTTTACTAGTTGGATAGGCACTTTAAGAAAAAGAAGAATAACTAAAACAAAAATAACATCAAAGTTGATGTAGATTTTCTAAAGCAATAGGTTTCCCTATACTGTGTCTACTCTCGGTAAAGTTACGGTAAAAGTTGGTTTAAAAAAAAACCAAATGTTACATCGTACAGATGAAGTCATGACTACGCGAACAATATAGCAAATACATTTCTGCTTCCATATAAACGAACAGGACAAACAAGTTTGAGTTTTAGCACAAACAGTATAACTGCGAGTGGCGCATTTTGAATTGTAATAAAAGTTCGCTCTGCAGATAGAGCATCGATACGGGGAGCGGAGGGGCGTACGGGGGTGCGATCGAGTTTCGCTAAAGAGTTGTTACCTTTTGTGCGCGGGGCGGGAGAATTAGGGGCAGGCTGCCATCGGAAAGGGTTGCAGGAGGATCTGATATCTGGAAAAGGGCTGTAACACAACTGATACATCGGTAACTTATTTATATTGATCAAAGGAAACTTTATAAAGTTACGAGTAAATCACACCCTCGAGACTATTTAAAATAAAAATAAAATAACTTTTTTATGTAAAACTACCTCCATGATTACGGTGATTCATGTAGGGTTTGGATATTGGTAAGATTTTTCCAAACATTATCATCATCGTTAATATCTTATGTCCTTTGTATGCGCAGAAAACATGCCCACTGATTTTTCATCCCATTTGTTTTGGAGCTTCACTTTTTATCTCAATCCACGTCTTCCATATGGAGATTGAGAAGCTAGGCCTTCCAATTATAAATCTTTTATCGTATTCTAGACATAATTCATCATCAACAATAACGACGTTATTTAACTATGTGAACTCGAGTCTGTCGTGTCAGTGACGGTCGACGGTAAAGAAAAGTCTTGGAGTGGATGCTGCGTACAGGTCACAGAAGTGTAGAAAGCCTTCCCTCCGGATAGACCGACAACATCGTCAGAGCGATCGGAAGTGGGTGGATATGAGAAGCCGAGGATCGCATTTAGTAGAAGACATTGGGGAAGACCTATATCCAGCAGTGAATAAATAAAGGCTGATTGATTGATAATGAGGATGATGGTGAAATTGAGTCAAGTATTTTTTATAGTAATACTCATGATTTAATCACTTGTAGTATTACATTAGTAATGAAAAAAATGTTTGTATCGATAAGGATAATAGGACCGGTGCGTCCTTAGTGCGTAAAGTAAATCTTTGCTAAACGAGAGAGCTCGTGCGGTGCGGCGCGGCCTCACTCACTATCCTGAATTGAGTTAGTTCGTCGGAGGCTTTACGGCCTCATTTCATTTCGGAATATCGCCTATTTTACTACTGCGCCTGTTGTTGTTCCATTCTAACTTGGAGCGACAACAAAATAACGTCAACGGGACGCGGAAGTTGGGTCCATCTCGTGATTGGATACGTCCATCGGAGTTACGAGTACATTAATGCTTACGAGTATACAAAGGATTCTTTTCTACACAACATAACTACGAGGACCGTTTACCGCTATAACAGTGAAAATATCCTAGTTAGCGCGACATGTTAATTATTATCAGCTGATAGACGTCCACTGCTGGTCATAGGCCGTTCCTAAAGATATCAACACCGATCGGTCCTGCGGTGCCTGCATCCAGCGGCCTACCGCGATCTTCACAGTTAACATAGTTCCGAGTACCTCCGGACATTAGAGTGCGTCGTTTGTAGCGGTTCATATAATGATAAACTATTTATTTGTCTTTAAGAAAAACTTAAGTCTGTGTATATTAGATTAAAAGACAACAAAATATATACAATAGACAAAAAGGTCATTACATCGGCAGCTGTTGCCAAGTATTAAAAGTTGTTGCAAATCAACTTTAAAAGTTCATGAACAAATTGTTTAGCTTTAGATATATAAAAATAATTATCTAATAACGTGTGACTGATATATAAACTCGATTATTTGTTGTTGAACCGATTGTTTTACTAAATTTCATCATCTTACGCAATTACATTAATTGGTCGAATCGTCGGGAGCAGTTCCGTGCTCGTAAATAACAGGATAATTACCTCTAAAAAGGTCAAAACACGGCACCAGATAATAAATCGTTAAAAACAAAAGTAATATAGACAATAAATCGGACCGCAACGCAATATACGTCTATTAGGCGACCACTTGAAAGGTTGTAAATCTAGCCGCCCTAAAACACACCCGGTTTACAGCCGGCCCGGGCCGCGAGCCGGATGCTCGGCGGGGGAGTTGCACGGAAGGTGTTGTTTAAAGGATCCATTGCAGCCCGCGTACACGTGGTCGTGACCAGCCGCGCCACTCGGGCGGCAGCACCGGCCGCACCTATCGACGGTCGCGCTGTTTTATTCCTATATCTTCCACTTCCGCCCCGCGCCACTAAATCTAGCTCCGCGGCGGTCAAACGTGGACTCTATTGCCGCAGTGTAAGCTGCAGCAGCGGATCCGGTGTAGTTATTTCCTACTTTTTCAGGCTGCGTCCGCGGCAACCCAGTTGATACATTATTTAGTTCCGAATAGGACTCCTGGGCTTCGCCCCCGGCCGCCGCTGCGCCGTAAAAATGCTCCGCCAATTGATGGCTTTTAAATGAGAAATTAACATTGCGAATGCACGTTCCGGTTTGTTTTATTTACTTAAGACTCTTTATTTATGGCGCTGTAACTTTGAAATATAGCGTTTATTTATTGAAACGTGTAACAACTGTTGCAGAATAAAGTCATGATGGTGTAAGTCAACAACATTTGTTACAAAAAAACTAGATTTGTGTTGCTAACCCCGCTGTAATCTATCCATGTGAAACGGATATTATAAGTGAGAAATTAAGATCGCTGATAAGTTATCTTTACTCATTAATAGTAACAAAAACAGACAAATTATGTATCTAGTATTTAACTTAAACATATTAACACAGGTCTTACTTGTAATAGAAGGACTACAAAGTAACTTGGAGTAAAATAAAGCCGACCTCACAACCACATAGACTAATAACTTGGAAGATAAAAGAGAGATTGCTGATAATAGTAGACAAATTAAAAAAAAAACAACCAAACCTACGAAATGGAGAATCAGAAAAGCATTAAAGGTATCAACGCTGACAAATCCAAAGTAATCATAAAGCGATTGAAGAAAACTTAGACATCCAGCCCCACGCTGCAGGTTCCATTCGCTTGGGGTGACTAGTTTATGTGATAAACCCTGAACATATTTCCTGTTGGTAACCTTTGCACCTCTGCAGCAGGATGAAATGTTGCTCTTATAAAAGAAATATAGAAGCTGTTGTAATGTAATGTTAAAACTAATTGTACTGACAGGAACCCAAATATCTGAAAAGTAGGATATAAAAGCACTCTACAATTATTTTCATTTGATCTAAGAATCTTGATCGAGTCAATATACAATATCCTGATGTAAGTAAACAATAAAAACTTACATCAGGAATGGTTCAACTACATGAGACGACGTCAATAAATAAAACCCCTAATACAAAGCCTACACTGATAAACATAACATCCAACATTTCATAGTTCAGGGTTCGAATCGGTTTCGATATTTACTTATATGAAGCCTTCCGAAGGTTTTATTTCGGATCAATCGATACTCGTGTCAAGCGTTAGTCTTCAAGTTAGTTATTTTAAACGTGGATAAGTTTACTGACACTTTAAACACCTCATCGGAAAATATCAATTTTAATTTGAGACCATGAAGCTGCTTCGAAAGTATTGTCTCGTCTACTTAAGTAGATACTTAGGTACATTGCAGAAATAGAAGGATATCCGTCGCGTCTATTTCTAACATCATAGCATAAACACGATGTAGCTAGAGGACTTAATGGAGTAGAGAGATAAACTGTATTTTTTATGAAGGCAATCCAAAAAAGTTCCCGTTTAACGACTCACGGGACCCAAGCCAATCTCACCTGCTCGTGGTGCAGCCTGGTAATCAACAAACGAGGCTCTGGCTCCCACCAACGCGCATTGGGCCAGCCTAGTGCAAAATCACTCAAACCCCACCATATGAATCTCTACCCAGTCGTGTAGGAATCTTTGGGCGAGGACTACGTTCAGCAGTAGACGTCTATCGGCTGGTGACGGTGAATTAAAAAATGTGATTGAAATGATATATGAGAAAGTTGTACCACAGGGTTGTCTATCATGCCAATGATTCATAGCAGATGATAGTGATCCTAAGAAGAATTGTAAGTAGATATTTCGCTTGTAACATTATATTGTAATGAAACTGAAGCTATGAAATTGAATCTAGATAATCTCGAAGTTTACGATAGACTTTATTACGGTAATGTTGGTCGGGATGCGATAAAGTCCATAATAAACGGTATCTGTCACCGGTGGTCAAATTATAAAAATTTTAAATGTCCAAGGATTAACACCTCGCGCATTAAACCGAGGTTCATATTTAATGGAGCCCTGAGCGGGCCTTAATCAGATTGGACACGGCTCAACCGGGATATTGCCTTTAGTTTTTAACAAAGTTGGTGCGGATATTAAACTTTACTTTTAAAATATTGGTTCAAAGTATCCGTACGGTTATTAATAGTCGACATTCGTTCATATGGCTCACGAAGCTCATGAAACGGTGTTTTTAATAGATCTGCAATGTCATAGCATGCCAAAATATCTATGCATATAGACATAGATGTTAATTAGAACTATCCTATTGAATTAGTATTTGTAAATAGGTCAACAGTTTCGGTTTCATTACCCCTGTAGGTGAATGGTTTACAATAGTTCGTAATTGCAACCACATTGCATTCGTTTTCTCAACGAACGCATCATTAGTTTAAGTCTCCACTGAACTAAATTAGGCAATAAGAAGAGTAAGAGTCCGAAGCAACAGCGAGTCCCAATGAAGCTCTTAAACACAAAAGTTTCATACAAATCCCAATATTAGTTTGGAACGCACGAGCGAACTAAAGCACAATTCAGAGCAGAAAGTGGTACTGCGAAAAATAAAGTATAAGAGATCTGTACCGGCCGGTTTGTAAACTTTGTCTTCGGCGGGGGCGAGGATTTACAAAATTGAACTATACCGTCCACGAGATACAGCCTTCACGAGTGGAGTGTCCGCAGCGGCTATATTTCAGCATCCGAGCGAATCCTAAATTTGAACGCCACTCCCGGGTATTCCGGATCGGTTTTGAAAAGGCGAGTGCCTCTTCAAATTTACGAGCGGTACGCGCACCGAGTGGCGGCGGATAATCAATTCTAACTCGGTCATTGTAACGTGTAAATTTCATTGTAGGCTTCGTTGATGATTCGCAGCATCATGCAGCTCGCGAGCCGCGTTTGTAGAACTAATTTGGTGGTTGACGCCAATGAATCCGCGTAACTTTGATGGGATCAATTCGGAACAGCGTTATGATTGCATTATTCAGAATCACTACGAAATGTTAACGTTTTCCACGTTTGGTCAATTTTGCACAATCCTTTATAAGTTTTAGCATAATTTTCAGATGTAATAGAAGTTTGATGAGTATTACTTCTTGCATGTAAGAGAACGACTTAAAATTGTGTTTGGCACAACAATTGTATTTGCGATTCGCAAACCACAAACATTGGATTCACACTCAACATGTTTGGCACTGTCAACAGCCGTATTCGGTATACAGGATGCTACAATCAACAACCCTCACCACAATGCTAGTACGTTGTCAACAAACATTATATTATCAAATATAAGCTTCTCTTAACAATACAACTTCTATGGAAAGTGAAAAGCTTTGTTCAATTTATATGCAAAGCTACACAATGAGTTAAGTATAATCTCTTTTGGACCGGAGCTAAAATCGTCAAGTGAATGATCGGAACAGTGAATGAATGTACGGTAGCAGTGAGACGGTCATCAGTCAGCTAGAACCGACCATTAACCTAATGGGATCCGCAGCCGGTGGCCCGCCCGACGACTGATCTCCGCAACTAATTACGGGGCGACATTTTAAATAAACTCAGCGTTTTCAGATCATTTCACTTCGGAACAGACTATATAGCGTTTTGTTTAGTTTTACGTTACATCATAATAAATCATCATTATCATTATCATCAGCCGATAGACGTCCACTGCTGGACATAGGTCTCCCCAAAAATCTCCGCATAGATCGTATTGTATCGTTATAAATGATTACATCAAATGAACTCTTTCGGATGTGCCGTCAGACAAGAGACTACCACCATTCGCATCATAGCAATTAGTGAACCTGGATCCTACTAATCATATTGGTGCTTTATTCCATCATAAACTGTTAGTGTACGGTCACAACTATGTTCCAATTTTGACGGACGATGTAACTAGTGGACGCTGAGCTAACCAATTAATTCAAAATCTGAAGTGCTCAATGTGGTGCCGTATTGATCTAAATCGGATATGATGGGCTAGCACAGGTCCTAACTATATTCTTAATCATGTGAGCCTGACAAAGTACTTCAAACAAAGACAAATACTTGTAGAGTACTTTGATGGACCAATGTAGAAATTTTGTAAGAGTTCCGCCGTTATCGCGATGACAAACAAAAGATGACGCTGTTCTCCGAAGATACGCGGCTACTCGTGTGAGCACAATCAGATAGAGGGGTTCAATGGAATAATCGATACCTGTTACTACACTTGAGCTGGGGAACAGCGGTTCCTTTGTGCTACATTTTGTATTCCAAATATTTTTTCGTACCTTTACTATAAAACTTTACTTAATTAAGCTGCTAGTTAAATATTACTAGATAAGTACTGAGGTCATCAAAAATTTTAGCTTCAAATCGAATAAACGTTAAAACCGTTGAAAATTGTATTAGACGCGTACTCACTTTCCCGCCCTAACAGCTTCTTTTTTATTATTTTTGGACAAATTTCAAAGTGTCTTCCCATCAATAATATTCATTATAAAAGACCTATGTCACAATAAAAAAGAAATAAAAATATAATGTTACCACCGCGTTGAGAATCTTCTGCTTGTTGTCATTGTGTTGCCATAATTGTACTGAACCAATTTTAATTTCTTTATATTTTTAATTACTGAAAACTTTATCACTACATCCTACACAGTGTTAGATTGAAGTGCAAAGGATTACATGCGTAAAGAGATTTACCATTGCACGCGATTATCATGTTCATCATCATCATGGACATGTACGTAGGCCTCCCCAAACATGGGCATACCGCAAGACACTAGGGCCTGTCGTATGTAGGGGTTCATATGGAGGGATTTGAGCCATTTCCCACCACGCTGGACCAATACGAGTTAGCGGGAGTTAGAGTCTCGTTTGTCGATTAGCAAGCTGCAACACGAGCAGGTGAGGTTGGCTTGGGTCCCGTGAGTTGTTGTGCGGGACCCCTTACACCCAATTATCATGTTGATGTTATGATATTAAATATGATCGCCGGAGATTTACTGTCAAGTTAAATTCTTGCTTCTCTTATTTAGTTCTCTCTTCTCTCTTAAGTTCTTTCAAAAGTTCATTTTTAAGTTCATGAATTTGGCTTTGAATCCGTATCGGCGTAAAGCTGCTGAGCTCCATGACGCGCGCATTACCGCAAAGCCGCGCTGGATCGGCGCAACCGCTCACAGCCGCTTGTAGGTTAAGAAGCACCCGCACATGCTATAGAAACGCGTAAAAGCCTCCAGCAGGCCGTCACGCGAGCGGGGCACGCGAATAGGCGCCGCCTCCACGCTGCGATCTGAGTGTTCAACTGAACTTTGTTTTGTATAGGCTTCGCGGGCAACGAGACGTGTACTGAGGAAAATAAAGAAGAAGCTTTTACTTAACTTTTATAACTTTGTACGGTATAACTTGAAATCTGATTGGGTAAAACCGCTCGCATTTGACACAACAAAATTACTAATTTCATGCTGATGCTGACAGTACAACACCTATTGCAGAGATCTTTAGTGATGGTTATAGTCTTTGCAGTAGAAGGCGTTTATAGGTTTATCTAGATTCACATATCTAATGATTGAAAATGTGTTAATCTATATATATCAGAGATTCCACCTATGTAGAGATTCATCACGATATCTCAGTAACCATAACACCTGGAGACTTGAAATTTGATAGGAACATTCCTACTTCCTAGTATAGGTCAGCTAAGAACGGATTTTACAAAATGTCACCCCCAAACGGAGCTGCGGGGGTGTTAGATGCAGCATTCTATTTGGTAAATCTGTTCGTCTTAGGTGGCCGGCACGCGCGCTAAGCAAGCACCGGCAGACATAATGAAAGCTCGGCTGGTACATATTTTCTATGCAATTACGCGCCTCCCCGCCACCACCACCACCACCACCACCGCCACCGCCACCGCCACCCCAGTCCACACGAGTCACTCTCCACGAGGCGCATAAATTATTTTGAAGTAACCTTTAATGACGTCGTTTTGAAATTTATTCGTCAGCAGCGCAACGAGCTGTTTATTCAATGTTTACACACACCCTTAATTATTTCACGGTTCACGTTTATCGACTATTTATACCCTGCGCTGAAGCAGTTCACTCACACAACCACTTCTCCCTGATATTTAAGCATTTAACGCAAACTGGGCAAACCTCATTTTTTCTATTTTTTTGGATTTGGGGGAGGGAAATCTTCTAAAGATACTCTGCCTGCTGGGAGGAAGTCTGAGTTATGTGGAGATTTTTACCCATTAAAATCCCCTCGGTGGTCACCTCCAGCATTTGGAGAGGTCCACCCTACACAGAAGCTAACACAAACGCTGTAAATTTTTTATTGGGATTTTGCATAATGTGCTGGTCACCAGTGACTCCTATGTGTCATCATAGTGAAATGTGAACCTTCCACAGTAACACCGTTACTGCAGCGCAATAAACGGTAAGGCTTATGCACACATGTCAATTCGTCCCTCTCATACATTAATGCATGAGGGCCGTTGGTGGACAAAAAGTATGAGACCAAAGCCCCTCCACTAGCCCACCTCTCATCCATAAAATTGCAATATTTATTATTTACTGACTTTAATGAAGTATAATTACAATATATCAAAATTTAACTTCTACTGGTGGTAGGTCTCTGTTGCCGGAGATCGTCTAGATAGGTACCACCGCAGCGCCTATTTCTGCAGACAAACAGTACTGGGCAAGCATTACTGTGGTCCGGCTTGAAGGGCGCTGTAGCTACTGTAATTACTGGCGTGACGAGACTTAACATCTTGTCTCAGGAGACGAGCGCAATGCGATGCAACGCATATCATTCTAACTAGCGCCATGTTGTGATGGGCAGCAGTATCAATTACCATCAGATAAACGTCCCGCTCGTTTCGTAGATTAATTACATAAAAAAAATTAAAAACTTTAATATGAACGAGTGTAAGTGGTTTCGCCCGTCTTACGGACCCCAAGTCAACCTCATCTGCACGCGGTGCACCCTGCTGAATAACACACGAGGCTCTGACCATTCACCAACCCGCATTGGGCCAGCGTGGTGTGCTCAAACCCAATTCCCATCAAAAAACTCTAACCAGGAGATCTTTGGGGTAGGCTCATATCCAGCAGTGAACATTTATCGGCTGATGATGATGATGATGAACATGGACGACAGGTGAAATATCTAAAAAGTAGTAGAAGAAAAAAGTATTCAAACAGAGAATGTATCTTTTTAAATATTGTCTGTGATGATGATGTCATCATGTCCTCATTTACCGTAAATGTTGCTACATTAATCAAATCACATTTAAAAAAAAACAAGTAAAAACCGATTTAAAGCTTTAAAAGCTGGAAACTGAACTTCAAATACAAAAGCTCAATGCTATGACGTCATATTAAACCTATAAAATGTTTATATTAGATATTGGCACTTCGTCAACGTGGGATATAAATGACTTTGCTTATCGCTTTGCGCTATAAAGTAAGGCGTCCCAACAGTGGGAATAAAGTGGACAATTGTTAAAGTTTTCATTATATTACACGTGTTCGACAGCTGAATGGTAAAATAGTATGTATTACAATACTTAGTCTAGGTAGGTAGCTTTTATTGTAGCCTTTAAATAGTACGTGCAAATATTATTTTGTTGAAGGGTGAAGGTTGAAGGGCGTTGTAGCTAGTGAAAATATTGGGGGTAAACATTATAAGACTCAAGGCGACGTGTTAGGTTTGCTGTGTATGTCATCTTAGCGCTAACCATCTAGTTATCATCTTGCTTATCTCGTCTCGTCGTCGAATAATTAAATATTAAAAAGCGTACCCTAAAGCAATCCTTTTTTTATTATCGCCAGAGAAACCTTTTTATAGATGCTCTGCTTCTGGATGGAAGACAAGGTTATGTGGGCCTTCTACCCACTAAAATCTCCTCGATGGTCTCCGTCAGTGCACTAAGAGGGGCTTGGGGATCTCCTACGGAACGCAAAGGTGCAAAATGAAAGTTTAAGGGGATTCACGGATATGTACCGGAGACCTCTCGATCTGCAGTCGAATGCAATGCCACTGAGCTATATCCCCACATATCCTAAATCAATGCTACACTGGCATTTTTTTTCTAGTACTAGTTTAATTTTATCAAAAGCTCAAAGAAAGTTTTGTATGAAGCAGTAATTTAAGAAGCGATCGCCTGTAATTAGGGTCGAGGTTTCAACGGGCCCCTGCGACCGGAAGTATCCTATTGTCGAGTGAATGCGTCACAGTTGACGAGCTGGTACGACGGGTGCGCGGGCGCATCCACTGTCCAAGATGGCCAGTGGGTGGGCTAATGCCAGACATTACCATTTTATTAATTCCTCCTAAATACTTCCTCAATTTTACTCTTAATCATACAGAACGATGCAGCTCAAGTTGTTTCTCCTTTGAATACCAGTAGTTTTGAAATACAAACATAATTAGATATTATGGTTAAGTATATATACTCTTTGAATGATGATGACGATTAAGTTTAATGGGAGTTTAGTCGTGCTTAAGATTATTTTAAGGTGGACCGACGATCTGGTGAGAATTGTGAGAAGCCACTGGACCGATCGATGTGGAGATGTTTGGGAGAGCCTTATGTCCAGCTGTGAATGTTTATCGGGTGATGATGATGATGAGGATGAAGAAGATTATTTTCAGCTATAATAAATATTCAACTTAACGGTAAAGCCACATGAGTATAAAACAAGACCCAACGATCATCTACAATTAGAAAGTAAATAAAATCTTATAGCGGCTGTTTTACAACGTAGGAGAGAAGACATAGGTTTTTTTTTTTTAATTCAATTAAACGACTAAACCAGCGAGACGATCACGTAATGGTAAGTGATACTATACGCCTAACTATAACAACTTTCCGCTAGTTATGTGTGATATTACACCCTTTTCTCTAGTCGCCTTAGACGTAAGATGTAGTTTCGTTGCCCCAGTAATTTCACTAGTCACAGCACCCTTAAAACCGGAATACACTAATATTTGCATAATACTATATGCCGGTTGCAACAGGCGCTGCGGTGGTACCTACCTAGACGGTCTCCAGCAACGGAGTCCTGCCACCAGTGGAAAGCTGCGATATTATAAACGAGCAGTAAACCACTGCGCCACGGTGGCAATGAAATCGAATAACTTTTGATTTTTTTTTATTTATTTTATGCTGGTGGTAGGTTTCGGTTGCCGAAGACTGCCTAGGTAGGTGGTGCCGCAGCTTCTTTTTCTGCCAAACAGTAGTGTACAAATATTACTGTGTGCCCGTTTAAATAGCGCTGTAGCTAGTGTAATTACTGGTGTGACGAGACTTAACATCTTATTTGTCAAGGCGACGTGCATAATGTGGTGAAGTTAGTACCATTCTAACCACGTTGTAATGAGCTGGTGAAACACTTACCATCAGGTGAACGACCAGCTTGTCCCGTCGTTTCATTAAATAAAAAAAAATCTATGTAAGTTTCATTTATATTTGTAATATTTAAAGTAATGATAACGAATTGATAAATGAAAAGTCTTGGGAAAATGTTTCCTAAAACATACCTTTCATCGCTAACATTACAAGACTTTATCCAGTCTAGATCCAGTTACATTACTCACATTATGTAGTCCGACACCATGTATGGAGACTGCGGGAACATGTCTGCACAGGACCCCGGTCCGTGACGAGGTCCTTCAGGAGTTATTCAAAGAATTGAATGAAACGAACAAATTAGCGAGCAATTAATACTGTAGCAGGCGGTGCCCCGCGGCGCACAAAATTTCAATGACAAATTATTTTCCCACGCAGCCTGCTCTCCTGTTATTAATCAGCGAAACCACACCAGCCACCCTTATTTGGCAGCAGCACCCCGACGTACTGTAAGCCCCAAAAAAAAAACAACATTTTGGACTACAACTGATAAATATAACAAAGAGTTATTTCACACTGACAAACTAAAATGACAAAAGCCCAATAGAAGAATAGGATCAAAAGATTTTTACTGGTGGACTTTTTACTTTACTGTACTTTGTAGATGATGAGTTACTTCTGACTTTTGATAACTTAACATCATCAGCCGACAGACATCCACTGGTGGGAATAGGGCTCACACAAGGATCCCCACATCGATCGGTCCTGCGCAACTCACATCGCCGGGCACCAGGGGCCGTCGTTTATAAGGGTTTCTATGAGAGGATTTGGACTATTTCTCATCACGCTGGCCCAATGTGGCTTGGTAGGAATAATATATTTAAATTATATAAAAAAGTTAACTTTGATAAAGTTTAAATTATAGCGAAGACGAGACAACATTCTATTCCTCGAGGTGAACGCAAAGTGATGCCGTAAAAACACCTTTGTTTATTAGTCATTAGTATGAGTATTAGCAGGAACCGTCAAGTAAATTTTTGTAATTTTTTTATACACTAAGAAAAAAAAATACTCCTTTTAAGATCCAGCAAGATACAAGTTGTAAACATAAAACGAGGCTGTCCAAACTTAAATGATAAACCCGTGTCTCAAAGTTTTATCACTTTCTATTATACTAACTGTTCCCTGCCCGCTTAGCTGGCCGTAACAACCCCGGAACTCCCTTTGGGGGTAACATTTTACAAAATCCATTTTTAGCTGACCTCATCATCTGCTGATAGACGTCTACCGCTGGACATAGGCCTCCCCCAAAGGTCCTCACGTTTGTAGGGGTACATATTCGGGAGATTTTCGCCGTTTCGCACGACGCTGACTCAATGCGGATTGGTGGGAGCCAGAGCCTAGTTTGTTGATTAGCAGGGTGCACCGCGAGCAGGTGAGGTTGGCTTAGGTCACATCAATTATTGTGCGGGACCTCTTCCCCTTGTATGATCTGACCAGTACTCTGTAAAAGGAACATTCCTACCAAATTTCAAGTCTCCAGGCCCTTTGGTTCCAGACATATAGAGATGAGTCATTACATAGTGTGGAAATCTCTTTTATATACGTAGATAGATTCAAGTGATTTTTTTGATTAAAACATCATATCAATTAACGTATGAAAAAATTCTAAACTCATCATCATCAGCCGATAGACGTCCACAGCTTCGGCCTCCCCTAAAGATGTACACATTTGTAAGTGTTCATATGGGAGGATTTTGGTAATTTCCCATCACGCTGGCTACTGTCTGACTATCAACATATAAAATCTAGAGTTATAGCAAAAACGCTCCATTAGCCATGGCCTCGTTGTCACTTAACACTACGTGAAGTAGAAGTCCACTCAATCCATTGTAATATAAAAAATAGTTACATAAAGAACATCATCATCAGCCGATAGACGTCCATTGCTGGACTTTGACCTCCCCCAAACATTCTCACGTCGATCGGGAAGCGATTCGTATGGGAGGCCATTTCCCACCACGCAGACCCAGGGTCGGTTTGCGAGAGCGAGAGCCTCGTCTGTTGATTAGCAGGATGCACCATGAGCCTGTGAGGTTGGCTTAGGACCCGTGAGTTGTTCAACTGTCAACAATCAAACTGACCAGACAGCGATGATTAATAACATAAAAATGACTCCAGTAACCGCAAACTTTTTGCCGCGAAATTCAATCACGCCGAGGTCAAGACGCCGCTGCTTGAATCAGCGCTAATTAATATGCGCACACACGACATCCCGTGCGGGGTCTGTCTGTCCGTCATTAACATCAACATGATAAATGAATCAGCTAGACAGTTCCCAGCATTTGATAGATGCGCTGCATGAATCACATCTCGTGCGGTCTACTTTGGAGTATGCGGAAATTTGATAATTCGCATCTCTTTCCATACTCTCAAATTAACGCTCCATTTCATTCGCTTCATAATAATTGCTCTCTTAACGTCATAGACTAACCTTGGTTTTTTTTATCACAAACTAAAATAACTAACTAAAATATTTGAAATATCTTTATCATCATTAGCTGTTAGACGACTACTGCTGGATATAGGCATCCCTCTAACGTCTTTCCATGTACAATCTAATCGGTCGAACGCTGTCTGCATCCAACAATTTCCTGAATCATTCACCAGATCATCGATCCTCCATGTGACCTGCGATTCGTGACGGTCACGGGAAACCCATATTTAGGATATGGGAGAATTTAATAATTTACATAAATTTGAAATAGACTTTCTAGCCATTCAGAATTTGGTTGATCATGGTCAACGTTAAGGACCATGTACATGGACTAGACTATCTTCCATCCTTCTATCATCTTTTAAAATTGGGCCACCCTCAAAGATTCCCACATGGAGAAAGGATTCGTATAGGGCCAGGCGGGGGAGGGAATGGTTTGGATCATTTCCCATCACGCTGGCCCAATGCGGGTTGACGGGAGCCAGAGCCTCGTTTGTTGATTAGCAGGGTGCACCACGAGCAGGTGAGGTTGGCTTGGGTCCGTGTGTTGTTGTGCGAGCACCCTTACACCCCTCATCAAGAACAAACAATAGAAACAACGAACGAGTTAAGTTCAGAACCAAGACGCTTACAAAAGCTCAACCTTTGGAAGCTTGATTCAATGGTAACAAAAAACAAAACCTTTTAACGACGCATCGAAACTAATTTTCCACTTAACCATTGGTAACAGCGCGCAATTAGAAAGTAACGTACAGCCATAAACCTGCTCCGGCCCCAGGTTCGAGACCTCGTGGCCGAGGATTTAAAAATGTTTTATGGCCCGTGATTATGATTGATTCTACCCGACGCACACTGCGCCCGGCCACGGGGTATTAATTAAAAAACTAATGGGGGAAGAGCAAAAAGATGAAGGCGGAGACATGAGGTGACCTTTGAGAGCGTCATCAGGGAATATAATAAAACTAGCTGTTCCCCGCCCGCTTTCTTCGGAAAGGAATTTTATAAAATCCGTTCTTAGCTGACCTCTAAACGGCAGAAACATTATCTCTACCAAATTTTATCTTCATGAGTAATATAATATATATACAGAGTACTTACTATGTGTATGTGGTATTTAGGTCATATATCTTCATTCAGCGGAATAGGTTCGTTCTTCATTCCAGGTCGGTTTTTGCGGCGGCGGCGGATGAGTGGCGTCTCCAATTAACTTCGTATTAGTTTGACATACTAATGATATTTTAAATGAAAACACTCACGAAGTAGTCGTACAGTCAGCAACAAAATTATAGAAAATACTAAAATTTACTTCTTTTTGTTAACCTACACTTGGTAACAAGTGGAACCACGTGATGGTTAGTTTACTGGTGGTAGGTCTTTATTGCCGGAGAACCTTTAGATAAGTATCCGGAGTCCGGGACCGCGGGAACCTATTTCTGCTGCCAAACAGTACTGTGCAAAAATTATTTTGTTCCGGTTTTAAGGGCGTTGTAGTTAGTGTGATTACTGGGGTAACGAGGCTCAACATCTCATGTTTTAAGGCGACGAGCGCAATGTGGTGCTGTGTCTACACGCAGAGTCGACCGCACAGTCTACCGCCGCCATATGGTAATGGCTCTTCCTTGAGCACAACTGCCTTCTAGTCTCCCCAAAATGACTTCGTCCTTCAACAACAGTCTTTTGGAGAACGCATGATGAGCCTGTAAAAGTGGAGGGTTCTTTGATGGCATACTGAGGAGAGCCTAGTTGTTAATTTAAGCTCTTTTAAAATGGATGCAATTGTCCTTCTGACTTTCCGTGGTATATGGAAAACCCTTCACCATGTGATGTTGTTTATACCATCCTAACTAGCGCCACGTTGTTATGGGCGGGCGTATTACTTAATATCAAGTGTACGTCTCGCCTGTCTCTTTGCTTTATTCTATAAAAAAAAATAGAAATCGTGTAGAAAAGTGTAGTGAAATATTTGTTAATCAATAACTCTTGTTTGTTTTTAACTTTATGGATATCTAACTTATGAAGTTTTTATTATGTTATGTTATTAACTTAATGTGTTGTATTAATATAAATTTTTTTTTTCAGGTAAATAATTTGCTGAAATTCGCAGGTAATATTTTTATAATCAATTATATCACGTTTAAAATAGTCAAGTTTAATTAGATATAACGGAAGCATAACATAGTAGGTAAGGATAAAGCTATATATTTTTTAATTATCATCATTATATGCTTAAGGATCAAAGATTAAAAAAAAACATGATTTTAGGAAAAAATAAAAACTATGAATCATCAAACACGGACATCCGGTTAAACCATTTCGAACCTTTATTATTCTCTACAAGGTACAGGTTTCCAATTTAACTCGTATCTTCTAATTATTCTTTTTGGTTAGGTTAGGTTAGAAAAAATAGTTATTTTGATCCTTTAGATATCTAATAAAGCTTTAAAGGATTTGATGATCCTTTTTTTAAAGTTATACCTCGAAGGTCCCTTAAAAAAACAAATCCGTATTGTTGCCAAGAGTGTTCGGTTTGAGTACCTTCTAATCGTTTCTGTTAGAATCTTTGTTTTTTTTAATACGTAGATATCAACGGTTGATTTGCTGACGGTACAGGAGATGCTATCTCGTGAATTTCAGCTCCCACTTGGCTTGCAGTTTTTGCTGCCGCCGGTACAGCCTGCGTAATTACTGAAACGTCGCGATGGAAAGATTCGTTAATTATTCTCCTCTAATATCGCTCACGCGGCGGTCCTGTCTCTGTAGTCTTTTGACCTGCGAAAAAGAGGATGCTGTGATTTTGTGTAAAGGATAGGTTGAGATGATGATGATGATGATAATGATCTATATGTTTGTGTGGCCACGAATCTGCGCAGTGTCGCAGATCGATGAAACGGCTCAAACAATTTTGATCTACAACTTCAGTATTTGTTTAAAGGCAAGTCAATATAAGAAAGAGACTTAGCCAAAGTTTTTAGTTTACTTCGGATGCTTGTTAAGTTTTAGGTTGTATAAATCATTATCATTGATCATTGACAAAAAAAAATGCAAAACTAACAAGAATTAAGGACACTTAAATTCTTCGGACCTATTGACGATAAGGTAACAGTTGTATATGTATTAAAACGTATAAAAGAAGGAACAGACCTCAGAGGTCCATCATTGAGAGCGACTGGCGCATAAAATTCGCACAATGACAACAATACATAAGAAGATAAGTGGAGCTGACGTAAGCCACGAGGAAGCTATTGGAAGGTGAATCGGATCATTCAGGGTTATCAAAACGCAAAACATACCCCTACTTAATAATATTATTTTCATTGTTTTACGTTTCTGTATTTCAGATAATACAGGAAGTAAGAAGTAGGATAGAACCCGTCTAGGTAACGCCAAACAATACTGTTCTACTGTGTTCCAGTTTGAAGGGCGCTGTAGCTAGTTAAATTACTGGGGTACTGGCTTACCACATTGTTACGGTCGGCATTGGGTGTTATTTATCAGGTCGCTTATTTCCGTTTGAGTTCCACATCCAGTAAGTAAACAGTATTATAACACGACACTGCCCTGAAGACCATAGGTCTATAGCAGGAATAGATTATTTAAAAAAATGATTTTATACACTACAATCTATGTCCATCGGTGGTCGCTAATTATTTGAGATTATGATAAATATAAAATTAATCATCATCAGCCGACAGACATCCACTGCTGGACATAGGCCTCCCCCAAAGATCCCCACATTGTACAGTTAATTAAGGGGAATTTGGGCCGTAACCCTCCACGCTGGTCCTGGGCGGGTTGGTGAATGGTCAGAGCATCGTTTATTATTCAGTAGGTTGACTTGGACTCTGTAAGATGTTGGCCGAAAGCCCTTACACCCCTTAAAAAATTGATCCATAAAATGAATTAAATCTATAGTGTTTTTAAGTTATAATCTAAGCTATAATACTTTCAATAATAGTTTTTTTAATCTACGTAGCCACAAGACAAGTGGGATGTTCACCTAATGATGACTGATAAGCCTGGCCCTAACAAGGAGGCGCTGCTTAGGATGTTATACACTGCACCACATCGAGCTCGTCATTGAGTCTCGTTACCCCAGTAATTATACTAGCTACTAGTAATATTTAAACAGTATTATTTGGCGGCATATATCAAAGCTGCACTGGTATCTACCATCAGTAAATAGTTAATTATCTTTATAAAAATTTCTTTATCATTATTCTATAGCAAGAAAACGTTTGTACGAGCCCTATATTAATTGGAGACAATGGTTTCTATCCGAGTAATCCTCCAGCGATCAGGTCTTCATCTTTTGTCCGTTATATTAATAAACTAGAAGACCCTCACCGGTCCCGAATATAGCTCACGCTACTTCTAACTCTGTCTCCATCTGATAGTAACTAATGTACCCCGACATGGGGACACGGAAACGCTTCATCCGATTAAACCTGATTATGTTGAACATTTGAAGCACAGCCTTTTTTTTTGGCGTCATCCAAATTTTTTTCTTCTGGTAACCCATACGGAGATAGTATAACTTAATCATTTAACTTGCTTATTATTTGTATTTGGCAAGATGTGTATGAATGTGCAGGAAGCCGTGATAGATTAGTTTGAAGAGCGGTTGTACATATACATCTCCGTAAGATGCAGATTCGATCTCACAGAGTATAAGCTTCCGGTGAAGGGAAACAGACACAAAATCGACATGTTCCAAGAAAGCATTTTCTTCAACATCTTACCATCCCTCCGGCAGTTAACCAGAGAGGTGGATAAATTACCTTAACTCTCTTCTTGTAGAAGAAGGCCCTGAATATCAGATGTAGGAGCAATTGGACTATTTCATCATCATCAGCCGATAGACGCCACTGCTGCACATAGGCCTCCCCTAAAGATATCCCGCGATTCTCACCGGATCGTCGGCCCACCTACTGTACGGTTTGTTTATTACTATAAGTTATCTGTACGAGGCTTAAGTTCAACAGTGGACTGCCCCAAGGTAATGATGATGGAAGCTTATATACAAATAAATACTAACTATAGATATTTTTAACTTATTCCCTTAAAACAAGAAGTTTGAACTCTTGATCTTAGTAGTAGCTGCTGTCTGTTGCTGGAGCGACGAGTTGATGGTACACGCTTATCCATACACCTGCAATATTAAGGATATAAGATATTACGTCTCGTTACTGTAGTAGTGTTACTTGGTAAAGAGTCCTACAAACAGGAACGTAATAATATTTCTAGACTATTATTTGACGGGATAAATTTGCAACAGAACCTAATTGCTCCTTGATAGGCGGTGTAGGTGTAAGGGGTTCCGCTCAACATCTTACGGAACCCAAGTCAACCTCACCTGCGCGCGGTGCATCCGACTGAATAACAGACGAGGCTCTGACCGTTCCACCAACCCGCACTGGGCCAGCGTTGTGGTCTAAGGCCCAATTCACTCCAATGAACTCTGTGGAGATCATAGGAGGCCTATGTCCAGCAGTTGACGTCTATTGGCTGATGATGATGATGATAAGGCATTGCAGTTGAAGATCGATGCTCAATATCACATGTTTGAAGGCGACCAGCGTAATGTGTCGCCGCGTGAACATCTTGACCAGCAAGTGCCAGTACTCTTACTGATGAAACTCTAATCAACGTTACTGTCCGTTCTGACACTCATTAGGGATACATGCGTAAAACATATAGCACCCCCCTTTTTTAATCTACGTTTAAATAAGATAATTTGGAAAGGGAACTTTCTTAAGACATCCGTTTACGGCTCTCCTTCTGTTTAAGAGAGTAGGGCCTTTCCAACGCGGGAACATCTTTATTTCCAAGTGACGTCGGTAAGGATCTCGCCCGTGTTGGATTTATGAGCTCCCAACCCCCTTACTCTCCCCCCTCCGTACCTTACCTTCTACCTAAACATGCAATTTAGGTGGAAATGAAAGGATTTTTACTGTAAGAGTTATTTTGATTAGCTCTACAATGTGTGTGCAAGTCTTTTGTTTACTTTATACTATGTTTATATATACGTTTGAGAAAAAAATATATATTTCTATTGGTTAACAGCTAAACTGTTAATATATATAAACTAAATATATATATATAGTATAACAAGAAATTATTAATCTTTTATACTCGGACTAAATCACTGTGTTGGCTTCTGTCTGTATGTATGTTGCAATTGAGCTGTACAGGTTCTAACAGTTCTAATTAAGTTCTATAGAACTAGACTTTTAAAGGTAGGAATCTAATGCCGGAAAAGGTTTAACATTTATTCCTGCCGACAAACAGTAGTGAGCAAACATTACTATGTTTCCGGTTTGATGGGCGTCGTAGCTAGTATAATTATTGGGGTAATGAAACTGAACGTCTTATATCTCAGGTGACGAGTGCAATGTGTTGCAGTATTTATAATCCTGACTAGCTCGACGTTGTTATGGGTGGGCGTATCACTTACCATCAGGTGAAAGTCCCGCCCGTCTCGTCGCTTAATTGAACAAAAAAAAAATATTTTTCTCTAGATTACAAATCGTTTTTAAGATACTCTTCCGGTGCGGGAACATCGAAAGAGTTACGTCGGGTGCTTTCTGGTAGAGAACAAATCAAGAGATATCATGTAGTTTTCTCTCTGAAAGCTATTTGTCAGAACTGAATAGAGTCTATCGCATGCCACTGTAGTTGTAGTTATACAAGTAGCTACAGTTGCAATCACAAGGGGCTTCATGTTAATATACAAAGAATGCTCAAGGAAGTTGCCCGCCGCATAAACCTCGGCAGCCGGCCGTGCGTACAAATGAAACCTGCCCCCGGAACAAATCCGCGGAATTAAAAAGCCAATCTAAGTTATCCCATACAATTACCAGCCACTTACCACGCCCCCTAGCTCAGGGGGTGAGCAGGGGTAATAAACATCGGCGAAGACGCAGCGGAAGGCAGCTTCTAGGGGATAATTTGTTCCCGCAATTCTGAGCACACATTTTTAAAACATTATTAGTATCAAATTGAAACAGTACATATATATATATGTTAATATCAAGTTAGACTACATACACTACAACATTACTTTAAGTAACGTCAAATTTTGGTTCAACCGTTTTTGAAAACACAAACAGACAAAAGTTTTATCGTTTTATTAATGGTTTATCATATAAATATTCATAGGAATTAAGTAAACGATATTCCTACAAAACGGCTTACTTTATTTAACTTAAACTTGGTCATATTGTGAGGTCACATTTACAGCATGGTAATAGGAACCAGCGAGCTGATTTTTAGCAAAGATATACAGCGGGTAAGCGAACGGAGATCAATATCACCCACTTTTGCTAAGTAGCTTATCGTGCAGTGTATGCAGAATCTAGACACGCCAGTGACGCTCGGCTCTGGGCTAGACTTTGTTACGCTAAACCCATTACAGTAACTTTACTGGAGGACTCCGCTGGTGGGTACTTCGCGAATGGGCTGCACGTTCAGCGTTCAACCGTTAACTTGTTTAAGACGTTAGTAGTGTATTTAAACTATTTGCAACAATATACGCGTTCCTCTTACAACACAAACTGACGTCACGTTACTACGTTAGTCCACCGCTTCCTTACTCAACGATTGGTTATCATCTCGCAGTAAATATCCTAGTAGTTTATATATAGCTAACAGCTTCCCGGCCTTACTCTATATTCAGTATTGATAATAACATGGGTAGGATTCAGGAATTTCAGGAATAGAGTAAAGCTGCTTCACGTTTGTGAGATCTTCAATTAGATGTGACTATAGTTCAGTAACTTTTGTAATAGTTTTTGAAAAAATTACTTAGGATACTTACACGGTATGATGTTGCATCAACACTTAAATTAAATATCGTGACGTCACCAGATGGACATAGGCCGCCACTAAAAATTCCCACATGATTGGGAAAGGAATACATATGGGTCGATTTGGGCCGTTTCCTACCACGCTAGCCCAACGCGGGTAAAGACCTGATGCTCGTTTGTTGATTAGCAGGGTGCACCACCAGTACATTAGGTTGGCTTGGATCCCATGAGTTGTTATGAAAGAACCCTTACATCCCTTAGATAAAATACAGAATGTGAAAATTAATGTAACGGTAACCTTTATGCAGATAATTTCACTGGAGTCTAAGTTCTGGAATCAGCTAATAAAGCTATCACTACAAAGTTTAACCATCTAGCACAAATATTATTATTAAACAGTGTATCAACTTCTGGTTCAGGTGTACCTTCGAAGGTTGTCCTATCAATTTTTCGGAGAAAAGTAGGGTTCAGTATGTTCTCTTTCTAGAGAAAAGGTCTCTTATCTTCTTGCATTATTACAAGATATTGTTTATTTACTTATGATTAATGTAGCCCTATGTCCAGCAGTGGACGTCTATCGGCTGATAATGATGAATATAGGAACTTTTTTAGTAATTTTATGATTTTATACATTTATCTATACTTAAAGTATTTCTTCTGTAAGGCTGAACGATAATTTATTATAATATAAAGCAAAGGAACGATTACTTGTACTGGTTGTATATTTCAATGATTCTCTTGTTTCTTCCATCAGCTTTAAGTACAATGTGTATACAGCGCAGGAAAATTAAGCTAACTGTAACCCCATTCGATATCAGTGATATAAACATGGAGGGTGCAACGGTTTCCGGGTCGGCTGTGCCTCACGCAGACCAGGCCCCGGGCGTCTAGTGCCGGCTATAAAGTGATACCGCATTACAGGCCGTCTGATGAATCGATTCACGCGGCGCGCATAAATTAACTTGTTGCAACGTCCGCAATGTAACGTACAGGCCGACCGTTCTGTGTACCGTCGGCAGAACAACTAGCACAACAGTCATCATCATCAGACGGCAAACGCTTAGTAACCACGGTTCCTCTCGAGGCCCTCCGGTTAGAGCGCTATGTGCATCCAACAGCATAGACCTTTACTATATAGTCCATTTTGCTTTCCTTGCTGGTGGTAGATCTCTATGATTGGAGGCTGTCTAGCTAGGTACTGTTCGGGGTGAGTCAGGAATAAAAGTTTTAAAAAAATTATATTTAAACAATTTTTATCTATCAAGATTAAGTAGCAGAGAGTTCTCTCAGTGGTAGTTCGGACCGGACTGACTTGCCCCCACGGACATTATGCTAGACCTTGGGTTGGTAGGGATAAGTGAGCATCCCTATCAGCATAAACCCTTATAATTCTAATATATAACAATAGTATCACAGTATCTATTTCTATCGCCAAACAGTACAATGCAAAAACTAAGGCTTGAAAGGTGTCGCCTGTGAAATTACTCAAGTGATTAGACTTGACTTCCTTTCTCATAACAAATGTTACAATTCAACATATTCTTTTGCAGTGTATATCATCTTTACATTATCACGGGCAGGTGTATTATTCATCATGAGATTCACATTCGTTGCTTTATCAAATAATGAACATATTTGCGTGAGAGTCAATGTTTCTACAGCTGAGACTCTAGCCATTCCCTCATAAGAGAGGGAGAGAATATAACCATAATTAATCGATTACGCTGGTCTTGTGAAGGTTGACAGAGGTCACATTTCCATGAAAGTTGTGTAGTTATTAGAACATCACAGCGAGCATCGAACTTGGGTCCTTTCGTTCCTATAGCGTGTTCGACCATCTGAAAACTCATAACCGCTTCGAAAATTCATAATATCTTTTTATCTTTTCTTCTGACGCTCCTCACCCACTATCAATGCATTACGGAGTACTGAACTCCTTCGCACCTTGACCTGTGCTCCGTTCGGGTTAGAAGCTGGCGGTACCAGCTATCGCAGTGCACATTGAAACGTAAACGCACGTTACAATAATTCCGTTCGGCGACTTGACGTCTACGTACTCGTGCGAGCCGTAACTCAAACTGTGATAACTTGTGAATTGCGATACCACAAGGAATTATTAATAGCATTAATAATAACGTACGTACATTGGCTATAATAATAAATAATAAACATAATGTGGTTTTTTTTATTCAATTAAGCAACGAGACCGATATCAACGCGCGAATTAGAATAACCTATACTACACATTACGCTCGTTGCCTGAGATATAAGATGTTGAATCTCGTTACCCCAGTAATGATATAAGCTGCAGTGCTCTTCAGTCTGAACTACAGTAATGACTGCACACTACCGTTTGGTGGCAGAAATAGGCGTTGCTATGACACCTACCTAGACGTTCTCCGGCAATAGAAACCTATCCACCAGTGAAGTATATAACATTGATGTAATAAATTAAGGTGCCTTATAAGAGCCTGTGGGAAAGACGGATTAGAATATTCTCTCCATCACTTTTCATAATGTTATAAAAAACACCTACAAAGAAATACCTAAAGGAGAAAAAGGACAACTTTTCAAGTTACCTTTGTAAAACAGGAAATGGTGAAAATCTCAATCTTTACCGGATGTATTTTATCGACAATTGCTTTGTTGTCTTCAACTGTTGAAAGGTGGATTCGAACCAAATGTCCTCCGTGTCACGGCCCATGCTGGAAACTATTAATCCATCAGTGATGAAGGGAGTAAAATATTAATGTTGTTGCGTTAAATTTAGGTACTGCGGCTGGCATCCGCATTGGATGTAGCTCGTGAAATTTAATTGTGGGTTTAGATTTAAAGCTGCGGTTTTTGTTATATTGCCTTTATGATTTATAATGCTATTAATAAAGACACCACAAATTTGTTTCAAATTATAAATGGAAAGTAGATTAAATACGAGTGGAAATCGCTGATAGCCCGGGTGTACTGTTTTACATAAATAAACATGAATTATCTGGCTTACCTTTATCTATTTGAATATCGGTGAAAATACGAATAAAAACAGGAAGTAAGGTATCATCCTGCGGAAACAATGTATCGGCTCCATCTCCGCTGCGTCTGTTGTACTGCAATACACTATAGATAAGGAGACAGTCGCCGACGAGATCCGGGCACATTTTTCAACGCCGGCCCTTTAGAAACAACGCGCGGGCCCCCAACCCCGAGTGGTACCTTAAAAATGTAAACACCTAAATCCCGTCATCAATTCAAACGGAAGCCCTCAAACAGTTTAAGCCGAGCAAATATTAGTGTTGCCATCTTTCAAAACGTCAACAAATCCGTAAAGCAGCCGCCATTTGCGAGTCGCAGCAACGACAAATAGCTCGAACACTTAATACTGTAAAGCCTCAATTCATTTCCGTTAATTGTGGACCCTTAATTTTTTGTACCACCCCCTTCCGCCACAGACGCAGCCCTTAACAGATATTATAGCAGCGCGCAGGCCTCGCTTCCGGGTCCTGCAAACGAATTGATGTCCACAAGCAAATATTCAGAAAAGTGAGACAACATCTGTAAAAATAGTTAAGTTAGTTAAAATCATTAAATGATACGATTAAGTTTATTCATACATTGATCGATAGCATATGATATTAAATGTATAGATCTTTACTGTCATGAATTCGTTTTCCGTTATCTAGTAAATAACCTATATCTGACTCTAAACACTAATTTTAGCCAGATTAGTTAAGTAATATTAACTAGGATACACGGATACTAAGCCTCGGTGGGATAATTTCAAATGATATATATTTAACAATTGGATACCATCAGCGCTGATCTTCGATGATTGTAACAGTTAAAGGATTTCTTTTAATTAAGGTCATATTGTTTGATACTAATTTTGTGATATACTTTAATATATAACTGTTCTGCAGTAAAATAACATTTGAAGTATTCAATAAAAAATTGTTGTCAAACTTTGGTACTTCATTCGCCAGTCTAAGTTCAACTTCTTTGACTGCCTAATAACTTTGAATTCTTTGATTGCTTTAAAGAACTTTTTTATGTCGAATCGAACAATAATTTATGCGAACGACAGCACTTCAGGGCTGTTCACTAACGAGCTAATCAGCCTTTGTTCCAGGCCCTTTGCACCAGGACGCCGGGTCGATATAAATTCGCCAGTTAGATTTAAGCTGGCGTTATGAGACGGGCGCGTTCAGGGCCGCTGCGGCAATATCGTTTGGACCCTTTTAATTCGCCTGCGTTATAATGAAACTTGCCTTCCTCGGCTCTAATAAAAATAAATGCTAAAGGCCTGGCTTAACCGGCATCTCTTTACTTCAGCATCCCGGTATGTATGTGCATACTAATTTACCGAGGCCTGTACCGAGCGCACGAAACTTTAAGGAATAAAATTTCTCGTAAAAGAAGTTACACTTTTAAGAAATTCTCGGTGAAATATAAAAGGTTTTCAAGCTGAGGAAGTTCCTATTTCTGAATCGTGTAAAGTTATAAAATAAGTCAATGCTAATACTACTACCGCCGCCCGCGCACCAGTACACGTAGTGCAGGGAGGCTCCCCACAAAGTGGACCGACGATCTGATGAGAATCGCGGGAATCTACTCGATACGAACAACGAAGTACCAATTGATGTGATCTTTGGGGGAGGCATATGTCCAGTAGTAGACGTCTAGTAAAGTATACCGTCCGTGGGACAGTCCACTGAACAATAAAGTACTAAAGAGAACAGCAAGAGGATATTTACATAACTACAGATCCTTTTTCTGCGATCGGAGATCCATGTTGTGGAATTGAGTTGATAGCTGTGTTTTTAGAAACTTCCTCATATATGTCCTATCATCATCATATTGCCGGCCATAAGCAGCCCTGTGAATCTCTGTTTCGGCTGTCATGCGTAAACGGACGGTTGATGATAATGATAATGAACACTATAAAACTACTCATTTACATTCTACTTCTGGTATAAGCTGTAGCAATTCAGTCATTCCCCCGGGTTTTAGTCTCCCGGGAGAGTACTATAATTTTATTCGATTAGGTGACGAGACTATCGGAGCGTCCACCTGATGGTAAGTGATACGCCTGTCCATAACAACGTGGCGCCAGTTAGAATAGTACACACAGCACCACATTACGCTCATCGCTAGAGATATACGATGTTAAGTCTCGTTATTCTAGTAATTACACTAGCTACAGCGCCCATCAAACCGGAACAGTGCAATATTTGCACAGTACTATTTGGCGGTTAAAAGAAGACAGTTCTGGCATCGAAGATCTATCACAGTCTACAGTTACATCTCACTTGCAATTAACATGGTTTTAACCGAAGTATCCATTTTATAACTAATGATAAACAAAGCAAGAGCAAGACCAAGACTTGGACAATCTTGCTCGTGCCTATTACTCTTGGTCTTGAATATGCAGTCTCATAATATGTTCAATATTTTGATTCCAGAAGAAAAGCACTTGTTCAAGTTATAATTAGTATTTTGACTCATTTCAAAGGAATTTTATCGTTTAGTCTTGTTTAGGCCTTGTTCTTTCTTGCAAGACCAAAGAAAAAGACCGCAAGGCCAAGACCAATATTAATCATGACTAATTATAATTATTACATATTGTCAGTTAATATATAGTTTATATAAAGATTAAATCTCAGATAACATTGGGGAAAATAAAAAAAACAATAGTAGAGCGAAATTTTCCGCAACAGAAATAAATGAAGCGGCGACCCTCCAGTCTTCAAATCCAATGACAAAGCCTGCGGCTGCAGACTGCTTTTTTTCCCCTAGGTCCATAGAAAGTTCTAGACGCTCATTTAGAACAGTTCGGACAAAGGTCGCCGCTCTCGTGAAGCCAACTCACAAAGAACTCTTTGCGTCACTTTAATTGGACGTCGCTGCTGTAAATAATTAGAAAGTAAACGATACAGTTTTAACCGACGCCGCAGAAATAACGGTACTGATCATTTAACACGAGTGTAGTAGCTACTAAACGGCTTAAGCGTTTTCTATTTGTTACAACTTGAAAGTTGAGTAGAAAACTCTTACTTACCCTTGGGACACAGCGACCTAAACTGAGTCTTGGTCAAGTTGTTGGTGTCCAACCTTCTGAGCAGAAAGACCAAAATTCTCATACAAAAGACGGTGATAAGATTGATCTTGATGTAAAGTAGCGAGACCTTGACACTAACGTCTGATGAAGAAGAAAAGCGGCTTCTGGTGGCGGAGAGGAAAATCATGCGTAGGATCTTTGGCCCGACCTATAGAGACGACGGTAGGTGGTGAGTCGGACGCAATATGGAAGTCGAGTGGCTGGTTGGCGAACCGATCATGAGAGAAAGCAAGTCTTATAAACTTCGCTGGATGAGCGACTTGCAAAGACTGGGAGACGATTGTAGCGTCGAAAAAGCGTCCCTCGGATCCCCGATTGGCTACCGACTTAATATCAATCAGATGTCGCTGGAAGGATGCTGTAGAGTACGATCTACGAGAGCTTCAAGCAGTGGACTGGCAAGAGGCAGTGGGAGACCGACGATGCTGGCGCTCTCTTGTGTCGTAGAAAACAGTTGATAATCTTAAAACAGCTGAACGGATCTCCACATCGATTGGCCCCGCGCTGCTCGCATCCAGTGGATTCCCGCGATTCTCACCAGATCGTCGGTCCACCTTGTGGGGGGCCTCCCAACACTACGTCCACTATGAGAAGACTAAAGCTAGTACTACAAGAACCATTATAGGTTTTATAGGTTTAAACAATCTTTTATTTGGAAACTATAAAGCGAGCAAAACGATCTTCTGGTGGTTAAGATAAACTTAGGTGCTTGAAGGGTACTTATAAAGTTAAACTTGTTGTTGTCCGGTATTACTTAAAAAACGTTTACATCAATCCTTACGATTTAAGGACATGTGAAAAACTGATGAAACAACTGTATCTAATGCAATCATAAATAAACTCAGTATCGTTTGTTATAGCAATGGGATAAATTTGGAAGCAGTATAAATATCTTCGTCTTAAACGGAATTATGACTTACCATGAGTTGAATGTCCTGCAGGTCTCATCACGACGTTGTGTATAAACTTTATGTAAAGCTACCGTAGCTATTACAGGAAGTATTCCAGCGGCTGAAGCTATCTCATCTAATTTACGTTCAAGGATTTCGTAGAACAAACAAGTTTTATGTAAGTCAATCAGTAGCCCGTCGAGTTAATTAAATAAGGAGGAATTCCTTCCTTATTTCGGGATCGCTGACAGCAGGTCCTCGGGGAAAGTTTTTTTTTTTAATTCGCCGTCCAATAGATCCTGATACTAAAAAAAAGGCAAACACGGTGTAACGGCAATGAATCTGTCATAAAAAGCTACGGGGCGAGACTAATAAGGGTAAAAAGTGTTATTATGCAGGACAATTAATTCGACGAGAAAATAGATCGTCCACTGCAATCACCCTTAAAGTGAAATTGATTTAATTTTTAAAAAAAAAAACTTCCCTTACATGATTGACTCCTATTCCACTTGTTAAATCCCCGATATCCGATTCTAAATTTTATGGACTTAACACATTATAAGTACATATATATATATATATATATATATATATATATATACATAGAGTAATTGACGTTCGCACTGTTGGGACTCGAGTTTTTTTTTTGTTCAACGAAGTGACTAGACGCATGGGTCTATCGTTTACCTAATGGTAAGTGATAGACCTGCCCATAACTACGTGGCGCTAGTAAGGATTATACAGCACCACATTTCGCTCGTCACTTTGAGACTTAAGATGTTGAGTCTCGTTACCCCAGTAATTACACTAGCTGCAGAGCCCTTCAAACCGGAACACAGTAATGTTTGCACAGTACTGTCTATCGCCTGCAATAGGCGCTGCGCTGGTGTCTACCTAGGCGGTCTATATCAACAGAGACTTACAACCAGTAAATAAATATTATATATACCGATTTGGATTCTTTCAAATACTTCCTAAAAGTCAAGTCTTTCTGATGGTAGTTCGTTGTTGGAGACTGTATGTAGGTATCACCGTAGGTATCATAGGTCTTATGTCTCAAGCTGTTGGCCACAATATGGTGTTGTGTGTATCATCCTAACTAGCGCCTAGTAGCTTACGAATGTCTTTCTCGTCTCGTAGCTTCGTCATATAAAAAATACGAAAAAGCAGCAATTATTGATGTTTTATTATCGGTATCAATTTCGATGAGCACTCTCGTAAGTTTCTTTAAGCTAAACTATAGTATAACTTAATATAAAAAATTTGCAGTAGATTCCATAAAGCCTCATGTAAGGATTAAAATAAATAAGGCCCCCCCTGTAGTATAAAAAGTAAAAGTACCTTTTTAAGTTATATTTAGACCGATGATAGAAACTTAGAATCATAACAACAGGTATAACAATAACTGTAATTTGTGGGTATATATGTTTTTTTTTTCGCCTTACTCTAATTATCTGAGGTTTTTTTATTTATTTACTTATCACATCATCATCATCATTATTATCAGCCCACGGACATCCACTGCCGGACATAGGCGTCCCCCAAAGATCTCCACATTGATCAATTCTGTGCTGTCCGCAACCAGCTGCTTCCCGCTTATTGAGCACATATCTTTCCTTATTTCTCATACTCATTATTCTTTCCTGTGATCTTTTATACCGGTTATCTCATTCACACTTCATTTCTCCTATCATTCTCCATCCTATTTCCTCCTTCTTACTTTTTATATTCTTTGTACCATTTCTTATCTCACACTTAAGTGGCTCATAAACGACTGAACCAAGTATAGAGGTTAATAATGTTTAAAAGATGACAATTGGTTTAGCAGCTTAAAGAGCCCAAGCTTTTAAGGTGTAACTTGAAGGTGTTTTATAATTTTTTTATGGTATTTTACTAGCTGCCAAACATTTTGATGAAGGAATGATGATGATGTGCTGTAAAAGGCGACTAAGGTATTTCCGAACCAATACGACGTGGGAGCCTTCAAGAAAAGAGCGTATTGCTTCCTTAAAGGTCGGCGACGCAGCTGCGCGCGCTTCTTCTGTAGTTACGACTGTCCAAGAAGTGATCACTTTCCACCAGGTGAACTGTTCGCTAGTTTGCCGACCTTTCTTATAAAAAAAAAGTATGGAATAATTCAAGAAGCAGCTTTTTCTGTAACTCGAATGCTAAGCAACGCTAGTAAAGAAATATCCTAGCGGTAGGTCTATATTCAGCAGTGGATATCAACAGCTCGGAATGATGATGACCGGAACACAACCAGCGGACGCACAACGGCTGCTATCAAAGATAGATCTTGGCTGTACATGGACCACGTACCGCTGCCAAAAAAGTGGTATAAAGCGAGTTTAAAGCCGGGCGGCGGGGCCGGGCCGCTCGTAACAGGTCCTAAACGGTCGCCCATTAAGACTCTATGGCCGGCATTAGTCTCCGTGCGCAGGAAGAAATGGGTCGGCACGTGACGCGCGGCACATTACTGTCACTGCTTCCTTTTACACGACGAGGCTACGACACGAGCGGGCAGTCACTGAGTAGTAAGTGATCTTATTTTATCTCAATGACGCGAACCAGCCTTACTCTATGGACGCTCTTTGGTTTTGTTATGCCTGATCTTTTACTTATTATTTTATCACCATCTTAATCAATGGATATATATTTTTGGACATAGATCTCTTGGAATACATTCTTCAAAACACAGTCCTGCATTTTTTGAGTCTAGTGACTCCGAGCGATTCTTTTAATGCAGTCTGTCCACCTAGCGCCAACGCTGCGGGTAGCGATTTCAGTACTTCAGCCCCCTATCGTCCATCTGTTCTATGAACTCGGGTCTTACGGGTATGTTCTTCTGCGGATCTCCTCATTTCATATTTGATCACGCAGAGATACTTCGAGTACCGCCCTCTCCATCACTCCTAACACTCAGCTTCCTTATGAGTCTCTACTAGTGACCAGGTTTCGAAACTGTCCATCATGACTAGAAACACGCACTGTACGAAGACTCACTCTACAGATACTGAGGGATTTCGGAAGAGAAGACTGCGAAGTTTCTCGAACGCTGACCATCCAATTTTAATTCGGCAGTTAAAGCTATTATTTACTTTGAACAAAATAGTATTGTGGTCTATCAAACCTGATGTAATGATTGGAATGTTGTAAGACATGGTAATCAATTTCAGACTTCCTGGACTGTCGATCCTTCAAGACAGCTGTACGTCCTCTATGCGAAGTTTTGTTAACCTTTTAGTTTGTCCTATATAGGATCTAAATTATGCACAAAAAAGCTTTCGAAGGTACAAATAGGAGCTGCTGTTGTACCTACTTAGACGGTCTCCGGCAACAGAGAACTGCCCCCCAGGCTCTGAAATATGCTGTAAACTTGTCAGATGGTGATCGGTTTTATAATGCAATATATTATACAATCCTCTCTGCGTTTTAAATAAAGCGATTGCCAATTATTGAGCCGTCAGTGTCGCGGGGATTTGGCGCTGCACGAGTCGAGGACCAATTATACGTGGTCTGTGCTCTTTAATCCGCTACGTTGAAATTTCGCGGTCGGAAACCGCGGGCCGGCTGCACATCCGAATGCTGTAATGACTACCTGAAGCTTAAGGTCTGAGTGATCAGCGGTCATACTTGTATATTTTTTATAAACAGCGTGATAACACTTAGCCAACCCTTTACATAATATATACCCATACCACATGGATGGAAACTGTTACAGAGGCGGTGAATGGCAGTATACACCTTGCGGTCCACTCTACATATGACCGCACTCAATGGAGACTGTTTGTGCGGTCACGATCCTCAGCAGTGAGGGAGCGACGTGGAAGAAGAGCAGCTTAACTTTGAATGTGAGCATCAAAAAATATCAACAATTGAGTAATTTTTATCTACCCTATCAACATTCTTTGGAAACTTCAGTATCGTCTACTTCGCGAACGCTTCCGCTTTTAACTTAGATTACACGTAATGGCCAACTATAATACAGTTTTCGATCAATCGAGAGTATGATACTTAATATGGCCGCATTGTTTTCCGGTTTAACGTCATTACATAACGTACTTCCGGTAGAAATTTATTTTATATGTATTCAGAACATAAATTTAACCTGTATCGTGACCGTAGCCAACTTAATTCACCTTAAATATTTGTCGACTTGACTCAGACTTGAATATATAAAGTTTGAGTAGTTTGACCACTAAACTTTGGGAACCATGCTGAACTTTGGGGATCCAGATCTTTACAGGAATCCAATTTCTACACCGGTTTATTGCTCCTTTGAACAAACCATTAGTTCGTCTTCTGGAAGGCTTTCATCACCGCCTACGGAACGCGGGCGCCGTTCGAGGGTTATATTTCTACATCAGCCAATATTCTTACTGATGGTAGCTCTCCATTGCCGGAGACCGTCTCGTTAGGCATGACCACAGCTCCTACTGCAGCCGACAAACAGTAGTGTGTGAACATAACTGTGTCTTGGATTAAAGGGTGCTGTAGCTAGTGAACTACTGAGGTAATGAGACTTAACCTCCCATGTCTCAAGCTGATGAGAGTAATGTGGTGCAGTGTATAACATCCTAACTAGCGTCACGTTATTATAAGCGACGTGAATATCTCGTTCACATTGTAGTTTCGTTGAATAAAAAAAAAGAAATATCCTGTGTAAAAGTGATGAAGCTAAAAATACTTGAGGGAAGCTTCGAGATGCCGGGCTTCTAGTCCGAGTGTCAGTGGTGTGTCGTCTGTGTATTGTTCAATACAAAAATTGATGAGCACGTCCTCGCGCCCTAAAACACTGTTACGGTTCCCATAATCAAGCTATCAGAAGGTCCAGCTCTCCGGAGCGCGGAGCCTCGCCCACGCCGCGCCGCCGCTCCCCTATAAATCAACGCATGTTTTTTTCTTGTTTCAACACTTTTTGTTATTTAATTATCTCCGACTCGAGCGATTCTCGTAAATTGGTGCGTGTGTTAACTGACAACATTACACCGTGATTGGTCAAATTGTTGTTTGCCCTTGTGCACGTCGCGTTAGGGTTAGTTGTCGCGCGGCGCGGCCGCACCCCCGCCCGGCCGCGTAACGGATAAACATCGCTTTTTCGATACTTTTAACGGCGAGCTGGTAATTGTCGATCGTGTCGCTTTGATGCGTTTTATTACATGACTATTCTATTAAATTACCTTCGTTAGTGTTGATTTTATTGGTGAAATGCTTTCTACCACCTTTCGCTCGCGTAGGAACTAACAATGCAGGAGAGAAGAATGTGCTATAAAATGTGGAGGTGTTAAATTAACGTTCCCGTTTCCCGCACAACACGACAACAACGCACGGGACCCACGACAACCTCACCTAATCGTCGTGCAACCTGCTAATCAACAAACGAGGCTCTAGCTCCCACCAACCAGCATTGGCTCAGAGTGGTGGGAAATGGCCCGAGTCCGCTACAAATAACGGCCTCTGATTCCCGGCGATGCACGCAGCACAGGATCAATCGATATGGGGATCTTTCGGGGAAGCCTATGTCCAGCAGTGGACGTCTATCCACTGATGATGATGATGAAATTAACGTTCAAGTATTCAAATATCGCGTTTAACTCTAGTTTATTTTAAGCAAGGAAACTATATCGTTATTCTATTATCATATTTATCGTTAAGTCAATAACTTTATCTTGAATTTTTTTCCTCGTCCTAATACATACAGGGGTGTAAGGGTTCCCGCACAAGAACTCACGAGACCCAAGCTAACCTCACCTGCTCGTGGTGCACCCTGCTTATCAACAATCGAGGCTCTGGTTCCCGCCAAGCCGCAATGGACCAGCGTGATGGGAAATGGCCCAAATCTCTATATACTATCTCTAGTGTCCAGCGATATCGGAGGCCATGCTGACTGTATGTGGAGATCTTTGGGGGAGGCCTATGTCCAGCAGTGGACGTCTATCGGCAGATGATAAATAAAGTAAACACTAAAGGACTAGTTATATATTGTAGTATTATTTATAAGGCAGCAGTCGCAAAGATCTACATTTCTTATGATGTAGAGCACAATTTTAATATGATGCTGTACCAGTTTTAATTCAGCTATTAGTTATAGAGTGTCCTGCGATTTTATATGTTCTAAATGAGCTGACCGCGATGTCCACGTAACAAAGGTATCTCTGCATAAATCTCCAAGGCCGTACCTCCGCTAACGACACAATGTATACACGCCTTTAAAGTCCGATTAATTACCGGCAGCGAGATAAGCACAAACTCGCGCAGCTTGATGATAAATAAATTAAAACAAAACATGGTAGCGCATTGGGGAGGAAGAGAACAAGTCCAGAATTAATTACATCCAATTACCAAAGAGGCGGAGGATAAAGAGTGTTATGGGAGTAATCTACGATCTCTGATTCACCTGATAGGGGGTGCACATGTGGTCACAATTAAAAAACGTTTTGAGCTTTAAAAAAAAAGGAAAAGTTTGATTGTCGCTTTAACGATGCTGCGATGCGGCGGGGTGCGCTCCGTGTTAAAGGATATCCTTATACGTAAATCAAAAAATTTTTTTATAATTATTAATCCTTTATGTATTCTGAAATTAAACGTTATCTACAGAAATCAATTTTTTTTTATATAAAAATATTTTCACAACCAAATTACATTTGTACGTAGAAATGTTCTTCGTAACTAAATAATTCTGATACAGTTGTTCTTTTTAGTGTTCATGCTTTTAAAATTCAATTTACTAGATATAAGACCTAGCCCAAATACCTAATTTTGAAAGCCCAAAAAGTTTCTCATGTATTTTAAATTATCAAGACGAGTATTCTTCTGCTTAACAAGTAGCCGTTTGTTGCCTTTACTTATTCTCGCTGAAGGTTAGTGAGTTATAATGAAACCTTTAAATATTTACGGATTGTAGTCTAACGGGGAGTTATCTTCCCCTTAAGCACGACGAGATCCTAATTAACTATGACGGGCGCATTATTCAATGCTATCGCCGTCCTTATCGATTGCGTACATAAGGATAAGGAGGAGAGATCTTATAAAATTAATATCTTCCTTTCACTGTTTCAGTTCTGATAAAGAAACCGCGCGTACGATGTTCGTAACCGCAGCTTCCGTTAGTGTTTAGAAAGCAGATTTAACTGCACTGCGTTAGAGTTCAGTTTGCAGTAATCAGGTTGATTGTTTAAATAATCTACGGGAAAATCGGTTTACATGCTATTTAATAATTTGATCAAGTGGTTGATAAAAGCATGAGGGGTATCAAAATAATTTCGATAAAATCTTGATACGTTCACAGTCGGTTGTTTAATGTTTGTATGGGCTTGCGTTGATTACCGCAGGGAATCCCTTTTTTTGTTTACAGGACTATATCCTTTAGACAGTATTTCTACAGTTGGCGGAAAGTTAAGGTGTTCGCTGGTGGTATCTCGGTTGCTACAGACCGTCTAGGTAGGTACTATCACAGCGCCTATTGCAGCTGACAAACACTACTTTGTTCCGGTTTGAAAGTAGCTGTAGCTAGTGTAATTACTGGGGTAACGAGACCTTGTCTTGTCACAGGTGACGAACGCAATGTGATGCAGTATATTATCCTGACTACTGTGCTCCAATTTAAAAGGCACTGTATATAGCGGAATTCCTGAGGTAAATAGATTTAACAACTAATGTCTCAAGACGATGGATATAATGTGATGCTGTGTATATAATCTTAAGTATAACCGCGTTCTTATGGGCAGGCGTATCACTTACCATCAGGTGAACGTCTCGCTGGTACGTATGAAAAAAAAAACTGTGCTATAATAACATTCTTTAACGAAATAGACGTGAGGCTGTAGTAAAGAAATGTTCGCGAACTTATTACTTAACGCCTTGTCCGCACTGCAGTACCTTCGTTGTGTTTTTCGCTATATCAATAAAATATTTTACTATTTCAAGTAAATAATAGTAAACCAAGAAATCTTTCCGATTTTATTCTTTTTTTTTAATAATTGTTTCTGTACAGGAGCGGGTGAGGAGGGGGTGGGGTGGGGGTGTAAAGAGTACAAACGTTTTGTATAATTCGAGTTAATTTAGTTCTTCTTAGTTGAACAAAGTTATATGCGGATGCAAATTACACTTATAAAAAGCGGAGGTCTGCGGAACTCCGCTGTTTTTTCGCGTCCCGCTAGTAATGCGGAATTCTGAATATTTATAACCGACAGTTTACCAACAGTGGTAAAGTTTGGCCAAGTTAGTTAGCGGCCGTCGCTCGGGGTGAGAGGATTTACACTGTGCGATTTGGCTCGCGGCTTCCGCTTTGTATTGTTACCTAACGGTTTGTTGCCGAACGAGTTTAACTATAGATTTTTTTTTTGTTGATTTTTTCAATTCAACTAAGCGAAAATACGAGTGAGACGTTCACCTGATGGTAAGTGATACGCCTGCTCATAATTATATGGTGCTAGTATGATAAATAATGCATCGTGTTTGTCACCTATACCCATAAGATATCAAGCCTCGTCATCCCAGTAATTTTACTAGCTACAGCATCTTTCAAACCGGAACACAGTAATGTTTGGACGTTTGGCTATCTAGACGGTCTGCGACAATAGAAACCTATAAATAAGTCAAAATATATGTATATTTATCAACTGATAAAAAGATGACTGTTATATTTAACGTGTGACGTCGAAAACAGTTTTAATGATTTACTATGACTTTTTCAATAGATCCTTAGATCATTATAGCTAGTCAATATCCTCTGCAGGACATAGGTCATCCCGAGAATATTTCCTAAAAAGACTATTTAAGTTTTTTTCGTGTACTTCATAATTGTCGTCTGAGAAATCAGATTGCAATAGAAATAAAATACAAGAACAATAAATCGAGGAGATACATGAATGATTTAAGAATTTTCTGTTCGTTGCAGAGCTGACCGGTCCGCTAACACCTTGGTATTGGGACCAGTGGATATTATTTATGGGCCCCGAAGCAAGGCGCTGGGTCGCGCCCGGCTTATCAAATTGGCATCTTATTGAATTTCGTGGACTTGGGAATTTAATAAATAATAACACTCGAAGGAAATCAATGCCATCAAATATAACATTCGTACATTCACTCGAGTGTATATATTGTTTTGTATCGTATATTTACATATATAGTTACATTCTTGGTTTCCTCAACCTGATCCCCAAACTTCAGTATGAACACCTTATCATGATGATTTATATAAAAGTCAATAATAAATAATGTGAAGGATGTAAAAGATTCCGCACAACTCGCGATATCCAAGCCAACCTCACCTGCTCGTGGTGCACTCTGGTAATCAACAAACGAGGCTCTGGCTCCCACCAGCCGGCATTGGGCCAGCGTGGTGGGAAACGGCTCAAATCTAAATGAATCTCTACATACGACAGCCCCTAGTACCCAGCGATACCGGATGCCATGCTGACTGTATGTGGAGATCTTTGGGGTACGTCTGTCGGCTGATGATGAGTTAAGTTGCAAACTAAATTTGTTACTTTGATAAACTTTATAGTCCTTTTTAAGTAAGTTTCTACTAAAATAACCGATTTTTGTAAGACAAAATCGTAAATATATTACCATCATCATTGATACAGGATTAAATACAATGAAGAAGGATAATGTTTAACCGTGGATAATATTAAGCTAAAATTATGATACCTCGTGATCAAAACCCGTTTTTAAGCAGTGATTAAATTCTTAACCAGCCTCCACAACAGCGTCAGCTCGTACACCAATGCGAGCGAAATGTATGCGTGTTATTCATTATATTTTTAAAACTAGCTCATTATTTCTATATACATAAATATTTGAAAATCACCGGATGCAATCCTGTCGTCTCACTGTCAATTACAAGTAATCAAACGCCTGTATAAATATTCGACTACGCCACATAAACAAACCCGTCTATCAATGACATCGGATGTCAAACAGAATGTGGAAAAATAACAAATTTTTATACTTTGCTTTTCATTAAAATCCATGTGGAAGTTTCAGCATTTTTGTAAGCCATATACATGAAGCATGTATTAACAATTTTTTATCGTCATGTTCAGCTGAAAGATTTGAGCCTCTACGAAAGATCTCCACACCCGCAGCGTTACTTATATATATATATCAAGAAGAGATTATCATTATTATATTGAAATAAAACAATTATAAAAAAATTTATTAAATCACTTAAATACTTACATATCATATATTATTATTTCCAACATATATACTTAGTATATCTACATGTAAAAATTGTTTGCGGGCAAAGTGGGCAAACGAAAAAGGGGTAAGTCACTGTCATCTATGGGTATATCGTCTTATGGACAGACAGTCGATCAAGGGTACTATGATATTTAAGCCCGATATATAATAATGATCTGTGGTTCAAGAAAACGATGGTTGCGGTAACTCATTTTTTTATACGGAAGCATAATTAAAAAGGAAACCGATACGTTGTGAGATACGACGGGAACCGAGATTGTTTGACGTTTGAAATATAATAAATTGTATCGTATCACAAAAAACGAAACAATCGATACTCCGTATTGGATTACTTTGTATTAAATGTAGATATATAATATAATAATTATTATAATAATAGTACCTAATCTTGTATAATACTTAACTGTGAAAACCGCGTTTCTTTTAGCAGATGTTTGTAGGTACCACCGCAGCGATTATTGCATCTGTCAAATAGTACTGTGTAAACATTGTGCTCCGGTTTGAACGGCGCTGTAGCTACAAGAAACTTAACATAACCTTTGTCAAGACGCGAGCACAATGCAGTGTAAATTGCCCTAACTGGGGCCACGGTCCTATGGTCGAGAGGATCATGACGATTAGATGAAGGTCCCGCTCGTCTCATCGCTTCGTCCAACAAAAAAGGATCTGTTATTAATATTTTGTAAGCGTCTTCTTTAATGAAATGTTACAATGATTTATTCAAGTAGGATTTTTTTTTACTACTACCTCATTTAACGTGGTAACAATGAAGAAGAAAATCATGAAACTTGCTGTGAGAATATTCTGATTGCTGCACGATGTGACTTCTTGCCTTGATATGACGCTAGGTCGAGGTTAACTTTAGCACTGTTGTCTCGAGCTATTAGGAATAGGACTAAGGTATTCCCTGCCTGTCGTACAAGGCGACTAAAGAGGTCCTCGGGTTCGTGGACTTTGAGTGTGGGGGGCCTCAGAGCTCAATAAGCAAGCCTTAGGAGGACGGCAAATGCATGGTAGTCTTGTACAAGGTAGCGCAAAAATAACCTTCCGATGTTTTTTGGCTGTAATTTAAAAAAAAAATGAAAAACTTTGATTGTTCTTGTGGATTATTTTTATTTGGTCTTTTAATTTTTTTACATCAAGTCGAGAATATGACGTCATTTAAATGACCACCGCCACATTAAGTACTGACATTAGGGGCCAATCGTAAAATTTATAGCATTTTCTGATAGGATGATTACTTTTGCGCCACCCTGTATTTACCGTAGCACAGCGTGGGTGCTGAGGAGGGCTTTGCCCTTCCGTGGAATGTTTTAGCCAGAGTGCTAGGCGGACCGGTGGGTTCCGTAGGAGATCCCGGAGCCCTTCCCAATGCACTGACGAAGACCACTGAGGGGGTTTTAGTAGGTAGAAGCCCCACATAACATTGTTTTCCCCCCAGAAGCAAGGTATCTTTTAAGAAGATTTACGCTCTGATAAAAAATGGCCGAAGTTAACTTCAGAAAGCTGTTAATGTCTACGTTGAGTTTTATTCATTGTATCAATTGTTTACTGCTGGTGTGTTTCTGTTGATGTAGAGCAGACTTTGAGGAGATGAAGTAAAGGGACATACCATTCCCGGTTCGTCTTATCTTGTCGACTCCTTACATAAAAAACGAGACTTAAATAAAATTATAAAAGGAGAACTTTTTACGGAGCCATCGGTAAGTGGACATAAAATAAAAGAAATAGAAGAAAATAGAGATAATGTTACAAGTAGTAAAATCTTTGAAAATACTGCTTCGCTTCGGGATTTAAGTGGTCGCGTCGTAAAACGGCGCTCAGTTTATCTCGGACAGATCTCACGACCTTGAGCCGAACTGAGTCAGTGGTGAAACTCGTATACACCAGGAGCCGAACACTAAAGGACTTGATTTTTATAAAAAAACTGTTTTTAAATTTACCGATTTTATTAAAGTATAAAAAAGTCGGTATCGAAAGCGTTTCCGAATAACTACATTAAAAGGTTTTTTTCCTTTTTTGTGATGTATGCTAATCAGTGCCAAGAATAGCAACTGCTACCAATAGTGGAAGACTGTATCCAGCAGGGAACGTCAATAATCGGTAACGTTTTTTTTTATTCAACGAAGCGACGAGACGAGCGGAACATTTACCTGATGGTAAGTGATATGCTTGCCTATAACAACGTGGCGGTAGTTAGGATGGTATACACGGCACCACATTGTGCTCGTCGCCTTCAATACATAGGATGTTAAGTGTCGTTACTCCAGTAATTTCACTACCTATACTTCATATTGATCCGGGACACAGTAATGTTTATCCGCTGCGGTCGTACCTACCTAGACGGTCTCCAGAAACCGAGACCTACCACCAAAAAACATAATGAAACGATGAACATCCGGCTACGTGCTAAAATAATTCATTCTTCATACTCATTTGTAAAAAACGAAATGAATTTCCGGTGGCCGTCAAAATATTGACATTTAATACGGAACCGCTGTAAGGGGTGGGTAAAAACAGCGCGCGGTTCCGTACGGAGCGATTAATAATGTATTAACGATAATGAAATGAATGCATTCACAAGGGTTGATGCTGCGTCGCGAATGACTTCATTAATACTGATTCGATCAATTAAACGAACTTACAACCTGATCCTGTTCGTGCTCGCTTCATTAATTATACTCGAGCTTCCTTTCCATAGGTTTTATATTCTTAATAGCTTTACGGGAGCTGTGATAGCTCGGTAGTAGGTGCTAAAAGGTACGGATTCTATCCCCATCGAGATTTATCTTAATTGAGAACCTCATAACGAAATGGGTGTTCGAAGAGCAAAGGACCTTTCGACCAACACCAATTTTAAATTGATCAGCATGATAATAATATGAATAATAAATATAAATGCTTTGAAAATAATATGAATTGGAATAGATTACTAGTAATATAACTAATAACCGTAACCGGTAGACGTAGTGTTGGGAGACCCTCCACAAGGTGGACCGACGAACTGGTGAAAGTCGCGGGAAGCCACTGGAAGCGGACAACGCGGGACCGATAGATGTGGATATCTTTTGGTAAGGCGTATGTCCAGCAGCGAAAGTCTATCGGCTGATCATGTTGATGATATTACTAATGATCATCACGATCTGAAAATGATGTTATACTTTGCGCAATAATTTCAATGTTATATATACATCATCATAATTTTTATAACAACTATTCAATACATTTTCGTTACCTGCTCCTGGACTAAGTAGTCTGCATGTGGTTTAACAAACGGGTCGGAGATAAACAAACAGGGATCTATTTCTCTATTCGCTGCGGTTTACAAGATGCGGCTTAATCGGCCGCGGCTGTGAAAACATCGCCGCTGACAAATGGAACCCACCTCCGCCCCCCACTGAACAGCAGCTCCTCAGGAGACTCAAGGTCACAGCACCACACGAAACTTATCTATTAATAGTTGTCTGTGACCGATTTAGCATTGACACTCCTCATTAGCCCCCTTTGCTAGCCCTAACTCCTTTTGGGGAAGCAGTTTTGTAAAATATGTTCTTAGCTGAACTATAATGGACAAAAGGAATATTCCTACAAGTCTTCAGGCCTTATGGTTCCAGAGATATCATGATGAGCCTCTTCTTCTTCTTCTTGTAACCGTCCAACCGATGAAGATTGGACACCAGTTCCGCGAATCCCTTCCTGTTGCAACCTAGACAAATCAGCTGCGTGGCGCACTTGATCTTGATTACTACTTGATGGGGTCCAGATATGCCTTAATTCTGCGACCGATCTTTCTATTTCCAGTTACTTTTACCATTATTCTTATCTTTGGAAGACTTTATTGTATTGTAGTGGATGAGTCTCTATGCAGGTGGAAATCTCATGAATATATATATCTATATCTTCTTCTTGCTAGACCTTGTCCCATTATTACTGGGGGTCGGCCCTTCTGGTCATTCTTCTAAATCTATCCCTATTCTGTGTCATAGCTTTACTCAATTCGTTATTATTTAGATCTTTATTGAACGTCAACCAAGTAGTCTAGGGTCTCCCAGGGCCGCTCTTTTTAGTTTTGAGATCCAGTGCTACCTTAACCATATGCGTTGTTGTTCTTGTGTATATATATATAATTTGAGAACGTTATTGCCCGAAACCATTACATCACATCACTATAATAATTGGCGCATGAGTATATTTAAGAAGACTAACTTTATCTAAGTTTTCTGTTAGGTTTCAATTTCAACCTGTGTACAAAGAGAAATAAAAGACCTAATCAAGGTGGGGGAGTACTTCGTGATGCGATCACCTGATGCTGTGTTCATAACTAAAACCAGTGGTGAGCAGTGAAAATCATGGCAATGTAATTTGTTCCCAGCGGTTCACGTGGAAGCTTCACATTTCGCAGCGGTCCGCCCGAACGCGAATAAAGATAACATCTTTGACCTGAATACGAGCGGAGTTTCCACTTCGTCCGGAAATAAACTTGGCGTTGTTATTAGTTTCATGCAAACACTAATATTTTTACCGACAACAAAAGGTGGTTTTGGGGTGGACTACAGTACAATTTTTTTTGTTTCGGTGTTTGTGCAGCGTAACCATATCTAATGGGGTTCAATATCCATGAACATTTTTTTGCTTGAAAAGGATCCTTGGAGTAAGTTCGATATTCACTGGTGGTAGGTCTGTCGGAAACCGTCTTGATAGGTACCACCGCAGCGTCTGTTTCTACCGCCAAACTGTACTGTGCAAACATAACTGTGTTCCGGTTTGAAAGGTGCTGTAGCTAGTAAAATTGCTGAGGTGACGAGACTCAACATTTTATGTCTCTAACTAGCGTCACATTGTTATGGCCGTGTATCACTTATCATCAGGTGACCGTCCTGCTCATTTCGACGCTTCGTAGTATAAAGAAAAGTAGTATTTAGACACTACTGTCCGATGGCAGAGATGGAAGCTGTTATGGTACCTATACGGTATCCGGCAACAGAGATTACTGTACTTCTGTACTATGTCTACTATCTGTAGTATCTTCAAAAGACCTGCATAAACTACAAAATATTAATTTTCACAATACTAATAGTAACATTATTATGAGATGTAGTATCTGTGCGCCCCTACCAGGGACGGGCGGGAGCTGGGTCTGTATATTTTTAACTCGCTGATAACCTTGAGTTCACGGAGAGCACTAACTCAACCAGATCTCTGCTTTACGTCTGACGTTTTATTTATATCCAAACTTCATAATGCAATTAAGGTTACAATAAGGTTGAAGCGGTGATGCACGGTTTGTGAGGGCATCTACTGATTTTAAACTTCCGGTGACGGAAAGCATCTCAATGAGGATAAGTCAATTTGTCACGAAGAAAGATGTGAGTAAACTAACTTGTTAAGTAAGCAACAGTTTTCGAAGACAGGTTATACGGTAACCTGGTTAAAGCGTGCTTGATGAATAAATGGTTATGGTTCTCCTTGAGAGAAGAGTCTCATCAATGGGAACATAAAGAGGGATGTTAATTTATTAGATGTACAAAAAGAGTGAATTTAAATGAGGTAGTTGTTTGATAATTTGATCAGGAACAGTATGATCTGTATGGTCATGTCGCCTTCACACCAAAAGTGACGGAAGTGGCCCAAATAAAACTTACATTTTAGTGGTGGGTAAATATGGTAGGTCTCTGCTGCCGGAGACCGTCTAGGTAGTTATCATCACAGCGCCCATTTCTTCCGCCAAACAGTACTGTGCAAATATTATCGTGTTCTGGTTTAAAGGGCGTTGTAGTTAGTGTAATAACTGGGGTGACGAGTATATGTCATCTTAACTAGCGCCACGTTCTTAGGGGTTATTTTTTAGTATAATACGAAAAAAAATCATATTTTTAGTGGTGTTGTTTTTTGTAGTATCAAAGGGTAATACTAAGTATATACATTGGGTAGATTTACATGTTTATATGCGTTTGTATTAGTGTACTATTTTACATGTAATGACGGATATAAATATATATATATATATATATATATACTTATTTATCTCTGTCCCGCGCCGATCACTGCGTTTGTCCTGTCCAAAACATCTGCTCCATGTCAAGTGTGTCGTAAAAACTTTTAAAGGGATGCGAGTCAATGGATCCTTTGTAATATAAATCCTTCCTAATGTAGGAAGTTGTTTAATGCTTAATATACTCGTATATTTATGTACAGGACCTCGTCCTTAACGTTTTACTCTAATAACTGATACGTTTAAATGCTACCACATACGCCAACCTCATCGTTAGTAAGTAGTTTTTACTGGTGGTAGGTCTTTCTTGCCGGAGGCCGTCAACTCTTACTCCTGCTGCTAAACTTGATCTTTGAAGGGCGCTGCAGCTAGTGTAATGATTGGGGTAATGAGACTTAACATCTTATATCTTACAAGCGCAATGTGGCGCAATGTATATTATCTTAACTAGCGCCATGTTATGCTCAGGTTTACCACTTACCATCAGGTGAACGTAAAAATAAAAAAAAATATGTACCGTTTCATTAATTTGTCACATGCAATCTAATCTGTAATAATAAACAATACGGCGCGCCGTCTGTTTTGGCGCGGACGTCCGCCATTTTTGTCCGCCATGTTGTAAATGCGTGCAATAAATACAAAGTGCATAGCGGACGGCCACACGCGAATAAAGTTCGTAGGCGGCATACAAGTTACAATTTAAGTTAGACATAAGCGTTACTTTATACGCACTGAACGAGAACTTGAATTAACTTACGTTCAGGAACCGTTACTATAATATAACTTTATTGATCAATGAAACGCAGAGACGAATTAAACGTAAATCCGATGATAACCAATACGATCATACAATGCGGTGATAGAATAATATACACTGCAACACATCCTACCTTACGACAAAGATATGAAGTCTTGTTTTTTTTTCCAACAGCCAATTTACGTCCCCACTGTTGGGGCACAGGCCTATCTTCAATATGAGGGCGAAGTCTTGTTACCCAAGTAATTTCACTATCAACAGTACTATACACACTGGTGGTAGATCTCGGTCGCCGGAGACTGTCTGGGTAGGTGCCACCACAGCTTCTGTAGCGCTAGACCAATAGTGTGCAAATGTTACCGTGTTCCGGTTCGAAGGGTGCTGTAGCTAATGAAATTACTGGTGTAACGAGATCTTAGACTTTGTATCCCAAAGCGACGACCGTAAAGTGGTGTGTGACTGACGCCACGTGGTTATAGGCAGGCGTATCACTAACCATCAGGTGTCCGTCCCGCTGGTCTCGTCGCTTCGTAGATAAAAAAAATATACAATTTAGCGATTTAAATATAAACCTGATGATTATCAATTCGTTCACAATGTGGCGATAGTTAGGAACATATACACTGCACCACGTTCGCATTTCCTTATAGCCTATGATATCACTTCATATAGTGCGCCACGGTATATAGGTGGTTTAGATCTAGAAATACTACCCTAAAGAGGACAAGGACTGGACGTGCACTCCGGCCATTGAGGTAGTACTCATGATGCATCAAAAAGAGCGATCCCAGCATAGCGTTAGTGAGGCCGCGCTGGTGTTGGACATTCCGTGACCTCTCCAAACGCTGAAGGTGACCACCGAGGGGGTTTTAGTAGCTAAAAATCTCGACTTAAATAACTTCCGCCAAGAATATCTTTTAAAAGATTCCCCCGAAAAAAAAAACAAGAAATAGGACCTAGAGATACTTGTCACGATTAATACAAGGCACAGAGAATGGAGCGGCTTCATCTCTCGTACCACCTATAAGATAAATATCATTTGAATAATTTATAAGACAAACAGACACACAACGAGTTCGTTTGTTTCTACAAGGATAACAATTAGCTCGTGTTGTAGTCGTGATGAGTCACGGCGAGATCCTCGCTCGCTTTATTTGAGGATGCTCAGCGAACATGTTGCGAATTAGGGATCTCCTGCGAAATCGCAAATTGACAAAACAACATGTGTAAGAACTTATAAACATTCAGAAATGCGATGTAATTAAAGAAATACGTTAATGATAAGCTAAAATGTAATGAAGCTGGTGGAAGACTTCTGCTAAGTACCGGTGGTAGATCTGTGCAAATGTTACTGTGTTCCGCTTTGGAGGATGCTGTAGCTGAATCACTAACGAGACTCGATATCTTGTCTCAAATGTGGAGCTGTGTGTGTCTACCTATCTAGCGCCACATTGTTAGGGACAGGTATATCACTTACTATCAGGTGAACGTGCCGCTCGTCTCGTCGCTTCGTTGTATATAAAAAAAAAAAACTATCGATATAGTATTACGTTCCGATATAAAGAGCTGCAGGTAGTGAAATCAATGGAATTCAGAGACTACTTTTCTTTACAGGTTACCACCTACTTTATAATTTATCTGAATGTTGTGGAGATGACCTCTCACTTCTTGGGTTTTTTTTTTTTTTTTTTTTTTTTTTTTTTTTTTTTTTTTTTTTTTTTTTTTTTTTTTTTTTTTTTAGCGTTCCCCTGCGTATGTTGGGTCAGGGCCTATTTGCATCAATCACTTAATATCCTTCTTTCATGCATCCTCTCTAATCGAAGTGGAGACTGCTTCTTCCTTATATTTCTGGAGAGGGGAGGGCCTGAAACAAGCATTCCTTGCAGCATTTTTTTTTTTTTTTTCAGGCTTGTCTTCTCTCTTCTTCTTCCTCTTCTTATATGTCTATTTATCTATTTATTTACCAATTATGTCTTTATTTATTTATTATTTCTTTAATCTATTTTTCTACTTTGCATTTTTCTTAATTACTTTACTAATTACGCCCCTACAATATTCCAGAAATATGGCACGACTTCTGTCTTCACCCATCAGAGAGGCGATGACTCCAGCTTCAATCTTCTTACCAATCTCCACCTCGCAATCATTCCTCTCCCTTCCAAAAAAGGGACAGGAAGCGAGGATGTGTACCACGGTCTGGTCCACCGATGGGTCACAGAGGCACGCGGGACTCTCTTTGAGCTTAAACCTGTGAAGGTACTCGGAGAATCCCCCGTGCCCAGTGAACATCTGGACCAGGACCGCGTCGAGATCCAATCGGCGAAGGGACCGGTAGGCTGACACGACGTCTGGGAAAAAGATCCTCGTTGTCGAAGCCGTCGTACCTTGCACATACCTCCTGTTCCATTCATCAAGCGTCTTCAGCCTGAGCTGACGCTTGACGAAGGAAACGGGGCAATCCTCGTACTCCGGTCTTTTTTTACTCTTCAGGGCCGCATCCTTGGCCAGTTGGTCCGCCCTTTCATTCCCCTCCATCCCCACATGCGCCTTCACCCAATATAACCTGACATTCGTCCCTTTTGCCCGCGCTTTCATGATGTTCTCTTTTACACGAAGCGCCAGGGGGTGGAGGGTGTCTGATCTTGCGACTGTTTCAAGGGCGGACCTCGAGTCGCTAAGTACGGCGCATGACTGCGCCGACCCGCTGGCCGCGTACCCTGTCGCTCCCACCAATGCCAGCAGCTCTGCCTGGTATACTGTGCAGAAGTTGCCCAACTTGAGTTTTTTACAAGTAACCTCTGCGGCGCTCCGCATTACGCTGAACGCCGCACCCACCTTGTCGTCGATGCGGCTGCCGTCGGTGTAAATGGCCGAATCGGCAGCCGAGGTGGCAAGTTGGACCTCCTCCGCACTTTCCCCCAGGCAGGAGAACTCCACACCAACCTGTTCAGACGGGTCACTTCTTGGGTTTATCAAAGCCATAGTTAGTATTGAGAGGTAGTGGAGCACCGTGGTGGCCTTCTGTGAGGAGATAATGCTGCAGAGGGACAGGGATAAATAAATATCCATCTCTCAATCCGTCGAAGGAGGATGCATTACGCAGTCCAACCCCCTTAGCAGGGGCCATGGTAATGGATTCGGTAGGTTTCGAGGTGGTGCATGAGGTACTTCCGCCTAATACTTGTAAAGCGGTTGAGGAGCAGTAGCTCCAACTCAAAACGTGGTGTCATCAAGACCTCTCGCTGCTCTACCCGATAAGAGTCCAGTATGACTCTTCTGTGGCCCCTACAGCAGAAAGGTATCCAATGGAGAATTTCCCACATAAAAAAAAAATATTTAACCATAGAGACTATCTCTTCCGTTGATCAGGAATGAAGACACAGTATTATAGTTTGAATGGTAGTATAGCTAAATGAAATTATTGCACCGAGACTTTCTCATATCCCAAATCATCGAGTGTAGTATAGTACATTTTAGAGCCACTCATGAAAATGCTGTCCACGAAGTCTACTCATCTTCTCAGCTGTAGGACCTCTACTATTGGACCTAGCTATCTTGAAAGATATACCACAAAACACAGTATGAGTATCATAACTCTCAGCTGTTCTTTTGAATATGGTCTCACCGTTATATAAAAAAATGGTCAATTGTTATTTGGTAAACCGTCTCTATGTATTGCGATATAAATAAGGTCAAAATGGATCATCATCATCATCATTATCAGTCGATAGACGTCCACAGCTGGACAAAATGGATGATTAAGAAAATTCTGATAGTTTTGAAGTTGCAGCCCTAGAAACCTTGACAGGAATGGCTTTAAGTATTTCCTTAGCGCGCATGCGATGTTCAGTTATTCTCTATCAAAAACGTAAACAAATGCACGGAGGGCGCAGGTTGCGGCGAATAACCACCTCTGATGCAGGTGAGGAGCTGCTTTAAATTGCATATGAACTGCGTCTGCAACAGCCGGCACATTTGTTAGCCGCGTAATCTTAAGCCGTCGCCGCATAAAGCAGTCGCGGGCGCTATCTCGGCACATTGCGCGACGTGAGGCTCTCGCCCCCGGACTCCCGGCGCGCACCCCCTGCACCCTGCGACGACGGCGTTACTGAAGCATATTTCCAGCTACTCTCTAGAACTCTTGACACTGTGTCTTGAATGTATTGTGAAAGTGGGCACGAGGAAATGTTTTATTTTTAAATGAAAATGCATACAATATTCATTTTTAACTTGAAACTGTTGCGAAGACTTTAATTGTTGTGGATGCTTTAGGAAACTATTGTTACCACGTAAACCTGGAAACTCGGCTGGGCAGCGTTAAGGAGGTTACGCAGCACGTCCTCGTCCCAATTACCGCAGTATCTGAAGACAAAGGTCTTTAATTCGTGCGTATTGCCGGTGATAACTTATGGCACCGAGACGTGGCCGCTTGCAGTGGGTCTGGTGAAAAGGCTTCAAGTCGCACAGAGAGCAATGGTAAGGACTATGCTCGGGGTTTCCCTGCGTGATCGAATCAGATATGAGGAGATCCGCAGGAGAACTAAGGTCACCGACATAATCCATAAGATTGATGGCCTCAAGTGGCGATGGACAGGAAACATCGCTCGAAGTACTAACAGCTGATGGGGCACCAAGGTCCTCGACTGGCGACCGCGTATCGGAAGATGTAGTGTTGGCAGGCACCTCACCAGGTGGTCCGACGATCTGGTGAAGCAACTGGTTGCAGACAGACCTGGATCGATCGATTTGGAGATCTTTGGGAGAGGCCTATGTCCAGCAGTGGACGTCTGTCGGCTGATAATGATGATGAAATCTGGAAACGGTGCACTTGTGATAAAATTAATTGGAAATTTTGTTACATATTTTCAAGTTTATCATTCTAAACATCGCGAAAGTCTTTCACTTCCGGCTTACTCTCTTCAACAGTCGTTCGACGGGTGTACAGCCGTGCCGCGTGTTACTGCTCCGGGGCGGGGGCAGGAAGCCCATAGACTCGTGCATCGTTTAATCAACATAAAGTTTGCTCGGCGCCACCAAAAGAGCTTTCATACATCACACAATCAAATCGAATGACATCGAAGTGATCCCCCGCCCCGCCCACCGCCACCCCGGCTCTCCCTCATTTCACGGCTATTAGTTAAACTTGTTACGTTCGCGTGGATCTCCATTAAAATGCAAATTGGTACGCCCCTGAAAATGTTTGTGTAATAATTTTTTTTTCGACTACCGCCGCCAGGAGGAACATTATGTTGTAATTTTTTTTTAATTAGATACGATAAAAGTACTTTTAACGGTAACGCTGAGAAAACTAATTGAGAACCTTAGTTTTGTCCTAATGAGTGTTTTTAAGAGTGAACTCTGTTATTCCTGCATCTTCAGAAATATGTATGGACCGATAGATACTCCTCGAATCGAGCGACCTTTTAACTAAACTTCCTCATCTTACTGATGTCAATCGCACTGAAGAATATGAACAATAACTATTGTAGATTTTTCGAACTTTTGATCACTTTTTATACATTATAAAAAGCTTAAATTTAACAAAAAAAATTATTAAAACTGTTTGATTTATTCATAATCTTTTTATCCAGTAAACCTATTGACAAATCCAATTATAATATTGTTGTCATCACAGTTAAAGCGCAACAGGATAAAGTGCGACGGCTCTTGTAATTTCCGGTTCGAGCATCACAACCCTTTCCGCTTCGTTTTGTATGTATATTCTATTCGCCAATTTTACTGTGATTTTCTTCGCATAATTCTGTTTATTGAAATAAAAATTATAAAGCTATATGATTATATTTCAAAAAGAGAAAACCGTAGAATTGATAATTCAGTATCGTCGGAATCGGCTTCCGGAACAGCTTAAAAGCCCACATGGAAGTAATCTCATAACTCCCTAGTAAGTTATTGATAAATAACGTGCTTTAGATATGTGAATTCGATTACTTCCCTCCTGCCGAGGTAAGAATCGTTTGGAACGTACACCCCCTCCCACCACGCCATCCCTCCAACGGAAGTGTGGAATAGTAGGCGGTGGAAATGGAAAAGCCGTCGGCGGATGTGACCGACGCAGGTGGATCATGCCTCCCGCAATAAACATGACCGTAGCGACTTCTTTACTTTAGAAAATATATATATTTTTTTTAAACTATTACAAAGAATTCTCGTTTCTTCAATACTAGAAATATATTGCACAAGACAATTTTTTTTTTCTAAAAATTAGGGTAGAGATAGAGGACAACACTTAGTATATGCTTAGGAAAAACCATAAGACCCTACCCCACTGTATAACAGAGTTTAAGTAGATGAGGCTACTAGCTCATTGTTGATCCGATTCGATCGCGCAGTGAAACTCCAAGCACAACCCTCTCCATTGCTCTTAGGGTGTCTTTGAGCCTTTTTATAAGGCCGATGGCAAGGAGCCACGCCTCGGTAGCCCAGTGTTATGGACAAGCGAATTACTTATCACCAATTGTGCGGATTGGGTCTGTCGTTTTGTAGTATTCATAAAACTACCCCTGACCTCAAGTAACTACAAACTCTTTCTCGATTAAATGTGCTATTTCAAAACTGCTTTACATATCGCATTACGTGATTGGATATCATAATTAGAAGAATGTTTATTTAGATATAGATACTACACTTCTTCTTCTTCTTAAAGTGCCTCTCCGACTAGCGAAGGTTGGCGGTCAGTACACCATATTCGCCCAGGCTCTTGCGAGGCGAAACAGAGGGCCGGCCATCGCGATACCGGTCCACTCCCTGATGTTACGCAGCCACGATATCCTCCGACATTGTCGTATATCACCAAACATCTGTAGTAGTTATTGAGATAAAAACTGATCATTATTTTCTCCGACGAAGCTACAAAAAGAGCAGGACGTTCTCGAGATGGTAAATGAGACACTCGTAACCGTAAGATGCTAGTTAGGACGATACTCGTATATTTAAGACGTATCGAGTTGTCTCGTTACCATGGTGATTCCACTAGTTACAACTCCCCACAAATCGGAATGTTAGGTTTGGCTGCAGATATATTATGATAGATATGGTATGCTAAGCTGTCTCTCTCTAATCCTCCCATATGAACCCCTACAATCGACAGCCTCCTGGTGCGGGAATGCGGGCACTAGGGACGATCGATAAGGGGATTTTTATGGGAGGCCTATGTTCATCGTTGGACATCCATTGGTTGATGATGATGATGATTATAAACTGCAATTAAATTCATGGAAATATTTAGGACTATCACAAAACCCGAAGTGTAGGCGATTGCCTTCATCAGACATTTTACTTAACTATTATATGTTAAGGGGTGTAAGGGGTCCTGCACATCATGTCACGGTATCCAAGCGAACCTCACCTGCTCGTTGTGCAGCCTGCTAATCAACAAACGACGGTCTGGCTCCCACAAACCCACATTAGGCCAGCGTGGTAGGAAATGGCCCAAATTCACCCATATGAATCCCTACCTGAGTTGGGAATCTTTGAGAGACGCCTATGTCCAGCAGTGGACGTCTATCGGCTGATGAAGATGATGATGATGACTATATGTTACTAAAAAAAAAATTTTAGTAGATTTTAAATTCAAAAATGTCCGGGTAGCCAGTAACAGTGTTAGAGTGCGAAAGTCCACTCAAATTACTTTCCAACATACGTCCGGAGGGCGGTAATCGAATTGCGGACCGAGTGGCTGTCCGTTTAATTGCTTTGTGCTGGGAGCGGATTGAGAAAAGTCCCAGCATTTGTCGCCTGATCTACGAGACCAATTACTCCAGCTTAATGACGGATGAGTATCGTATAACGGCAATCATACGTAGTAATTGAAACCGGCGATTAACAAAACCAATCGGGGGAGTCATCGCTTTTTTTCTCCAACTGGTGATAACACTCCAAACATAGACGGTTAACTGGTGGTTGGTATCTGTTGTTGGAGACCAATTAGGTAGGTCACCATCAGTTCCGCCGATGGACGTCCACTGTTGGACATAGGCCTCTTGTAATATGTTCCACAAAGTACGGTCTTGTGCTGTTTGGATCCAGTGGTTCCCATTCTTTTGATGTCTTCCGTTCACCTAGTGGGGGTCTCCGAACGTTTCCCGGTGCGGAGTCGCCATTCCAGCACTGTAAGTCCTCAACGTCCATCTCTTCAACCAGCTATGTGTATGTACGTAGGTACTATCGCAGAGCCTATTTCTGCCGCCAAAAAATACTGTGCAAATAATACTGTGTTCCGGTTTGAAGGGCGTTGTAGCTAGTGAAATTACTGAGGTAACGAGACTTAACATCTTATGTCTAAGACGACTAGTGCAATATAATGCAGCATATATTATCCTAATTAATGCCACGTTGTAATGGGCAAGCGTATCACTTGCCATCAAGTGAACGTCTTGTGCATCTCGTGTGCAAAGTGAAAACGTTCCTCCAGCCTTCAATGACTTAATTTCTTCTTCTCTTTCCAGCAATTCTCGATTATAACAGTCTACTAACAAATGTGATGAGACACGAAAAAAAATAAGAAGACAGGAAACAAATGTAAAACATCCCCAACAGTTCATTCATTGACATATTTTAACTGTGAAGTGATTTCATCATCATCATCATCATTATCATCAGCCTATAGGCGTCCACTGCTGGACATAGGCCTCCCCCAAGGATCCCCACGATCGATCCTACGTTGCCCGCACCGCCGGGCACCAGGTGCCGTCATTTGTAGGGGTTCACTTGGGCCACTTTCCACCACGCTGGCCCAATGCGGATTGGTGGGAGTGAACTGAAGTGATTTAAGTTTAAATCCTTTTTGTTAGAATTTCTATGAAAAAGTTGACACAGCAACTAAACAAACATTAACTATAAAAATATCTTTAACTTAAGTTAGTTGTAGTAAGTACTTCTTGCCACTAGACCACACTAACAATGACTTTATAAGGTAACTGATGATAGCCACTGCTGCATTCTGTCGGAGAGGATATTAAAATTGTGAGATGCTATAGTATCTTCCTGATGATGAGATATCTTCCAAAGATATATTTCTTAATATGCAAAGTGATATTTAACATTAATAGTAAGTTTCCTAATGAAACCCGTGTAGTAACAAATAAACTCGAACCGTAGTAAATAACTTACAAAAGGGTTGCTAATGAGTGTAATAATGGTGATTATCGCAACTCCACAGTGACTTGCACTGACCATGGGAAGAGGGGATTATACAAGTTGCAAGTCACCGGATGCACGGCTGGGCGTGAAGATCACACTTAATCCCATCCCGAATCTTAATGGGTGGTGGTGGGGGATTCCCGGGACAATAGGACGCGTCCGTATGGAAACTGATTTTAGTACACTGAAGTTGGACTCGGTGTATGTAAATTTTATCATCGTCGTCATCATTCAGTGCGATTACTTGGAGAAAACTATAAGGATTCTAATAAATAAATTTTATGAAGTTCATATTTTTTTTATACTCCTAAGCGAAGAAACGATGAAGACGTTCACCTGATGGTAACTAATTTGTTCACCGACAACATGACGCTAGTTGGGATGATATACACAGCACCACATTATGCTCGTCGGCTTGAGATATAAGAAGTTAAGTCTCGTTACCTCAGTAATCTTACTAGCTACAACTCCATTCAAACCGGATCACAGTAATGTTTGCAGTGCTTAAACAGATCTTCGGTTACTTAACCCTTGCTTTCATCAGCAGAAAGTGTAGTTAATTTCTTGAACTAAATATTTGCTGATCGCGAATAAAATATCCTATGGTAAAGATTATTTAAACAATATTGATTTGTTATTCAATTAGTTATAAGTTACATTTAAAATTTAATATATTATTAAAAAAATTATATTAAAGACCTACACAAGATCAATTGTAGGCAGTATAATGTTACTTAACGACCAGGACCAGACCATAAGTAAAGGGCAATAAAGCACTACACGAATAATTTATTGGAGCCTTTCGCCAAGCAATTTAAATACAATTAAATGTCTGTAAATGGATGGCTTAATTATAATCATTTATGGTCGACAAAAGCATTTTTTTTATAAAGGATATAAAGAGGATATATATAAATAAATAGTAGCGATACACACCCCCATAGAAGGAGGTTCCGCTTTAAGACTTCGCAGCTTTATATCTCGACGCTTGAATTGCGAAGAGTACAGCACTTTCTGATTTAGTATTACTGGTAAGTTATTTTTTATTATCGAGTGCCCGAATAAAGCAACCGTTAGCCTATCTGCCGGGGGTCCAAGGTGCCATGCCATATATTCACGTGGCCATGTACGGACCCGATAACCTTAATCGGTCTCCCAGGCAGTTCGAATTGCGCCACATCTCCGCGCGGCGTCAGGTAACGCAGTACCGTCGCCGCAACAATCGAGTACAGATAGTATAATTAATAAAAAAAAATTATTCTTGTATATAAAACAGTAGGTGGATTACAAATTCGTATTATCGTATAAGTAGATGAACAGCTTGATATCCTAAAGCCTATGAAGCTACAGTTTATAAATCCGACTGCTTAAATTATTAGAATAGCATCAATATTTCTAAGTTGGATTCAAAGGGTTTTATATTATTTACTTAAGTGATAGTCGAGCAGGGGTTATGTGGTATGTCGTGGTGAAAAGATACCGTGCGGGAAGAAGTCAGGGTTATGCGAGATTCTTACTCAGTAAAACCCCGTCGGTGCTCTGCATCAGTGCATTTGAAGAGGCTACGGGATTTCTTATAGAAACCACCAGTGCCTCTCTACACTTTGTGTTATACCTCTCTAAGGAGGAGCCTAACCCTCCTAGGCACCATCACTGAGCCATATGCTGTCCCACGCAGGTTCGCTTGTTGAGCGATAAGGCTCACCCTCAAGGCCAGCGAAACTCCTAGATCCTTTTAATCGCCTTTTAGTACAGGTAAGGCTTACCTTAGTCCTATACTTACTGACCCGAGACTACAAGGCTGATGGTGGTGGATACCTGTTTTCTCTCGACGTCTTGAGATTTTTGTTGTTGTATCTTTATACCAGTTATAGCTAGAGGTAGCAATCTTTGAATCTGGACACAGTGACGACTCACACATATAACTAGGAACTAGTTTCATAGTATTGATTTTAATATTATTATTAATATACACTTAAATATTAATCAATTAATAATATAATTTATATTGATCTATGAAACAACGAGATGAGAAGAGCTTTTAGATGATGGTTAGTGGTTCCTATAACAATGTGGTGTTTTTTTCTTTTCAACAGTTTACGTCCCTACTGTTGCGGCACAGGCCTACCCTCAATATGAAAGCGATGAAGCTATGGTCACCACGCGGGCCCAATGCGGATTGGTGACTTACACACACCTTACAATAAATTCTAATTCATGTGCAGGTTTCCTTCGCCGTTTGTATTGCGCTGTTGTTACCAAAGTTCGCAAATGTACATAACTTAAATATTAAAGTCATAGGTACATGCCGAGATTTGACCCCGCAAGCTTCGGAATGAAGGCCCCATGCTCTAACCATTAGCACAGCGAGCTACTAATGTGTGGCGTTAGTATACTTGTAGTATATATAATAATAATGCTCTGCACCATATTAGGTGTCGTTATCTCCAGTAATTATACTAATTACTCCATTGGATACCTGTAAAACACTTTGGGATGTAAGGGGCCCGCACAACAATTCACGGGACCCAAGCTAACTTGATCTGCTCGTGGTGCATCCTGCTAATCAACAAACGAGGCTCTGACTACCGCCAACCCGCATTGGGCCAGAGTGGTGGGAAATAGCCCAAAATCCCACCCTATGAACCCTTACAAACGACAGCCCCTAGTATCCAGCGATGCCGGAGGCCATGTTGACTGTATGTGGAGATTTTTGGGGGAGGCCCCTCTCCCGCAGCGGACGTCTATCGGCTGATGATGATGATGAAAACACTTTGCGGTTAATTTAATGAAATATATTGTATGATGTTTTTAGGCAACTGTACAAAATGAAATGGGTGATACTGCTAGCGTTGACCTGCGCGTACGCAGACGTGCGGCATCGATTGAGTTGTAAAGATTCCTCGCGCCGTCCGATATGTAATCAGGTGAACGACACAATAAAAATGTAATAAAACACTCTTGAATTGACCCAAATAGTTCTAATTTACATATTATCAATTCTCCACTCGAACGATCTGAATTTTATCTTTGAATATTTGATCATCGAAGCCTGTCTATATCTCCACGTTTATCGTTACATATTACTTTATTAACTAATTTTTTTTTCAGTTTTAAAATATATAACAATATAATGATACCACTTTCATACACTGTTCTCGTTTTGTATATACATCCTTACAATCGAACAACTATTCAGTCTCTACTTAAATATGGTGTCTGAAAAACATCGAAATCGTCATTTTCATTGCTGAAGGTCAAGTCCGATTTAAAAAGACTTAGTGATATCCGCTATCAACTGTTCATTCTATTCTGTCCTAGACTTCCATCGTAACCGGTTTATCAATGGAGTAAGTAACCTGGCCTGAACATCGGCACGAGAATACTAGCTATCTTCGTAAAATGATTCTTCATGTGCTGTTTGTCTAAAGTAATTGAGGAGTCTCTGAAAACATATATTAGGAAGAGTAGTTCTGATCCCGAGGTTTTCAAGACTAGATTTATTTACCGTCTTGATAGTCTATGCAATTCAAAGAATTCGTCTCCAGCGTCACATCTCATTCGCGCCTAACTTAAGCTGAAGGGATTCAATAAATAAAGGAATATATTTCCTAAACAGTTCTATGTACAAAATTCATTAATTCATCAGCCGATAGACGTCCACTGCTGGACGTAAGCCTCCCCCAAAATCTTCACAAAATTCATTACTGGACAATTGATGTACTCTCGACTTCCGGCCACCCTCATAAAATGTTCAAAACAAACAGAATAACACCGATGGTAATGCAAACGTTGTTAAAGGTAACAAAAACTTCGACATCGAGGAACTTTTAAACGCTGGATGGTATTGCGATGCAGTTGAGCAAACAAACTATCGACGTTAACCAGGGCAGCCTGGATCACGGGGCTTCATAACTGACGATAACGGAAGGCTTAAGTTAATACTGCACCACTACTGTACAACTAACGAAAACATCTTAAACCTTTACAGACCAAGTTCAAATCAAAGTTGACAGTTTCCGATATGCTTAAATTTCCAATACATATAAACACATGAATATATATAAAACTACATATATCTATATATATGATGCAGTGTCTATCATCATCATCAGCCGATAGATGTTCACTGCTGGACATAGGCCTTCTCCAAAGATCTACAGTCAGCATGTCCTCCGGTACCGCCAAGGACTATAGGATGTTGTTTGTAGGGGTTCATATGGAGGGATTTAGGCTATATCCCACCATATTGACTCAATGTGGGTTGGTGGGAGCCAGAACCTCATTTGTTGATTAGCAGGGTGTTTGTGTTTGTTTGGTGGTAGGATTTATTATATCCTGCTTGATACCACTTATCATTTATGTTTATCGCTATTACAGCTTTGGTAAATTTAAGTTTTATTTTACTCTTATTATCAGCCGGATAATTCCCATTTATGGGCATAAGCCTCCTTCAAAGATCACCATTGAAGGGTAATTCGACCCACCACGCTCCACAGTGCGGGTTGGTGTGTGGTCAGAGCCTTGTCTGTTGTTTAGCAGGGTGTACCGCGTGCAGGTGAGCTTGACTTGAGCTCCGTAAGATGTTGGGCGGAACCTCTTACACCTCCTGATTTTACTAATAATTAGTAAATTAGGAGTAATTAAAAAAATTAGGATGCTCTTCACATTTTTTTATTATAGTTCTTCGCTTAATATAGATTCATTGAGCGTTGTAGAGATCTTTGAACTTGAATACTGATTAACATTTGATAGAAATGTTGTTGGTGATACAGTTTCATAACCTCAAACGTCCAGAGAATGTAAAGCCACCGCGGTATATTTTTATATATCCATTCTGGTCTTATAGAATTGACACAAGATAACCTGGGTTTCTCAGGGTTTCGGTGCACACAAGCTGTAAATAAAGCACTCAAAAGCAACAGTTACGTAGTTAATTATTGCCCGCCGCCGATATCTGTGAGACGTACTCGAGCGGCCGCCGCATTAAGACGGCGTGGGCGTCGCCGCTCGCTGTGCGGTCTGTATCACGGTCCACCACCACACCACCAAATGCAAACAAAAATAGTCTCTACAGCACCATGTGAAAACGTAGAGAATTTATGACTAAATTTCTTCAAAATGTCTCTGTTTCTATTTCAACTTTGCCCATACGAAGCTGGATATAGAATCGAACTTGAATAACAACACTATTAAAATAACGAGCACTCGGATGATATCCGAGTAATTTCTCATGTGTTTCCCTGCTCTATTTATTGTGTAGCGAATAAGGCTACTGTTGTCCTTTGTTAGCTGCGGGGACCTAAGGAAATGAAGTCGGCAGCTTAATGTGAACCATGTTCACCTCGGACAATGCTTACCTGAATTAACAAAAGCCCAAGACGGGATTAACCGCATGATGTACGGCCACTACGGCGAGACGCCGGTAGATTTGAGATCTCAGCTCCATGTAGTCTTTGTATGTATGTTTATTAGGGATTAGAAGGCTCGACCTTAACATGTAAATAATTATAGAGCAACATATATACATAATTTACTAAGGTTATTGAACCAATATAGACTAAACAAACACTTGTCAAGATACAAGCAAATTATAAAGAAGAGCAAGACCTGGTAGTAAGTGCCAATAACAATAAATCTTCAAATGTTTATACATTATATTACGTCTCGTGAGATGAGAAGGGTTTTTAGATCGAGACTAAGTAAGGTAAAGTATGACTTAATAATACTTATAATAAGTCGACTTCCCATCGACTTACATGGATCGATTGCGGTGGGAAATAGCCCACATCCCCCTACATGAACTCCTGCAAACGACAGCCTAATGCCCAGCCGTACTGCAGGATATGCTGACTGTCAATGTGGAGATCTTAAGATCTAAGTCCAGCGGTATACATCTGTCGGTTGATGATGTACTCGACTTTTATAGTTTCACCATAGAGTAGCATCTAACCCATGTAATGCGGTAATCCCAGGTGTGGTATTGGGACCTCATGTGATGGTGTTTGTATAAGAATGGAGTTGTGATATATAAGTCGTCGAAACATTGGCGTATTCCGATTTTCAATATCGTCATCACCTCGTAGCTGTCTTCTGTTGGCTATAGTCCTTTCCAAAGGTACGCCACTTCACACGATCTTCGACTTGAGCTGGAATATTCCAGACTGTTATAGAAAGTTATAGCTTAATATGAAATTGTTAACAGATGTTTTAAGATTGCTGAAATGAGATGTCGATGATTATTGATATTGCAACCTTAGAAACCAATTCAATGAAGAGCCATCGCCGAATCAATCTGAACACACCGAGGAAGTCGGCCATAGACAAGTAACCTGCAGCGTACACTGCAAGCAGTCGCCTATGCAAATTTGTTTGATATTCGTACGTATTCACTGCGACCGGGTTCCAACTGGCATTGATCTCAATGCAGATAGAACCTTGTCGCACGACCTCCACAATACCCCATTCAGGACCGATCCGAGCGACTCCGACAAAAGGAATGACTCGTGAATGCTTTCAGTCGAGTCATCGTGATGCTGCTAACAGGTGAACGGCTCGTGTCGCGTTCTAGTTTGTTCAAGTGGCGTCGCGTTACCTGCGAGTCGAGGATCTCGGGTTCGAACGCCGGAGACATTGCCGAAGGTGGCTTTAAAGACTTCGACGCACTGTGCTAGGGAGTAGAGTAGTTTTTGTTTCGTCCACAACGCAAGTTGAACCGACTACTGGGTTCTGTGACATAAGTAACTCCTGTGTCTTAATTGCACTTGTCATTCATTCCTTTTACTCACAGGTTAAGTTATTAAGTATTTATTTTCCTCAACTCCTCACCAGAGACAGGCGTGTTATTAATTTTTCTGTATTTATTCTATTCAAAGGTAAGTATTTATCAAGTTTTTTCATACTTTTGTCAAAATAAAAAAGTTGTTAAAATCTTCAAATGAGCAATACACGAAAAGTAATTAAACTTGCTTATTAATTTGTTATATTAACGAAGTAGAAATGAATGAAAAGAAATAAATATTTAGACGACATCAAACTTACTCAGCCGATGAGGCAGTAAGGTCCTCGAATATCGACCGCGTACCGGAAGACGCAGTGTTGGCAGGCGCCTCACCAGGTGGTCCGACGATCTGGTGAAGGTTGCGGGAAGCAGTTGAATGGGAGCAGCGCAGGAATAATTGATGTGAAGATTTTTGGGGAGTGTGAGTTTTTTTTTAATGTCCAGCAGTGGACGTCTGTCGGCTGATAATGACGATGATGTCACTGTCTCAGTTTAAAGGGTACTGTAACAATTAGCGATAAACATTACTTGCTCCATTACGAGTACAGTTAAATGCCGTCATAATACATTATTATGAGCAGAACTGTATATACCACCAGATGACCATTTTCCAGGTATTATCCTTTTGTCATAAAAAAATTTGTTTAGCTCTGCACATACAGAATGATACGTCAAGATAGTTTGTTCGGCGCGGGCCGTGGTAAATATGATTTGTGGCAACTGCGTCGACACTCGCTGCATTGTCAACGTGTTTGCGAATACGTTTGTCGATATAGATTTATGTACAATGACGTCAGAGGTTAGGTTACTAGTTCTACTTTAAATTTGGAAAATAATATACATATGCTTTTAGGCCTTGAAAACTTTTATGGATAGAACAGCTATGTTCAAAGTCGAATTAAACTTACGACGTAACGTAAACGCAGACGACACTCTACCACTCCTCTGACAACAATCTAAAGGTGCCGAAAAGAATTTAACCATGATAGAAGTTTCACCATAAATCGTGCTGATGGATCTCGAAGACAAGGATGGTTAGACCGCATGATGTTGGGAATAAAACATACAAGAGCAACAGTAGTAATTACTGTAAATATTCAAACTTATAATTACGTTCGACTTCAACACTACGAATTATGTAGACCTTGTCGCGTTTTGAATACAAATTAAACTTATAATATTCGCTTAAACATAATAAGTTATTATACAAATAAAAAGTTTATACTTTGGTGTCTCAATTGAATGGATTCGAACAGAACACCCTCCAGTCAATTTGTGACAAATGAGTATAACTTACCGACTTAAGCGCGGACCACAAATATTCTCTGAGAACGTCGCATTGATTACTCGGTACATTTAAGTGCAAGTAACAACTTATATTAAAAGGCAATAGGCGAATATCTAAGGTATTTAATTCGTGCGTGTTGCCAGCGATGACTTGTGGCACCGACACGTGGCCTTGTGACAAGTCTTCAAGTCGCACACAGAGCACCAGTAAGGGCTATGCTCGGGGTTTCCCTGCATGATCGAATCAGAAATGAGGAGATCCACAGGAGAACTAAGGTCACCGACACAATCCAAAAGATTGCTAGCCTCAAGTGGCAATGGGCAGGAAACATCGCTCGAAGGACTGACAGCCGATGGGGCATTAAGGTCTTTGAATGGCGACCGCGTACCGTAAGACGTACTGTTGGCAGGCACCCCACCAGGTGGTCCAACGATCTGATGACGGTTCCTGGAAGCAGCTCTATACGGGTAACGCAGGATCGACCGATGTCCAGATCTTCGGAGGAGGCCTATGTCAAGCAGTGGACATCTGTAAGATGATGATGGGCGAACATCGAAAATAAAAACCACGTGGCACTTGTTAGAATTATATACACTACGCCGCATTGTGATCGTTATTTTGACATGCTGTTATTTCAGTAATTTCAATGAAAATAGTGTCGCTGGTGTAATTACTGGAGTAACGAGACAACGTCTTATGTCTTAAGCGACGAGCGCAATGCGGTGCAGTGTACACTATTTTCACTAGCGTAATTTTGTTATAGTCAAGTGTATTATTTATCATTAGACGAAGGTGTAGCTTATCTGGTGGAATAAGGAAAAAACACAGCTGCCCCTTAAATAAATTTTGACAGGTAACCCGAGACCGTGACGGAGCCGGCGTATGCTCCCACGGAGCCGCCGGCGCGCCGGTGTTACCGTTCCGTGTAGCACACATCGGGACAAATAAATATAGTGTTACCATTATTTGAGTGAGGCCGATTGGAGTTAGCGCGGTGGACAGCAGCATAAAACCGGAAAGAAATACGTTTATCGTCTCCCCACCGCTACATGATAGTAAAGAAACGGCTCATTTACAGTAACAAGTCTTGTAGCGCGACGAACACGCGACGTAAGTTATGCGGCTTGTCGGCGACGGTGTGGCACTTCTGATGATTACGCGCAGCATCATGTTGCTCTCGTCATGCCAAGGTACGAGGTAACCAGTAAAATGGCTACGGTGTTATAAATTTACTTATACATAAAGTACAAAACTTTACACTGAAACTAACTAAATCTACAAAGTTATTATTACAGGGGTGTTTAAATTAGGTTTACGACACTCTGTAAGAGTAGTCTGTAGTGGGGAACAGCTGTGGTTTCCTGTTGCCGAGGAACGTTTAGCTAGGCACCAGCAGCTTCTATTGCAGCCAACAAACAGTAATGGGCATACATTACTGTGGTCCTGTTTAAAGGGGGTTGTTGTTATATATATGTAGATGAGTCGACAGACGTTCACTGCTGAACATAGGCTTCCTCAGAAGATTTACACATCGCATTGGAGTTCATTGAAGGAATTGGGCCATAACCCACCACGTTGGCCCAGTGCGGGTTGGTGGGTGGTCCGAGCCTCGTCTGTTACTCATCGGGGTGCACTGCGTGCAGGTGAGGTTGACTGGAGCTACGTAAGATGTTGGGCGGAACCTATTCCACCCCTGAAGGAGTATATTTCACCGTTCACGGTCTCGTTTATCGCTGAATACACCCATAATAGATTAAAATGCGGTATGAATAATATATACGTTTTATATACATACATCTACATATATATGTACAACTACATATATATAGTAGTAATCTAGTATATTTGGTTCAGTGATGTGGCTTTATTCATATCATGAATTCTCGCATTATAACTATTCAACTGCTAAATCTGTGCTATTGTGATATTTCAGAGCGGATAACCGGAAATGTTGCATAGGATTTACACATACAGGATCTACACATATACTCTAGATATACTGATAAAAAGTATAAAAGTGTTACTGTTACATTATTAAGTTATTCGTACTCAAAATCTTTGGTAAGATCTAATGTAATCTCGAGGAAAAGGTATTTAGAAATGAAGAGATTTATCCAGATGAACTCCACTTCAGGAACAGAGTGAATACTGTTGTTAAATGTAATGGATGCTTGATTTTTAATGAAGATTTCTTGTCTAGAATACTCTAGTCCCGACATGATGATAAGCTAAACAACATCTTATTCATATGCACCTTAAGTGTGTGTCAGTTTGTCGCCGATAGGTCATTTGTTTTTTGCGTAACAGTGCCAGCTAATAGTGAAGTTGGCGCGGACTTCAAATAGTCCATATACACTGATACCATGCATACAATTATCATTGTTAATATCATTTGCCATAGCAATTAGAACATTTTAATGTAACTAGAACAGGAGCCAATTCTGTTAACTGCTGGCCTTTTACTAGTTATTAGTGTCTGGTAAAGTTGTGGTTACGATGTTGATGCCACTGTCTCGTAGTAACATGAAACGTTCCTGCTTTTTAATTCGAGGTTAAAATAATATGTGCCAAAACATCTCTGAGTACACGTTATCGTCGTGCACTCACTCCCCCCTCTCTCTCTCTCTCCCCCTTCCTACCGTCATTGTGTTGAAAGTATGCCAACGAACACTGTGTAACACTTTTCCTCAGTGAATGTTGACACAGTTTCCAGCAACAATCGCGACAGCGGCAACACACGACATCCGCGCCGTCGCATGAGAGCAAAACGCGAGTAATGAGAAGAGGCACCCGCGCCCGCTTTTTCATTTTCATTCTGTAACCTCCTTCTTATACCTCAAACGTCATTGTTGCTGTAGTTGTTCAGCTCATCAACCTGCGGACCTCAAGACAGAAGATTAAGAGTTATAGCTTATCTAACCCAACACAGCTAGGACAAGACATGAAGCACTAGGCGAATGACCTGCATACAACAGACACGGGATGATGTCGCATTCGACGGGCTGCATTGGGAAGACTATTGCCATTGTATCTCTATATTTGGTATAGTGCATGTAATTACAGAGCATCATCATCATCGTCGCCATTTCAACCGATGGATGTCCACTGCTGGAAATAGATCTCTTGTAATGTGTTCCACAAACCACGGTCTCGCGCATATCAAGCAATGCCCCGGGCGAATGCAATGATCAAAAATATTGAAACTCACTTCTTTCTTCTGTTGTAAGTAGTTAATATAAGTCATTATCATCAGCCGATAGACGTCCGCCGCTGGACATAGGCCTCCTCCAAAGATCTCCATATACAGTTAGCATAGCCTTTGGTTCCGCTGGGAATTAGAGGCTGTCCTGTGTAGGGGTTCGTCTGGGGAGATTTCGACAATTTCCCACCACGCTGGTCCAATGCGGGTTGGCGGGAACCAGAGTCTCGTTTGTTGATTAGCAGGGTGCACCACGAGCAGGTGAGGTTGGCTTGGGTCCCTTGAGTTTTTGTGCGGGACCCCTTTACTCTATTATAATAGTTAATACAATTATTGAACATAAAACAGTAAGGGCTAAAAACGAAGCTGATTAAAGTAGTTACTTAAGGTTACTAGTTAAGGTATAATTTAAATTTCTACTTTTATTTTTAAATGTACATATTCTGGTATGCCTCTAGCTGATCCGGATAAACCATGAAAGAGTTTAACCGGTTGATTTTATAAAACGGATATATCCGGTGTATTTGTGAACGAATGCGGTGCATTCGTATACGGAAATGTTTATGCGACATTTGCCTATCAAAGGTGCAGTACAAAAGGTCGTCCCCGCACTGCGCCACCGCTCACCACCGCTCACCACCGCCCACCACCGCCGCACCGATGGCTATTTACCTAAAAGTTTAAAGGATTTTTATTTGTGCCCGGGGGTAAGACGGAGTCGCCGGGAAATTCAATCGCTACGAATTTCACTAGCATAGGGGGTGTCCGAAGGGTAGTCGGAGCAAATAAAGAAGTAACTTGACTGAAAATCTCATCTATCACTTCTATCAATCGGTCGTATTTATTACAGCTACCATTAAAACGTCGATGACTTATATACATAAAAATCATCATTATCAGTTTCAACCTATTGATATACACAGCTGAACCTAGGGTTTCTTCATCGAAGGTATTTGCCGCTACATTTGGACTGGCGACTGGCAAGTGCCGGATGCTAGTCAAAGAGAAGAAAGTGGTGATATATATACAATGTGCTTACTGATGGTAGGTTCCTATTACAGGAGACCGTCTATTGCAGACGACAGACAGTACTGTGCGAACATTACTGTGTTCCGGTTAACTACTGTAAATACTGCAATGTGGTGCAGTATATATCACCCTAATTAACGCTTCGTTGTTATGAGCAGGCGTATATTACCATCAGGTGAACGTTCCGTTCGTAACGTCGCTTAATTTAATAATAATAAAAAAAAATAATTTTTTTATTTTAAAAGGTGTTCTACCTTAATCGCTAAAAGACATAACATACAGCAGATTTGAAAGATTAAGTTTCTGCTGATGTCTGTACCAATGCAGTACAGGATAAATGAAGGAAATGTTAAAAGTAAGTTAATAAACCCGAAAGTGGCCGAATGGGAAACACCAATATTATCATTCATCTGTATTCGGGACACGGGTCCTGGCTAATCCGGCGCGCCTCGTCCGGAAATGTTGTAAGCAATAAAAACCGCCGGCGCTGATATTTACGAAGCAATAAACAACATGCCCGAGGCGCCCGCGCATTATTAAAACAAAACTGTTATAGTTCGCAACGCACACGTATAGTTAATTAAACTAATTGTTGATTACAACTTAAATAACAGTTAAACCAATAAATTGATAATCCTCCAACGGTTGTCTCAATATCTTGAATTATATCTAAGTAAGACACTTGATGTCTTTCCGCCATCAAACAAACGAAATGTTTATTACCATTACTTTTTTTTTCCATCCTTTGCCATCATCAGCTTCAAGTCTTTTCCCTTTCTGACAAGCCACTCAACAATCTTTAATTATATAAGTAGAGATAGCTGCAGCTCTCTAGTCTTGGTCTAGTAAGAATAGGACTAAGGTAAGCCCTGCCTGTCATAGAAGGCGGCTGAAAGAGTCTAGAAGATTCGTGGGCGTTGAAGGTGGGGATCCTTACCGCTCAACAAGCGAACCTATGCGGGAAAGCGTGTGGTTCAGCGATGGTGCCTAGGAGGGTTATGCTCCTTCTCAGAAACGTGTTAACTCAAAGTGTAGAGAGGCACCGGTGCGTTCTATAAGAGATTCCGGAGCCTTTCCCAATGCACTGATGCAGAGCACCGAAGGGGTTTTAGTGAGTAGAAATCTCACATAACCCTGACTTCCCCCCAGAAGCAGGGTATCTTTCGAAGATTTCCCCCGAAACCAAAATAAAAGTGGAGATAGCTGATGTAGCTTTCCTACTTGATCAAGATTGTCCAAAAAGCTGTATCAACCAGCAAACCTTTATTATTAATAGGTCTCTTTTGCTATAGACCGTCTAGGTAGGTACCAGCATAGCGCCTGTTGCAGCCGACAGACAGTACTGTGCAAACATTACAATGATCCGGTTTTAAGGGTGCTATAGCTAGTTAATTTACTGGGGTAGAAGTGATTCGACTTCTAATGTCTCAAGGCGACGAGTACAATGTGGTTCTGTATATATCATCCTAACTATAGCAACATTTTTGTGAACTGGCATATCACTTATCATCAGGTGAACGTCCCGCTCGTGTCTCCTCGTTTTATCTCTAACCTGCTAGACATCTTAAATTCTTAATGTATAATGTTAACGTAGGGATTACTTTACCCCTTATCTTCTCTTCCGGTTGTTTTTCAGTTCATATTTTCTTAGATAGAACAAGTTTCTCAAAAGTTTTCTATTTTTAAATTTCTTTCTTTCGTCATCATCATCTGCCGACAGACGTCCACTGCTAGATATACTCGTAAGCCTCCCTCAAACATCTCTACATCGATCAGTCCCGCGCTGCTTGCATCCAGTGGGTTCCCGCAACTCTCAGCAGATCGTCGGTCCACCTCGTGGGAGGCCTCCCATCACTACATTTTTTTTAATACAAACAAAAAAAAACAATTTTGAGATATCTATAAAGTATCGGTAACACCAAAACGTGGATATTTTATAGTTAAACATAGAAATGGGGAAACTGACGGAATTTCGTAGCAATATGCAGAGTCAACGCGTAATATTTTCCCCGCCATTGAGAGATGTAAACAAATTTTCAGAAAAGGAATTTCCTCCCCGAGACGTCAATCAACTTTTGTTGAACTGTACTAAAGAGATAAGGGACGGACGGACGCGAAACGTTTCCGCACCCGCTTCCGCCCGCCATTAAATGTGTATCCGATTGAAATATGAATTAAGTGAACAATTACATTGGCAAATAACACGAAGGGAGAAACGATTACATGCTTTCTTTGATATTTTCTTCACGCTTGCTCAAGCTGGATTAAGAAAGAAGACCTCGAGAAGCATAGCATATATGGCAATACTTTCTTCTTGGAGAGAGCTATGCAGTGGTAAAAGCTGACCAGCTTTAAATGGCAGAGCACAACACTCGAAGGACTAACAGTCAATAGGATGGTATTGCGCTCGCGTAGCAACTGCCAATGGATGAAATGGAAAGCCTCCATCAAGATGGACAGATGATAAGATGAAGGTTCAATAAGCACTCATTAATTCCCATAGCCTCACCAACCCAAAATCCATACAACGAATCGCGGGAGAGCATACGCGATCTAGATTCTCTTCGCCTCCACCTACCGTCTTCACTCCTTACAAGTCATTTATTTTTACTCCTCTCTCCTATGTACCCACTTCTCTTTCTGAGCTGGATATGATATCAGGTGAAGGTTATAATAATCCGTCGCCTGCAGGTAACACATAGATAAGGTGATTAGGAGAGATCAATTCCCCGCAATAGCTGTCATCCTGCTGATTATGATGTTATACAAAGCAAACGGATACATATATATATATATATATATATGTATATATATATGTATATATAATGGTAAATGTTTCACACGAAAATATATAACATCTTATATATTTACTAGATTAATAGAAATATATTTATATGAGTTTTGTATTATTAACTATGAAGTGTTGTTTGAACTTAAAAATCAAAAAACTACTTTTTATGGGAACACATAATTACAGAATTGGTTCTTATTCGTCCACCTCATCTGGATCTTTTGGTGGTTTAGAAGTTACAGCCTTTAAGGTTCCCAAGACCGTGCTTCCTATTAATCACCTACTACACCCGGTAGGAGTTACCTTTATTCTATTCAATTAGATACTCCAGAGCTGATGGAAGATCTATAAGCATTACATCTATATAGATATTATAATAAAGACTAATACACATTTTATAATATCGTTGTGTGTAACCGCTGCGTTTGTTGTTCAAATAAACTGCCGTATGTTCTCGTAACGTTTAGAGCGAGTAGAAAAAAAATATATTTGATCTATTTGGACAACGTGGGCATGTCGTAAACGCGAATGGGAGGGTTAAATCTCATTACTTTATAGCAGATGTAAAGCAATTTATAGAGGTAGCTCCCCGGGCTGTATTTTGTTATGTTCCAATAATTCGGAAGGCTTTAGAGGTTGGCGCGCGGAGGTCCAGCGCAGCGCCCGATGTAATGACTCCATATAAAACTCCTGCTCTTAGACGATTTCGTTACATTTTATATATTTTTATGCTATTTAATACATTACGATATTTTTACTGATGCTTTAAGGTATAGATCATCATCATCATGATCAGCCGTCAGACGTCCATTGCTGGCCATAGGCTTCCCTCAAATATCTCCACATACAGTCAACATGACCTACGGTACCGCTGGGCATTAGGGACTGCCATTTGCAGGTTCATATTGGGCCATTTCCTACCACGCTGCCCAATGCGGGTTGGTGGAAGCCAGAGAACCGTTTGTTGATTAACATGGTGCACCACGAGCAGGTGAAGTTGGTTATATAAATAGATCTAGGTGTAACTTTATCGATCACAAAGGAGTACTAATTTTAATTGCTGCTTATACTACGCAAGTATGGTTGTGAGGATTAGAGTCCTCAAGCAATCCATGCTACCCATTTTATATGTTAAGACAAATGATAATTTTTTTTTTTGGAATTCTTTTAATATTATATGCCTTCTGGCGAGGAAAGATGTATGCCTTCCCCAGCACCCTCCCTATATTACGACAAATACTAAACCAGATTTGTTTTGGGCTCACCCTTTCGAAGCTCGCGAACACGAAGTCTCATTTAGTCGGCCTCTACGACAGGCAGGACTTACCATACACCTATTGTTAATAGCCTGAAAATAAAGAGCAGAAACATTTTTGTTTACTTAAAGCTCGTTTGTGGTAGGTCACTCAGTGCTTAGAGAAGACACAGGATCTCATCATACTGAACACAATTGAGGAACTGATGAAGAGTTTTAATATAAACAATGGGATCGGAAACTCAAAAATTGTTTAGGTTTAAAAGCACATGGCGCTGAGTTTGGCTTTAATTAAGTTCAAACTCCTGCGTGATGACGTCACACCGACACGCCGCACGGCCAGGCTCTTCCTGCCGCACACCTTCCAGTGCACCTATTTTTTTAATTACCCGTGCGCTGGTTCAGCAGCTATACAGTATAAGTATAAGCTGCTTTCCAATCGGCGGCTCCTATCGAGCCCATAATTGAAACGGTAAGAGATTTCGGCATAATTTCATTTCAAAACTTCCCCGAGACTCGGGAAAAGCTCTTTAAAGTTCTCCGGAACACATCGCTGGATGATAAATCCTTAAGCAACACACAACTTCACTTTTCCCATTGTACTAAAGATGAGATTACCGGGCTCCTGCGAAAATTGTTTTATCAAATACGCTCCGTCCTGAAAATGTGAGCTTCAAAAATCTTCAGTCGACTTACAGCGAATTTCAACTAATTGAAAAACTTTTCTAATTATAGGCTTAACTGATACTTGGAGTAAATCGCCTTAAGGGTAAACAACACCTCAAGAATTCACGCCCGGTGCGAGTCGACGGCGGCGGCCCAAGCAATAACTTCACCGAGTTTCACACTTATTTCACTTAATCACCACCACTCACATATCCTCTAAGTTATTGTGTAAGTTAATCAAATCTTAATTCATTAAGATTTAATTCACACGCGCCTACAAAAAGTTTCAAAAAAATACGTATATTCATAAAATTTCTAGTAAAAAAGATGTTACTAACTACCCTGATCAAACTGAATTCTTCTAGAAGATAACACTAGACTTAAACATATAAATACTAGGTTTTATTACTATGTCTTTTTATAGGTTTAACCCCTGTGAAGAAGGGGTAAGCTTTGCTAAGTTTTCTCTTCTACAATATTTCTATCTGCTGTCGAAATCGTAATCAGTCATTTCATAGTCCTAGATGTGGCCTATATTACAGTACTATTTTACTTTCAAATAATCAAACAATAATAAGATCGACATTTAAAGCTACAACCCGCTTCCGTTTATGACTTAAACCAATAAATTTGCCAAAAGTCTTGACAAATTAACACGATTGCATCCCAAATTTGTGTTGAATAAAAATCGCATTATTCCCTTCCTCTTTCACCGACTAGGCCTCGTTGCCCCCCACCCCCATCCGTCGCATTCGCAAAGTCGAACCGCCATAAACGTTAAGTCTAACAGCTTTGTTTCACCGTCTAAGGTTCTCTGCGAATCATATTATAAAGCATCTCTGTTGCAGCTTCTTTCATAGGGTGAGTTGCAAATTTTATATTTACCGCCCGACATTTGAATACAAACTGCTGAAAGTTAGGAGGGTAGACGGATAATTTGTGTAGCTCGTAGTTGCGCTACAAAATAATTCAATTTCGCCTATGAATATTAAAGTAATGCACGGTGTTATGGAAATCACTATTGCTCTTCTCTGGAGTTTTATTTCAACGTCATTTTATTTTATGATCAAGAGTTTCCGAAGAATCTTCCTACAATTGTCTACATCATGTATTTCCTTCCCTTATTTGAAGAAGATATATATAACAGAGACAGCATTATCTTTTTATAGAAGAGTCATTTTGATAGCGGAAAAAATAAAAAAAAAATTTCTTTATAACTCTATCGCCATTCAGGATGCTGAGTAAATTATTGAACTGTAGATTTCATTAAAAGTTTCCACACGAAAAACTGTTCGAGTAAGTGAAAATTTCAATTTGAACCATTAATATTTAAATATCTACCCTTAGTGAATTTTTGTACATTGAAATTTTCAAATCTTCATTCTTGTGAAGTTTCATTAACATTCACAACGACTGGCCGACCAGGCCGTTCACTAGAAGGTGACTACCAACTTGATGTAACAACTTGCCCTTTCACTTTGCGCTCCACTCGTCCATAGATGAGCGCTAGGTCTCATCATCACAGCAATATCATTACCTTCAACTGTTGTTTAACTACAATATAGTAATTTTTATATACTACTACTTTGTTGCAATGATATACACTGCAATGGTATTTGCCTTGGTTTCTACTGTCTTTACCAAAACTGATCCACTCCAGTAACCAGTTTGATATTAAAACAAAGTATATTCTTACGATACAACATATTTATTGTTTCGCAGTAAGGATCGACTTCATGGTATGATGAAGAAGACGAAAGGAACTGAACATCTAATGTGAAGTTTCTTAAAAAACCACATTAATCTAACCTTTTGTATGTTTTATATGTACTTCTTTAAGAGCGGGGTTTATTAATGTTGAAACACTGTTTGGTGGCTAAAATTGACGTCAGGGTGGTCTGCGAAGAGGGTTTCATACAACAGCGCATTACCATCAAAAAGGAGTAAACACCTTCCGACCCCTATGAATTCCATAAAAACTTATTAACCCGCTCTAGTAACCAAGATCGCTGTTAAAACAAATTGGTTTACTCTTAATTTGCATACAACGCGCCCGTTAAGTGCAAAACTCAAAACTTGTTTTCCAAATGATCGACTTCCAGACGAATCATCCCACCCCCACCACTCACTCTATATTCATCGAAAAGCGTTCGTCGGGGATGAAAAAAAGCGACTCCAAGCACTAAGACTCTCGTTAAGTAAATTAATACGAGTATAAAACATGATTAAAAATATTACGTCGACAAGTTTGGAGGGGAGGACGCCGAGGGGGAGTCCCTCTCGAATGAACGCACTCTCACGAAAACAACAAAATTAAAGTTACATATTTTAAAAATATTTGCCAAGCGATCGGCAACTTTAATTGTATCCCGTTAAGTTATTCAAAGTTTGCAACAAAAGTGAATAAACTTGGTATGTGAATGTTAAGTACGCTGTACAGCAGCCATGCGATTTCGGACGGAGGAGACAATTCCTAGTTTACGATTTTTCATATTTTTTTTATTCGACGAAGACCTGTACGAGATATTCACTTGCTGTTAAGTGATACACTTGCCCATTACAACGTGAGCTAGTTAGGATAACATACACTGCAACGGCTTGAGACATATGAAAAGTCTCGATAACCCAACTACTTACTACCTACAACACCATTGAAACCGGAAGACAGTTATGTCTGCACAATACTGTTGGTCGGCTGCAATAGGAGCTGCAATGATTCCTACATCGACAGTCTCCGGCAACGGGAACCTACCATCAGTTAGTCTTTTGCTGTTCATTGCTGAAAGTAAGCCTCTGGGTCTTTCAGGTTTAACGTCCTGAACACCACGTTGCCAACACACTTCGCAAGCTGACTGCACGTAACTAGACATGGTTTCCAGGTTATTCAGGAATCCTTGGTTTTAGATATCTGCAATACTACCTATGAGTCTTTGAATCAGTACTGCCTGACTTATTTATACTATTACTTCATCAAAAGTATGAAGAGCTGCTATTGAAGATAATCAGCTCTTTTTTTTCCAATACCTGTGTTTTACATGTTTATGTGAAGGTCAAAATTTTTGTTACTTTTGACAGTCTTGAAAAACTTTAAGTAGCGCTGACCGGTCAGCATCGGTACGGTTACGGTTTTAGCGATGGTTGTGGCGACATCAGTTTACCTTAAAGTATTACAACTTCCGGTGTCCTCGACAAGCTCCAGCGTAACTCGCCTAGGGTTGGAACAATAGCAATGTTAATTCGAGAGCCGCACGGGCGATATTTATTTTTAACCCCGGACGCCCGCTAACGCCATAGTTTCCTCGGACTGCTTCAAGACAATTCGCCCTGATTTATGGTCCAGTTGCCGGTGGAATATAATCAGTTTTAATGCACCTCACGCACAGCAGCCCCATGGCGACGATCTTACACAGCGAATCTTGCAATCGTGTGTAAAATTTAAACGCTCGCCGTAGGATCTAACCGCTCCTGAAATCAATCCAGTTTCCAGTTCAATCATTCAAAGATTTAACTCAGCGATTTCATTACATAAAGCGATTTGCAAACGGAAACGTTCCCTTGTTGATAAGCGAAATGCAGATGTTTGATCCAGTTATCATCGTATTACACCGGCTCCAATGTCTCTTAAACAGGAAAATACTTATGCCTGTATAATATACTTCAATATAAAAAATAGTCGCTAAGTTAGCATTAACCTTCAACAGCCTCCAGCAGTAACTTGCCGTCAGTGACGACGATTGTAAAACATAACTGTACATCATAACTAATGTAACACCTGGTATAAAACTCCTCGCTCTTAAATTCAATCTCGCTCGCAGTTAAATCTTTTGAAGATTTAACACAAGTTATTTTAAGTAGAAACGCTTTAACTTAACTGTGTTCTGCTTTTTGCTTTGTGTTAAACTAAACTGTGCAGTAATATAAGCTTGTTAGAGCAAAACATAGCGGCACTAAGTCTCCCTTGCGATCACTTTGCGGCTACTTTAGCAGTAGTGTTTACCGTCAAGTAGTATGCTAAATAACTGTTTTGGTGTAAACAGCGGAATTTATAGTTATATTACTGATTAAACCATTCGCAGTGATTATCGCTCCGTTAAGTAGTTGAACTACACATTGAGCAGATCGAAGAGTGGGTTTGATATTAACTGAACTTGTGCTTTCCGTGGGGGATAACATGATACGGAAGTCAGACTGTAAAGAAATGACTGTGTGTTGTATCACGTTTTGTTGTACCATCACATGCATTAAGTCGAACGCAAATTTGTGTTGTGTATATAATCTATAACATAATTATTTACAGAAGTGTCTGAACACTGTGAAGTAAAGGATTCTGTCTATTTAACTCACAGATGGAAGAAAAGTATAACCTGTACGGGACAACAATGCTAAGATCCTAACTAATATACGAGTTTTTTTTTTTTTTAATTTTAATTAATTGAAGAAGCCAGCCGGACGTTCACCTAATCATAAGTGATACGTCTACCCATAACATCGTGACGCTGGTTAGGATGTTATATATTGTACTACATTGCGCTCGTCGCTTGGGAGATAAGATGTTGAGTCTCGTTAGCCCAGTAATTACACTAGCAACAATGTTCTTCCTACCTGAACACAGTAATAATTACTTTACTGTTTGTCGGCTGCAATAGGCGCTGCGGTGGTACCTACCTAGACGGTCTCCAGCAACAGAGACCCGCGAACAGTAAAGTGTGAATTTGGTGAAAATGAAACGCCTGAAATGTAATCTCGACTTCGAGTGCAACTCGGCGTCGGGGGTTCGGGGTTTATGGGGTTCCGGGGCGGGGTTGTTGTTGGGCGTAAAAATCCGAAGCGTAAAATTTCAATCAGTCGGCCATTCGCATGCGAAAGTTTGTTCCCTGGAGCACATTCGCGCATATCAAATGAAAGGATCCACTTTGTGCCGCGCGCACACACACGGAACATACAAAAGTCTAAATGTGTCAATTACGGTGCGCGCGGAGCGGGTGGGGGGGGGGGGAGAGAGAGCAGGAGTGGCGCGAAGGGGGTGCTCCGTCTTTATGTTTCGTTGTTTGCTCGTCTTCCGGCGGAGGGATGCCCTGATGGATTTGTTTTACGGCCGCGCTCGCTTAATCCGACTGAAACTGTACTACCCTTGATCATACATCGATCTCCCTCTATGATATTTTCAATGTCTAAAGTAATGGTATACTACTCCATTGGTGGTATGTCTCTGTTACCGGAAACCGGAGATGACTGTGGTAAATAGAGTTAACAACTGCCTCAAGACAATGAGCAGAATGTGATGCTGTGTATATCTTCCTAACAACAACCATGTTATTAGTTATAGGCAGGTGTGTCAGTTACCATGAGATGGACGTTCACCTCCATTCATCGCTTCTTGTGATGAAGAAAAACAAATGAAACGCTTCCGTCTATACTTGTCGTCAGTTTTTCTCTTCCTTTTATCGGAAGTTGGTTTTATTGCAAGAATACGGTAGAAGATATTCTTTCTCGTGCAGGATAATACATATAAAAAAACAAACAATCTTTTTCACGCTTTTCATTCGTTTCCTTTAAAACTCAGTTTTACTTAAAATTTTAACTGGAAGTGTATTTACTTGTTGCTTTTATGTTACTAGTTTTATTTTATTATTTCCTGTTGCTGTTTAAAATTTTAAAATATGAATTTAAATGTAGAGGTGTAAGGATCCCCGCACAACACCTTACGGAACCCAAGCCAATCTCACCTGCTCGTGGTGCAGCCTGCTAATCAACAAACGAGGCTCTGGCTCCCACCAACTCGCATTGGGCCGGCGTGGTGGTCAGTGGCCTTAAGTCCCCTCATACGAATCCCTTCCCGATTTATATGGGAATCTTTGGGAGAGGCGTAAGTCCAGCAGTGGACGTCTATCGGATTATGATGATAAATGTAAACGTTATCGACGTAGCTCTCGAAATCTGCAAGCTGAAGTGACAGTGGGCCAGCTATGTCTGTCGTGTCAGTGACGGCCGATGGGGGAGGCAGGTCTTGGAGTGGAGGCAGCGTACAGGTCGCAGAAGTGTAGGACGCCCTCCCTCCAGATGGTCCAACGACATTATCAAGGCCGTCGCATTCGGTGTATGCGAGAAGCTGAGGATGCCATTTGTTTAATGATAATGATAAATGTAAACGAATCAGTAAGTATTTTTGTGCTACGAACTCATGAACGAAGCCGCTGGAGCAACACTGCTCAAAACGTAACTATAGTTAAGGTTATATCCTCATCGCATTGAAAGATAAGATGTCAAGTCTCGTTACGTCAGTAATTTCAATACCTACAGCGCCGTTGAAACCGGAACACAATTGCGATTGCATACTGTTCACCAGCACAAACAGGCGCTGCGTTACTTATCCAGACAGTAATATTACAGCAATGTTGAATTTTTATCAGCATATCGCGTCACTAAACATGGTGGTGGATATTTAAGGGATGAATGCAAGTAGGAATTAGAATCAAGTATATACGAGAGAAATAAGAATGGAAGATGAGAACGGTATAGAAGAAGAATACCATGGAAGGAGAGAACGAGGAAGGAATGTATGTATATAAAGTAAAGGAATGAAGCCCAGGCCCTCAATGGCCGGGGAGACGTAAAAAAAAAGATAATTATTATTAACATTCAGGATAGTTGTTTTATTATTGATAATTTTTTTTAAACAGATTAGAGACAAATCCTTTGTCTTAGGGTGTCTAAGTAGTGTCTGCAGCAGCGTCTATTTCCACCGTCCCATCACGACACAACGTTCATGCTGTCGTAGTTTGATTGAGGACTTATAACGGGGTGATCAACATCTTTTCCACTTCGAAGTACCCTTTAATTATGACATAGTTGTGGCCAATGAAGTTTCTCGTCTATGATAACTGACGTCATAGTTAACAGGTTCCGTGTAGTTCAAATGTCATGATGCCGCTACTTTTTGTTGGCAATAATTACCAAATTTGGTCTTCATAGTCAGCAGTAGACGTCCATTACTGGCCGTAGGTCTCCCAAAAATCCTCACATCGATCGGACCTGCGCTGCTCTAGTTCCAGCGCCTTGCCAACGTCCGTCACAGTCAGCATGGTCTCCGGTACCGCTTGGAACCAGAGGCTGTCGTGTGTAGGGGTTCGTATGGGGGGATTTGGGTTATTTCTCACCACGCTAGCCCAATGCGGGTTGGTGGGAGCAAGAGCCTGGTTTGTAGGGGCACCGGGTAGCATAGAGGATAGCAGGGTGCACCACCACCAGGTGAGGTTGGCTTGGATCTCGTGAGATTTTATGTGGGACCTCTTAAACCCCTATTCTAGTTATATGTAAATATATTAAAGAATATTCATGAGCGTATTTATTCCGACATTCCAAGATGCAATAAGTACATTTCTGATAGACGATGCATTCTGGTGGAGATATGAAACGAGTCTTCGATTTCCATATTCACCGGCTGACACGAGGCTACCTACGGCACGCGTCCTGTCGAGATCACTTGTAATGCATTAACCACATCTACGCTATGAAATTTTAATACGAAATCATCTTCGACTCCTGGCAAAAGCGAGGGTTTCCATAGTTATAACTTCTCCCATTCCATTCTGGTGGCGTATATTGTCGATCCTGTGTATCTAGTTACCATACACTACCATTACTCCATCCATCTGGTTGCCGGACCGTCCTGGTAGGTGCCACCGCTGTATAACTCTTTATATGAGTATTTTTTATTCTAAGGTCGAAAGGGGCGGGACGTTTGTTCAACGACCCCGAGGAGGAGAATGACTGGACGTGGTCTCCGGTCATTGAAGTAGTTCTCACCAGGCTGGTAGTAACTGTATAAAGCAGATCCCGGGACGGGCTATTTCAGCGTAGAGTTAGCGAGGCGGCGGTTGTGTTCTGAACAGAACTCTCTCCAAACGCCGAAGATGACCACCGAGGAGGTTTTAGTGTGAAAAAATCTCTAAATAACTCAGACTTCCCTCCAGAAAGTAGAGTATCTTTTTGAAGATTTCCCCCCGAAACCAAAAAAAAAAGATCTTAAGTCTCGTTACCCCATGCGGTATAACATGGCTACTATGTATACTTATAAGACGAGACAGATATTATATTATTGGCTACGAGGGAATCAACTAAGGGAATAAGATCAGGCAGACGGACGACCTCATTACTATGACACTAACGATAATGGTTCAGCTATTCCTCCTAAAGGTCCTGTTGTAATATTTACTTAAATGATCTGTATTTTATGGATAAAAGAGACCAAATAAGAAGATAAAACTTAGTATACCTGTTAACAAAATCGACTCATCTAGTTACTGTAGTCTACAATTCTTCCGTAGTTGTGTTCTGAACGGAGATCCGCGAGCTCTCCAAACGCTGAAGGTGATCACCGAGGGAGTTTTATTGGATAAAAATCTCCACATAGCTGACTTACCACCAGAAGACAGAGTATCTTTTCGAAGATTTCGCCTTCGAAGCCAAAAAAAGTCAACAATACTTTAAGAACATTGACGTTTACCATCAGCCGCGTTACGCATTAGCCTCTTGAACTTCTCTTTTTTTTTCTCTCGTAAATTTGTAACCCAGGTTGAAATACGAAAATGAATATGTGAAAGCTTTTATAACAGTTCCGCTATTTGTTGTTGAGTAAAAATAGATTGAAAGCTTTTTTGATGGGAGTAATCAATGGCCTATCAGCGCGGGGTCTCTTTTTGTTATAATGCCGCTTAATTTGCACCCTATCATAAAAATCTGAGCGGTTTACATTAACGCGATTAACAAAATAAAAACTGATTGCTTTGTAAAAATAACAAAGTTTATTCGACAAACATTATCCTAGATCGTTCTTGGTCTAGAAATAATAATCTAGTTAATATTTCAATTAATTGTTTCAGGTAACTTATTCTTCATCTACATCAGCCGATAGACGTCCACTGCCGGATATAGGCCCCCCCCTAAACATCTGCACATCGATCGGTCTAGTGTTGGCAGGCTTCCTACTAGATGGTCCGACGATCTGGTGAAGGTCGTGGGAAGCAGCTGGATGCTGGCAGCGCAAGGCCGATCGATGTGAAATATTCTTATTGTGAGTAAAAACGTAAGATAGTAGAGTGTTTCATATTTTGTTTAATATCATGCTAAAAAATAGGATGACCGCCCCTGATATAAAATAAAACTTAAATCAGTTATTCTATTTATAACTATATACATACATATACAGGAGATATCCAGAGATTCATTGACTCATCACGAATTATCTGAAAATATTAGTAAAGATTCAACGTTTGGTGCAGATATTGTTTGTGCCATTTAGAGGTCAGCCAAGAATCTATTTTACAAAGTTCTTTCCCTCAAAGGGAGTTCCGGGGGTGTTACAGCGAGCAAAGCGGGTTGGGTACAGCTAGCATGTTATGTATATTTTGAATTAAAGAAGTGATATAGGCAATATTCTTTTGTTAACATTATTAATATATATATCACTAACATGGAACTATATAAAATATATGGAAAGAAGCCGGACCTTCTTTAAAGAAGGATTTGAGTACAGTGGTACCTAGTGTACCTAATGTCGCTCTTATTGCAGCGGAGAGTGCTGTGCAAACATTACTGTGTTCCGGTTTGAAAAGCATTGTAGCTAGTGAAATTAAGAGGGTAATGAAACTCTACAAGTTATGTCTTGATCAGAATGTTGTGCTGTGTATGTCATCCTTACTAGCGCCACGTTTTTATGGGAAGGCATATCACTTAGTGTCAGATGAGGGTTTCGCTCGACTTATATAAAAAAAAAATATGACTTAGAACCACACCTTACTTTGTACTAGCTCGTGATTATATAGACCTGTCCTATATTAATATGAATTGAATCATATTTTTGAATAATAATTAATATATATTAGCTGCTGTCAATTAAGGGATCACGCAATCCTTTACGCATCCTTCACGCGGCCGCCCGCAAAGCTCATTGCCCGCGGAAGTCCCTCCGCGCCCTGTCTAACCCTTGCGCTGGTATACTTAATGAATTTGTGTATACCACCGTTTCGTGTTAGAACGCATTCAGACCCTCACCATCAACCGTCTTTGGAATTGCTGTTGATCAAATTATGCTATATCGATTAATTTAAGGATAATGAGTTCTGATCCATCCTAAAGTATTACAGACAAACCGCTTTAAATATGGTTTCTAAAGGTTAAGCTGGTCTTTTTAACCATGCTAGAAGGTACCAGTAAAATGTTCTGAAGGAAATACCATCCCTCTGAAAAAGGAGACTAAGTTAGTAACGTCTACGATTTTTTAAACAAATTACAGATCTATCTAGGAACCTCCTTTTTCACCTTGGTTAAAATAATAATACCCACAAACAATTTAAGTGTTTCTGTATACGGAACAGTAAACTGTGGAGATTATTGGGAGAAGTCTTTGTCCAGCAGTGGACGTCTATCAGCTGACGACAACGATGTTATACAGAACTTAGGTGTCCAAATATTACATTATTTATATTAACTACCTCGGTGTTGCAACAGCTTAGCGCTTGCTTTGATCACGAAGATCCCTGATTACATACCCTGTTATCCAACTGTAGATGATGGGTAAGGCTTTTCGAATTCTTTTGACCGGCACAAATTCTTCATGTACCACCACAACAAGTGCTGTAGTTCCGGCTATTAATATGAGAGTATTCTGAGAGAGGACAGTTCATTATTTTCATCCTTGTCACTTAATAATATCTCTAACAATATGTATGTTTGTGTGTATATAGATATAAAAATAGGATAAATAAATAATAACATGTGAGAGTGAGATAGAGTGTTAAGATATTGTTAAAAAAATGTTTAAAGTTTACAACAAATATGTACAGCCGGTAAATGTTTTGGTGTAGCAGAATGCCACATTAAATTCCGCTCCTTCTCTCTCTTTCTCTCTCTCTCTCTCGCCGCCAATTCCGGTTGCAGGTAGCGCAATTGCAAACTCCTAAGCAAACGATGGTAAACAAAGTGTCGCCCGCGGGAGTTATCCATCATTACCGTGCGTTTTGTTTCTACCCTCCTTCTGAAAATGCCGCCGCGAAATGTCATACAATTCCAATGCATTGTTCACCTAAAAAGGTTATCTTTTTTAAAAGCCATTTTATGCTAATTTTAATGCCCATTCGGACCCCGGCTTTTTATTTTTCTCCTCTTTCTCAATTGTTCTTTTTTGTTGTTTTTAAAAATGTGATTAGACTACTTCGCCCGTCCGATTCTCTTCCTATATAATTCTGGGATGAGAGCTTTAATGGTTCTGTTAAAGTTCACGTAGACAATACTTACTCTACTGCAGACTAACAAAGTGATAAAATTAATTATTATTATGAATTTGAAACATAATTTTTACATATTTAACGTTCTCAGTAAACTTTATTACATTTGTTAAAATACTGTTAAAAATATCTTTGATCCTTCGATCCTCACACAGATTGAGCTAGCGATGAAGGAAAACATAACGAAAGTTTAACAACTTTTGTGGACATACTGAACAAGGACATATACTTAAAATTAGATGAACTATTTGCTATAATTAATAGAATTGTCATTGCGAATTAATAGTACGATTATTAAAGTTGAAAAGACAAACGCTTTGGTGAGTCGTCACCCTATGTTTCGTATTAAAACACAGGAGGGCGGCCCCGGCAGCGCCGCCCCAGCACTCGAGACAACTTACAGCCACCATCACCTAACAATGGAGCATCGAACGGTTTTCTTATATAATCAAGAGTAGCTTTTATGTTGTTATCGCTAGGCTGTGTTCACATCGAGCTCGCTGCGACATTATCTAGACTTACAACCCCACATTTACAGCTTAAACGTATCGAGAGTGCTGAACGGATTACGATTTCATTTCACCATAAACTCCACCGAATGTTCTCTTAACTACGATTAATATAAGTTGTTTAAATATTACCGATTCGTTTCAAGCTATTTAATACTAATTTATAAGAATACTTAAATAAATATATATCTCAAAAAAGCTTGTATGTTTAAAGGGGTAAATAAATTATATATATACTTTTTTTTATCGTTTCAATTGTCGATCTAGTACAGTATGCTTGCAAGCGGCCGTCGCTCCCGCTGTAGCCCCGCGCCACCCTCTCGAGGCGGGCTCGAAGGTTATATAAATATTGGCGCCTCGCTTTGAGGCTAAGTGCCGCCTCCGTCTCGCCAATAAAAGAATAACACTCATTTACGCGGAGCAAACTCACGTCCGCTACAATACACTTCAGTTGCAAACTGCCGACCTGCCGGAGTAACTTGTTCCTACACACGAGGAGTGACATTTACTACAGGAGGAAACACCTCCTAACGAATCTAACAAGTATCTGTTTAAACAACATCATGGTAACAGGTAGAGGAAAGGCAATGCAAAAAATTAAACATTAAATGTCTATAACAATTATAATAATAACTGCCTCTGTGGTATGTGTAATGAGGATCTGGTAGATTGGGTTTTGAGGCACTTAGGTTGAGAATCTCTAAAAGAGTCTTTCTGTGATTTCCAACTTGTGAGAGTCGGATTATTCTGACTACGCCACATTATTTCCTACCTCATTGTGAGTCAAGGTCAAGTTTTACATACATAAATATATAGGTGTAAAAGGTCCTGCACAACTCACGGAACCCAAACCAACTTCACCGGTGGTGCACCCCTGCTAATCATCAAACGTGGCTCTGGCACCCATTAATCCGCATTGGGCCAGCGTGGTGGAAAATCGCCTAAATCCATCCATACGAACCCCTACAAACGACCACTCCTAATACCCGCCGACGATAGCCCCGCAGGACCAATCGACGTGGAAATATTTGGGGCAGGGCTCGGTCTAGCAGTGGACGTCTATCGGCTGATGATGAAATATATATCGTTATTTTAGGAACACAACAACTCCCTTGTAAATGCTGGTGGTAGGATTCTGTTGTAGGAGACTAAGTACCACCGCAACGTCTACTTCCACCTATAAACATTAGTGCGCAAAGATAACTCTATTCCGATTTGAAGTGCGCTGCAGCAAGTGTAATTATTAGGATAACGAGACTTATTATATTATAACTTAAAGCGACAAGTACAATGTGATGCAGTTTATAACACTTTAGCGCCACATTGTTATAGGCGTGCGTATCACTTAACATCACGTGAACATGCCGCTAGTCTCGTCGCTTAATGAAATAAAAATAAATTATGTAACAAAGAAACGTATAAGTTTTTTTTGTAAAAGCGAAGTCTTATAAAGGTTACTTTTAAATCATGAATAATATAGCTTTAGCTTGTAATTTTTCTCAAGCGATATCGACTACAGCGTGTATAAAGATCCTGGAATTAAGCGATAAAATTTAACGGGAGATCATCCACCGCCGCGTGCATTTTTCACAATCGCAGCACTCGCGGCGGCCGCGTGAGGAGCGCTTAGGACTCCCACAGATGGGTTCATAAGTAGCGGCCTCGTACCCATTCGGCGGGAACTTTGTGGTAACCGCCTCGGAGCATCGTTAACATAGATCAAGTGATGGCAGCAGACGTGTAACGGTGTATAAAAACCATTATCTTAAAATCGAAGTGTTTCATAGATTGTTCCTTTACACACTCCACGATTCCAGAGGTTATATGATTAATCAAATATATTACATTGTTACTAACTAATATACTAAATTCATTTTTTATATAGATATATATACTATTGTAATGCCATGTTGAATAATAAGAGAACGTGAGAGAAGGCAGTAATTATAAATGTTCTTGTCTGTGATAAATTGATAGGTGATGATGTTTTTTACACAATTCAAAGGAGTCATAATGATGCTTATTAAAATATTATACAAACATGTATATGTAATCATACAAGGTGGGTCCAATAGTCGAAGGTCTACGGAAACGGATTATGTAGTCTTTGCCGATCGCAATCCATTATCAAGTTCCAAGAACAAGGTGACGCCACATACTCGTAGTATGGGCGCTAGCTTCGATTATCGCTTATGAGATTGTTAATGTTAAGTTTACAATAAACTTAATATTTTTATGTGACGGTCCGGCAGTTAAGTGGCTTGCGTTTGACGTTTGTTGGACGATTTCGCGGAATTTCGCATTAGGACTATGATTGTTACGATCCCGGAGCAACATTTTTGTGCGATGATCGCTTGAGCCGAAACTTTTACGACCTCATTTCGCAACTTGCGCCCGAACAACGCTGAAGTTGAAAAGAAATAAATAAACCTTACTGAATTTAATTTACGATAAAATTTCAGAGAGGATGTTAAAGAGTAATTTAAAAACGATTAAAATATTTTTGTTTCTACTCAATCGTAATAAGGATCGAATGGCAATAGAAAACATAAACCGGATAAGCCATAAACAGACTCTACTGTAGGAAAAAGGAAACCAATTTAAAAACATTAATTTAGACCCAGTACTTGAAAACACTTTAATAGTAGACCTATTTATTCAATTGTCGCATATTCAAAGAACCGTAGTAAAGTTAAATGCCAATAAAAATATTGCCCAACGAGTACGAAATGAGCACAACAAGCAGACAATGGGAGACACCGTCTCCCCACCAGACAGCGTTGGGGCTTAAGACAATAAACATTCTGAATAGAAAAATAAACCATAGAGCATTCAGTTGACTAATAACACTACTACTAAAGGGCCATCGGTTCTTAAGTGGGGTATAAAGTGGAGGGGAGACAGTACGGGGTAGTTAAAACAAACGCAGGCCTATATTGGAATAAATTATAGCTTGTATAGGGGCAGACTGCCTTTTTATAGTGCCATTCGGTGTTATTTTAAAGGGGTTAAAAGACATTATACTGATCTAGTTAGTTTTAGAATATTTCTGTCGACAGTTTAGATGTTAATAAATATAAGTTAAGCCTTTGTAATAACACGTTACAAATGTTCATTTTAAGTTTGCCGTTGACATTTTTTTTAATTAAACACTTAGTTTATTGATACATTATGATATACATTATTAAGTTGATCCTTTAACAGTTGTTAGTAAGGGTTGTTGCTAGCTGTATACAAAAGTTAGTGACGAGATAAACGTGATGTCTATCGGGTAGTAAATTATACTAGAATAACTGAGCTTTGTTAGGTCTGAAAACTCTTTCATCCCCAAGTAATTCCTCCGTCTCATAAAGTTGATGGTGTGATAATCACTTTTCGTATTAAAGATAATAATGTTTGCTCTTGCCTATGAGTAGAGTACTAGGTACAAAATATCTAAAACTTGTTAATCTAATTTTTTAAAGCAGCTTTAGTAGAAATTATGAATTACAATAAAGATATATTCTATCATGGATCAATTGCTTAAGTAAATGTTCAACTACCAAAAAATGATCCGTATGCAACGGACAAATTAAAATTGCACTTCGCATCTGCGGATGAAACGTCCAACCGGGTTACTCGCTCGGATGTAGTAATATATGATGCATTATGCAGAACATCGCAAACTCGGACCGTCTCCCATTGTGATGTTGTGACCTGATTCAGTTCGAGACTATTTGCAGCTTACAGTTTCCAGTCGTTTCGAATTTCGTAACAAAACACGATTGGACGTGGCATTGTTTCACTTTGCAATACAAGTCTTAAATTAAAACAATAAATACGAATATTTTACAGAATTTCAACCAAAATGTTTCGTTCCATTTTAGTTATGAAGCTTCGTACATTTAACTTATTAATAACAGTCCCTAACAGCTTATTAAACATTGTTTTATTTTATTTCTAATAAAGCTATTTCTATAGTTTATTACTTAAATTAGAAGATATTGTCTTAACAATACATAATTGTTACTTTTTTTTTAAATACAAATTCTCATGAAAAATTATTTATACAGAAAATTTTTAAAGTAGTACAATCTTATTGCTTATTACCTCTGTCAATCAGCGGTTTGCAAAAATGAATCCTTGGTTTTAAAGAGGCACGTATGAACTATCATCACTAGCTGAATATTCTACTTCTATTTCCGGTTTATTATATTAAAAAAATCTATCTACTATACCCGAAATCTTATCAATTGCTGAATTTACTTTCGAATAGCCTAGTCCATTAGACACAGAATGCTAAATAGTATAAAATTCATGAATTGTACTACAATACCAAACAAATATATCGTACAATCTAAATGTCACTCCATAAACAGTGCTATGCTACCAGCGTCCATACCGACAAGTAGATAACGGATACGCCTTTCGAGATAAAATCTGTGCACAACCACTGGCGGAGCTTGCTCTAAATTTTAGCAAATTACCTATCGATCAAAAATTACAGAATAAGTGTGGGAAATAACTGTGTACATATTTAAAAAGCTGAGATTCGAATTGGTTTCCTCAATCTGATCGCTTAACTTCAGTTTGAAGAGGGCACCTAATGATGATGATGATGATGATTGGACAACCAGTAGATAATGTATTAAGTACACGGACGACCTCTTTATAACTGTAGCAACTGTTCTAAATGTTTGTCCTACAATTTCAAATATTACCTCACGTTTTGATTTCTGATCATTATAATTTTTATTTCAATTAAGTGACGAGATGAGCGAGACCTTCACCTAATATTAAGTGGTAAGTGATACGCTCGCCCATAACAACGTGGCGCTAGTTAGGATTGTATGCACAGCAGCACATTACCTTCGACGCCTGAGGCATAAGACGTTGAGTCTCATTACCCTGAGTATACTAGCTACAGTGCCTTTCAAACCGGAACACAGTAATGTTTGCACAGTATTGTTTGGCGGCAGAAATAGGCGCTGCGATGGTACCTACCTAGACGGTAAACATTCTTCAAGATATGAAACATTTGCCCTATTTTTTTTAATTTCACTCTATTATGATTTTTTTCTAAATTATAAAATTGATTTGAATTTAATTAACTAGACATCTAAATTTTAACCATATCATATATAAGGATATTTTGTAAATTTAAAAAAAGCTTGTCTTCTCTAAATGTGTATATGCTTGCTTCACTGTACTCGTATATGTCCAAGGCGATGCTGGGCTCTTAAACAAATTTGATATATTACATTTTCATTAAATAACTGTATTGTCTATAACAATTATTTTAAACAGAATTCTCCCGACGGTGAGACCCTTGCTCCGTGTACAACAATCTCGTATGAGATAAAGTTAAGATGTTATCTTGTAAAATTATTCCTCAAAATTCAACCATTAACATTAGTACGATGTTTGCTCAAGTTAAATTACTCACGTGTATACTACGTATAATGTAAATCTAGATCTCGCATGTTAAATCAAATTCGCATGAATATGCAAATTTAGGGTTCAAAAATTTTCAGTAATTCTCCGAAACACGGTTACGGAAGGCAAATGTAGAGATGGAATTCATTATAATAATAAAGGACTCCAGCAACTCATTGCGATTATTAAATCAACTGAAATGTTTTTGAAACAACAACATTTCAGTTGATTTTATATGAATATTTTTTAATTAATTTTATACAATATAATGTAGTTTATTTACAAGTTTAATGAACTACAGTATATTATCGTTATTGAACGGGAAAATCTATAGGATCAAGTAATGAACTGTATCAGCATTGACCGATCAGCAATCCGTAATTAAACTATATATCATCCTCAGCGCCTCAATCTGACACCCTCACACTTTGCGCTGCTTTTGCTCGGCCGGAGCACCTCGCCGCTGAATCAGTTCTAACTGTGTCTCCGTCAAAGTTGCACATTCGCATTAACAGCATAACGTATCACCTCTCCTAACATTCTGTTAGAAACGGAACTCTAAACGGAACACTATACGGTCACATTTGCACGGGCTGCTCCAAGGGCGTGTGCTGGGACCGCAACAGTGAAGTGTTTGTTACTGAAGCGTGATCTTAAGATGATTTATGATACCTTATAGGCTTGACGTTTACGAGTTGCCGGCAGCACCGGGTAGGCCTTTTAATCAACTGTGCTAATATTATACACTAGTCGGGTCAAGATCCAAGAACACGAAATCAAAGTTAAACAACTGAATATTAAAACTTAAACGTTTAGGTTATGTGTTGTGACAATTCTAATAAACAGCTAAGGTGCAGTAATAAAAATATATTTCATGAATGTTTTCATTCTACATCCAGGGACGGTCAGCGGAGCACATTCGATTTTAAAATCCAGCCGTAATTTCGGTTATCCCCCTCCTAAATATCTCACGTACGATCTGCATTACGGTACGGTTTCGGGACGGCGCAGGGGAGGCCTGAAACTTTAGATATGATAAGAAAAATATAAGATCACCTGAAATTTGAGATCACGTCTTCTAAAAAGCTTTTAATAAAGATTGTCCCGTGCTATGCGGACTTGTTTACATTGACGATTATGTTTACCTTGTAATTATCAGCTCCCAGGAAAATAACTAAGCAAATTGCTTATTTATGTAAGCTAACCTAGACTCTGTTGCCAATTTAATCCTCGAATTATTTATTTAATCAAAAATATTATTTATTTAGAGACAAATTTGACAAAATGCAACAAAAATTATTTGTTGGACTACTGCAAAATTTTTTGGACTTTTGTAGCCGAGTTTTGCAAATAAATAAAAGGTGTATGTTAAAAATTTATATGCTTTAATACAAATAGCACAATTTTTTTCACTTGTACCTCTCGGTTGTATTTCCGCAGGGTCAGTTCGCACGCAATGGGGCATACTAATAGGCGTCCCCTATTAATTATGTTGGACGAGAAAATTTCAAGGCAAGAAATCCTAGCTATCACCCCTAATGCCAAATGAAATGGGTCCACTCATTGGACCCTTGAATTACTTGTTATTGTGCGGTACGAGTCACCGTTTCATGACGTTTATGTTAACGGCAAAGTTTTTTTATTTTCTTTACTTGTTTTTTTATGTGTTAATTTTATTTAACATGACGTATTTAATTCAATTTTAAAGGGCAGTAAGCGCTAATGAATTTACTAGTTTAATAAAACTGCAATAATCTTATATCTTAAAGGTCCAAGCGAGCACATTGGAGGCGCAGAATTTCTTAAAAATATCAAAATCTAATAAGTAATAGTTTGGGATTCCATCAGCTCTTTTCTGGGTACATTTATTAGAAGATTTTGTTTTAGTATATTTCTGCAGCTTCTGTTATATAGTAATATTAGTAAAGTTTCCATGTTATTAACTTTTACTATTTAACCGCCACATAGCTTGTGTCTTGGACCAAACAGAGACGTCCTTCGTCAGCAACATTTCATACTCATCATAACTCTAACCTGTCCCAGATTGTCCGGACCTGTCGTTTGTATTTTGCACCATTGCGAATGCCACCATTGCAAGGGCTCGATGTGAGATTATTGTTTTACAGCTAATATTCAAAATTTCGCTTAGATCATTCAAATTACAGATAGAAAATTTAATTGGGTTACTTATCATAGCAACGAACAACTAGAATAAAAATGGATGCTACGGTACCATAAAAATATGATATATCAAGGTTAATAGCTAAAACAGATTTGACTACCAATAATAGAAAGATACTTGTAGCAGTTATAGAATCTGGTCGAACACGATGTAGGTGTAAGTTAACATAAGTAAACATAGTATCGGCGCGGCCGAGACATGTCCGGCAGCGTTACAACGAAATCGGACGCGACACAAAACAACTTAATACAATACACAAAAGGGAAAAATTGTAACGGGGAAAAACAGAAACGCGGAGAGGATGGAACGGTAAATACGCGGACGACAATCCAACGACCTACTTGTGGACAATTGGACGATGCTGGAAGATTTATCACCGGCCGTGGCTCTGGAAGCTGTTTGCGTGCATATAGCGGTCTGCGTCCGTGTTAATAAACTTAGATATTTTTTTGATAATTCTCCTTCAGGAACTTTTGTTGGGGCGTTTACATCAATCACAACGATTGCTTAAGGAAGGAAGTGTATCCTTTTTCCGACTGTGGAATTGGCCGCAATTTTAAATCATACCTTTGCGTCACGGGAGCAAAAAAAAGTTTAGTCAAAGGGCGAATATTCTTTGTTATAATAACTACTTAAAGCAATAACCAGAAAATGTATACTCCAGACGTTCCTCAATTACATGTATTGAAATATTCTGGAAACTGGCGAGTCTAACAAGAGAATGCAAATTTAAAGTTATCATAACAAAACTGATAACTTTTATGTTCGAAGCATTTTTAAGCGATACGATTTTAAAAAACTTTTGTTTGATTTCTTAATAAATGTTAAAGAAATAAAATGTGTAAAAGTTTTATAGAACAGTTTACAAATCTCAAAATCATCGCGAGTTAAGATTGCGTTGCATCATACGGATAGTCATTTGCTCGATTGACTCTCATTGAAGACTTCCTCTGTAACCGCTGTTCGCCTAATTTCAATGGCACCTACTACGTTTGAAAATTTGGAAGTAAATAAATAATAATTTGATTGATTTCATAAATTCAAAGTTCACCTGCAACTTCATACTAATTTAACTATTAAATGAATAAGAATTCACTCTAACGACATAAATAAACGCGTTTGGACTCTTATAGTATCCCTCACGACCCAAAATCCAAGGAACATTACTAAATGTATACTAACTGTTTGGGGTAAAAATAGCCGCTACAGTGGCACCTACCTAGACGTGGTATGTTCCCAGCAAACAATGATCTGTAATCTGTGTGTCTACTCTCTTTTTGATCATTATTAAAAAAGACAATACTATTTTATGATTGATATATTTATATGAATTCGTGCAAACAGACTGCTTTACGATATGCATGCCAAAGCACATTTCCTACCTTGCTTTAAATAGGGTAAATTAACTTTCAATTTCGGTTCAATTCCAAAAGTCTATTTCCCGTAAGAATTTCAAGTTGGTAAGTACCGTATCAGTTTTGCGAATTCGCTCTCTATCTAAATTAGGCTCGCTTACTTGACAAGTAATTTGAGATAAGGTGAAATTTTTCCCTAACGCAGAGATAAAATGTTATTTCAAGGATTACCACAAAAAAAACGGGAGCCGAAAGTGTTTCAGTCGCGCCTGTATACCTCCGCTTCTTAAGCTCTCTCGTATTCCACAAAACGGCCTTAAAAATACACGCGGCTTCACTTGTCCCACGGCATTGAACTGCTTAAACATAAATCAGGGCTACTTAAAACACGGCCTGTCACATACGGGGACATTTACACACGGCGACGAATCTACTTTATTTAGAATAGACAGGGGTTGTAATTCGAAATCTTTAATTTAAACAATAATGTAATAATGGGGATATTCAAAATAAAGTTACATCGATGCTTCCCCTGCAGTGGTCAGTCAATATTCCTATATTTATCTTTATATTGGAGACTGTCTCAATATAGTAATCGTGTCGTGCGTTGTAAATGTGCTCGTTATCTGCAAACACATGTTTAAGTTGGAAATCAATAAAAAAAAATTGTATGCGGGGACTTAGCACACACCGGGGTGGTCCGGGGAACACGTGAACACGTGTGACGTGGCCACTTGTAATTTTTATAGTTAAGTAAGAGATTACTTGGGAACACATAAATTTTGAAATTTATGTAACTTTAAACCGCTAATCTGTTTAATATCATCATGTGGTCTGTGAGTTCATTATTACGACTTTGAAATTAGTTTCCCACGTGTGGGAAACTGATTAGGAAACTATCATCGTTACTCTGCGGTGTTGTATAAAACGAGAAAAGAACATTTTAAATAATATATCATCAGGTTTTTAGCTGCATACTGCATGACAAGATTAGTTAGCAGTAACGGTATTTATTTATAATAAATAACAAAAAAAAACAGTATTACTTAACGGCTGTGTAACAAAAAGGTTTTCAGATTATAGACTTTTAAATTTAATTAGCTGAAACGAGACATTAACAGTTCAGAGAATTGACGTAACTTGTCCCTCTAAAATTTTATTACACCTCCCTTCCTGTTTTGTTTATACTTAAATTTACTTTTAGCGACCCTCTTTAATTGGCGATGGTCACTTTCAGCTTTCAAAAGCTGGAAAATTATCAATTAAACAGTTCGGCCGCTGACTTTGAACCTTATCGCTGGTTAATTTAGATATCAGTTTAGCGCAGCGTAGCGCGCGAGTTAAACGAATGGACGCAAACGAAACGGTTCTTTTCTGCATCGCAATAAAATTGAATTTGTATTGAAATGCTGACGAGGGCCCTGTCCAAAGGATTGCTGGCGTTGTCCAAATTACGTCTGAAGTGACAGGCGTTCGGCTTAGTGGCATCGTGAGGGAAACCCGAGTCCGGCTTGGGGCGACGCGGTTGTTTGTTATTGTAAAGCTGGGGTTTGCAATAAGCAACGGCGCTCGGAGCCGGATCCGATGACGCTGTGTAAACAGAATAATATTTCAAACTTGTAGCTCACGTTTAAAATATGCTGTGAACATTCTTGGTGGTAGATCTCTGTTGCTGGAGATCATCTAGGTCGGTACCACCGTAGCTTATTCCTGCCGCCAAACAGTACTGTGCAAACATTATTGCTGGGGTAACGAGATTAACCTCTGTAATTATCAAGGTGACAAACACAATGGGGTGTTGTATATATCACCCTAAATAGCGTTTTGTTACGCACTGGGGTATCACGTGCCATTAGGAAAACATTCTTCTGGAATCTTCGAAGAATATAAAATAGTAATAACTATAACTAAAGTATTTAACGCTTTAAACACTATCGGTCACGATGACCAGGTGACACGAACGTCGCCCCACCGATCTATGTGGAGATCATTGGGAGAGGGTTATGTCCAGCAGTGGACGTCTATCGGCTGATGATGAAAGTATTTAAAACTCTAGCAATCGATCATGTACTAAATAGAAATCTAAGTGACATTAATATATAATGATAAGTTAAATATTATAACTGATATTCGTCGATCTAAGCGAAGTTAAAGTTAATTATAATATATAAACTTTTGTAATGGTTTTAGTTACGGTTAATTTGGATTTGAATGAAAATATAACAATAGTTAACATTAATGATGAAGCAATTCTTGTTAATAAATAAATAAAAAAAATCACTTAGTCTCTTTTCGTTTGAACATTTTGTGATGCACAAGATCCGTTTTTTGTAACGCAAACTGAGAAGTGTGTTAGAGCTTTTGGGGGAAAAAAATCGTCGCGTCGGTTCCTTTTTTTATGAACAGTTTGGTTTTGAACCTCGTGCGGTTAATTAGCTAGACGTTTATTTATACGCAGTTTAAGTTATTTAAGCTATTTGTCTTCATTTATTATTAAAACCAAAAAAACATCTCTTTATATATACGAACCTTCTTTACATTAGTATTGACTATCCGCATTATGAACTGTACTATGTTCTGAATGTTGTCATAGTAAATAGAGTTTGTAGTTTCTCTTCTCGATAAAGGACTCATCATCAGTCGACAGATGTCCGCTGCTGGACATAGTCCTTTCTCCAAGACCGCCACATCATTTGTTGGAGTTCATTGCACCATAACCCACCACGCTGGCCCAGTGCGAGTTGGTGGGTGGTCAGAGCCTCGTCTGTTATTCAGCAGGGTGCACCGCGTGCAGGTAAGGTTGACTTGGGGTCCATAAGATGTTGGGCGAAACCCCTTACACCTCTGAAATAAATGACCAATTGTGAATAAATCCTAATAACTTTGTATAATATTTAATTAACAATATAATAGTTTATTTTTGTGTGTACTTCGCTGCAGCAGAAATGATCTCATCGCAGCTTTGAAGAGAGTGTTTAATCTATAATATGATATTAAGAGCAGAAATGCAGCTCAAAGTTTACCTGTCATCAGAAATAGTGCTTTTATATTACTGACTGTTTCCTATGTCCTTATTGTGTATATATATATACTTTAATGTGATATTTAATTGTCTCGTTGGTGGAGTAGCTAACCGTTTCTACCGGTATAAGATGCTTTAATGTTGGAGCCACTTCTTGAGATGTTCGGTTGATGGTGGTCAAATTAAACCCGCCCGGATAGCTACCACCCACATATTGTAAATCTGCCGTTATACCATCACTGCGTTGTCAGCTGTCAACATATCAATGCCACCGGTCTCGACCTCGTTGTGTCTTAACAATGTAATATTGAGGTTATCTGTTAGCCCATTTAGGAATACAAAGCTATTCCTAGACCTGCGTAGATTCAACTTTACTGGTGGATATTTACGAGGTTATTGCCAGCAACATGAAAACACTTTTCTCTCCATTAAGATAGAGAGTCTAAGTTGTTATAAGCAAGTAGTTTTATTGTTTATAATAAGACTCGGCATTATGTCCGGGCCGATAAGCGCGTTACGGTTGCCCCAGCCGCCGGACCAATTACCTCTAAGATATTCAAACTATAAATTGGTACAACCAATTTGCTAGTTATAAATTCAAAATGCATCCACCCGGAAAATTGTATCGGGATCCAGGTTACACCCGCACGCGTTGGGTAGGGCGCGGGCGGCAGGGCCGGAGCCTGTTGGAAGTGTACTATCGCATTCGGACGTTTTATAAAGGCCAGTTCAGGCTTTTGTCCGACCCAATGGCGTGCAAGGGGTCGCCGGGACCCGCGCACTCTCATTTTGCCGGATTTCACGTATAATGGAACCAAAGTTGTGTAATGGACGGGGTATTAGTGCGGAGCTACGCGGCGCCACGTAGACAACCGCGACGCCTCTGCACGGTACAGTAGATAAAGCACAAAGCTTGTTTTGCTCACTCATCAAACGAAATATGAAGATCATTTATTGATCCTTGTTCCTAGTCCAGGAGTTAACCCAATGCCCCCAGTTTCAGAGCCTTTTCCCAATTTCCTAATAACCAACAAGCAAGCTTTCGTTATTATGTATCAGTAGGAAACAAGCACATCTTAACGAGAGTACTAATATATTTAGGTTATTAATAGTCTTGTGCTAGTTCTAGTATATTGCTTTTTACCAGTTAAAACATCTTAATTAAACAAAGTAAAGCTGTAGCAAAGTTACTTAGTTATAAATCGCTCAATATGACATACACAAACAAACATATTAGTATTGAGCTACTTTATTAATTGGAAAGGGAGAGGAACTCTCTGCAGGCGATCGAGAAGTGCTGTTAAGAGGATGGTAGGACCTATGTCCAGCGGTGGGTATCAACAGGATATATTGCCGGTGATGATGATGATAAAACGTTTTGAGTTTTATATACCTTTATCGCTAGACTTTAAATACATTAAAGGTTTTTGAATATTTTTACTAATAAATACTAACACTTTATAGGATTTTTTTAAAATTTTTTTTCATTCAACGGAACGATGCATACGGAACGTTCACCTGATGGTGAGTGATGCGCCCATCCATACCAATGTGGTAATAATTCGGATGTTAAACATAACACCACGTAGTGTTCGCCGCCTTGAGACACGAGATGTTGGGTTTCGTTGCCCCGGTAATTACACAAGTTACAGCACCCTTCAAACAGGAACAGTGTTGTTTTCACACCATTGTTTGTCGACAGAAATAGGCGCGCGTGTATCTAGCCGGACGGTGTCCGGCAAAAAGATCTACCACCAATATAGTTGTTTAGTAAAAGAAGTAACGGGTTAGATTTAACTTTAAAATTATAGTTAAGCCCTTAACACATTATATTTGGAAGGCAGGGAAGAAACAATTAGGATCTTACCGTCCTCTTAACAAGTTAAAAATAAGTATAACTAAGCAGCAGCGCCGCCGATGCATTACATTTCATTCGCGGCATATTTACATTACTCTTATCGCGCTATGTTATATATAGAAAGCACTTTATTGCTCGCATGTGCGCTGTGTTTGTACTTAGGGCTGCTTAAGTATAATCACTTGAACTTATTTTTAATGATACACCATTCAAAATAAACTATGAAGACTTATATATTATTATATATATGTATATATAACTAGGTGGTGGCACTTTGTTGTTGGTGTTAATATAAACCGGCCGCTTAGGTACCACCGCAGCTCCTATTACGGTCCACTAACAGTACTGTGCAAACATCACTGTATTCCGGTTTGAAAGGCGTTGTATATAGTGAAATTACCGAGATAACGACGCTTAACATATCTATATCTCAAGACATCGAGTACAACATGATACAGTGTCCATCATCGTAACTTACTCCTACATTCTTATGGACAGGTGAAAGTTCAGATCATCTCATCGCTTCGCTTCGCTTTTATAGTTAAAGCTAAATTACTAGATAATTTAGTTTAATCATTAAAGATTGTATCTCTTCATTTTTTAGTACTTAACCGTAAATAATTTGTTAATTATTTTTCTACTTTACTTAAGTTTAATTAAAAATATTCTAATTTTTTTCACGAAAACCTGACGTAAAAACTTGATAACAATTGCTAAGCTTAACAACCTTTAGTGACCTTCAAATTAATTTTGTTCGTTAGTTAAGAAACCTAACCGAGTTCTAGATTATTTTAATAGATATTTTGTAATATAATTACTTTAATATTTTTAATTAAATAAAGTAGTAAATATTTATTAACTTACGCTTAGAACATTTTTTTTGGTTTCGAGGCGGAAATCTTCGAAAAGACCCTCTGCCTTCGAGGAGGGAGTTATGCGGATATTTTTACCCACTAAAACCCCCTCGGTAGTTACCTTCGGCGTTTGGAGATACCGCGGGGATCCCCGTCCGGAACACAACCGCGACCTCGCTTACGCTATGCTGGGATAACCCGTCCCGGGGTTTGCTTTATGCAGACCCTACCATCCTCGTGAGTACAACTTCAATGACCGGAGGCCACGTCCAGCCATTGTCCTCCTCAAGATCGTTTAGAAGGCAATGAGAATCCCGATCTTGATCGCCAATGACCCCAAAGGCCCCATTAAGGTAGGAGAACACCATTCACCGTTGCGACGTGTTGACGCGACAACTTCGTCTCCGAGCGGGATCTGTCCTCTCTCGATCCCGTTCGGTAGCCCCGTTTTGTACCATAACTGTTTCACAAAAGGAGGCTACGACCATCCATGCAATGTCTCCTCCCAGACCCTCAGTACATATCCTAAGTTAGCAAGACTTGTTAAGTTTTAGATATACTTAAAATTATGTAATAATAAAATTGGGACATAGACTCTGGTAGATCCCTATTGATGGTGACCATCTAGGTAGGTACCACCGCAGCTACTTCCGGACCTAAACTGCGGTGTGCAAACTTTACTGTGTCTCGGTTTGAAGAGCGCTGTAGCTAGTGAAATTACTTTGGTAACGACCTAACCTGTTAAGTCTCAAGATGAGCGGAATATTGTGCAGTGTATATCATACGAACTAGTCCTGCTTAGCGTGTATTTAATATATATTATAAAGTCATCATCATCATGAGACGCATTCACTGAAGTTTAAAGATGTAGCCGAGAAAACTGTTACAGGTTTCAATTGTCCAGGTGCTGGTGTTTAAACCTGTTCTCTATATATTAAAGCACATCAAATTCTCTCAACTTATGACACCTCTCTTTAGGGTTGGTGGTTAAAAATGTATCATCCTATCCGTATAGATTATCGCGCATCGGCACTAAGATTGTCACACCCGTAACCCTTTAGGGCGATGTAATGTTTAATCTAGTCCCCCGGCTATCTCATCACAGGCAAACGAAGGGAGGCACCACCCCGCTACCCTGCTACGTGGCTACCTGCACCACTTGCGCTCTAACGTATGATGGTTATGGTGCATAACCATTTGTTTAATTGCAACATATATTTTGTTGATTAAAATACCTGCCAAGCTTGGTACCGTTGACAGAAGAAGTAACTCATTAAATACGCTAATGAAAGCTATCAGTCGCCGTGGTGCAGTGGTTAAGCACGCGCTTCGTAACGATGTCCCTGGTTCAATTCTGTTCCAGCTACCACCTTCATATTGTAAATTTGTCGCCGTAACAGAATTTTGTTCTCGCGCCCTTCACCTTCCAGGCACTCTTCCTTAACACTTAAAATCATGTGAAACTGAAGTGAAATATAATCCAATAAATAACAGAATATAACGATCAGATCGCTCACCTTATTGTAAGTACGCCCCTATGTATTGTAATGGGCTCATCGCCTCGAGACATTATATAATGTATGTAGTTACCGTGGTAATTACACTAAACACAGCGCCCTGCTTAACCATACAGTAAACTATTCACACTACTACTTCTCGTTATAAAAGCCTTTGCCTAACAATTTTTTTTAATTATAATTGGAATATGAAGAGTTGTTAAGAGATTTTTTTCTCAAGCAAACTTCTTCCTCAAAAACTTTACTGTTCTGAAAAACTTAAAATTATTTAGTAAAAACTTAAAAGTTTTATGCTGATCCTACCGAGCGTAAGAATGTACGGTTAGCAGCAAGCGTCGACAATTTAAACGGTACTGCTCTTCGCGAGACGCAAACTTTATCGTCGCTCGTAACCAGGGACCCCTGTATTTAACAACCATTGCGCCTGATCCTCCACCTCCCTCCCCGTGCACGTGGAATCGCAAGACTCTGGAAGGTTGAAGCGCAAACCGGGGGTCTATGGCGCTGGTCGAATGATTGAGGAATTCGAGACATTAAGCTCTGGGCCCACCCGTTTGGATGACACCGTTAGTGGTAATGGCTGAGCGAAAGAAAATTTGTTTGACCTTGTTACGTTCTAATGGGGTTTAATTGATGAAGAATATATGAAATTAAAGAGTTCTACGAATACATGGAGAATTAAAAAAAAACAGACTTGGGAATTACCTCTCACTTTCAAAGTATTTATAAATTCTATTAGAAGTAAAACTATATGAGAATTTAAAAAGTAAATGGAGCTTGGAAGATATAGATCAATATCTATAGAAACGCACCGAGAGCTTAATTTCATAGTTTTATTAAAATATTTAGTTCTAATACAAATTATTAACCTTTATAAATATCTTAAGAAACACAACGAAGATGAAGCAGAGGAAAGGCGAAGAAAAGTACCATTCATCATACGAATTAGTAAATTGATTGTGACGTCGTAGAATCTAGATGAAGTTTCAAAGAAGGATTTAAAGTGGTTACCGGCCATGGAGGAGAGCGAAACTCTTTATCTATAGAAGAGGTAGTTATAGTTATCTCCAAGCAGCGGAGAATAGGTCCTTATAATTAGTGGTCCATATGCGGACCGCGGGGCCGCCGCCCACGCCGTCCACGCCGCGCCCGCCATAAATCAAAGTCATACAAGACCTTTTCAATTAATTCTCGCCCGAGGCACCGGAGATATTTGCATCTGAATATGTAATCGCTGTAACCGACCCGCGGCACAGTCCAGCGCGGCCAGCACTACCATTTCATAAGAAACAGTTGACATGTACTAATTGGTGATCAAAATTAAATATAGTTTAATCGTCATCATCATCATCAGCCGGTTGACGTCCACTGCTAGACATAAGCCTCCCCCAAAGATCTCCGTATCGATCGGTTCCGCTCTGCCCGCACCCGGCATTTCCTGCGACCTTCAACTGTCAACATGGCCTTCGATACTGCTGGGCAATAGGGGCCATGGTTTGTAGGGGTTCATCAGTTTAATAATGAACTTAATTGCTGTGTTTATCAGAAATTTCTTTCTTCTTAGTGGAGATGTACATTAACTTTGAAGTTCTCGATAAATTTATATTTAAAAGCCGCCTTAAAAAGTTGCCACTCACATGAGGCTTTCTCTCACCCTTGTGACTCCTTCGTCGAGATCCGGCGACCTGGCAAAATTTTGTTATAGGCATCATCATAATTTTCAATGAAATAGATCTTTGGGGGAGGCCTATGTCCAGCAGTGGAAACCTATCGGCTGATAATCATGATGATATTAAACTTTAGAAAACTAATGTTTTAAAGATTAATATCGTTATGAAGTTAAAGGTGCAATTTAACACAGCTCTCCAAATCTGTGGCGCCGTGGACCATTGTCGGTTCTTAGGCCGTAAAAAGGGTCAAGAATTGTTCGGTCCGGGCCCATTGTGCCGCGCGGGGTCTGTTTGTCTTTCGTGCGAATGTTCATATTTGATTTGGGGCATTGGTCCTCGTGTGCGAGTACATGCACGACTTCCGAGCGCTGCTTGAAGATTTCCCACTTCTAATTCCGCCTGCGTTACACCGCCCGTTTTCGTTTGTTTGTTTGTTTTTTATGTTTGCCCGTGCCGCTGGTCCATTCCGCTCTCAACTTCCACCGCACCGTATTAAATAATAAACGAACTAAATGCAATTCTAAAGACACTTCTTTTTTTAATTAATATTTCATTAAAATTACACTTGACCTCTGTTATACATAATATTAACTAACAACGATCAAAACCTGTTCAGAATACTTCAGCTCTCATATATGGACAGTCAGAACACAAATTTGCTATTAAGGAGGTTGATTTACAATGACAAGAGTGGTAGCTACCCAGAGGGGTTCAAAAAAATCCAACCATTAGCCAAACTCTAGAACTGTTGGATTTCGAAGCCATTACCAGTGAGTTCCATCTTACAAGTCCATCGCTTAATCAATGCACCATCATCATCGTCAGCCGATGGACGTCCACTGCTGGATATAGGCCTCATCTACAGATCTCCACAACGATCAGACCTACGCTACCCGCATCCAGTGGTTTCCTGCGATCTTACCGTCAATATGACCTCTGGTGCCGTCGGGCATAACGGATCGTCATTTGATGGGATTCATAAGAAGAGATTGGGGCATTTCCTACCACGCTGACCCAATGTTGGGAGATAAGAGTCTCATTTGTTGATTAGCAGGGTGCACCACGAGCAGGTAAGGTTGCCTTGGGTCCCGTGAGTTGTTGTGCGGGACCCCTACATCCCACCATACTTTTTAGAATTAGTTAAAATAAAACATTCCAGGAGGAAGATAATTAACACTTGATCACCTAGTATTTTTATCTTTACAACAGTTAATTACTTTACATCACTAAAACGGAACGACAAGTATAATGTTTACGTAATAGTGAGTGTTATACGTTACTGGCCTCTAGCCAAAGGGGCCGCTACATTTTGTGATTGATTCTTCGGAATTTATCTTAAATATTCACCGTCAATTGATTACAAGAAGTTCCAAATAACCATAGTATATATACTAGCTGATTTTGAAGTTAGTTCATTTTGATTCCAGGTAATTGCAATATTCAGACGAACATCTAGAAATTTCTATTCATGTATGGTATTTTTTTTTTACTATTTAATTATCACAGCTATAACTAATTTAATTAAAATATCTATTTAGATATGTAATAAGCAGATACACTGTAAAAACATATTTAAATACTATCAAGTAAAGAAATGTATAGTAATTATTACATCTCTATATTGTCTATCTGAGCGACCAATAATAAGTTATAACATATTATTAGAGTATCAATTGCTCAAGTTTCCAAGTACTGATAAGGGTCCTTACCGCGACTCTATATCTGTTCAGTGCGGTTACTTTAATTACAATGTCTGTTAATAATACAATTATGTCTTCATAATTATCATTACTGTAGATGTCCACCGCTGGACATAGAACTCCAAAGATTTCTGTACCGATCGCTCCCCAATCAAATGGAATCGGATATGCCAAAATAGGGTTGCAAGGAGTCCCGCAGATAACACACGGGACCCAAGCCAACCTCACCTGCTCGTGGTGCACCCTGCTAGTTAACAAACGAGTCTCTGGCTACCACCAACCTGCATTAGGCCAGCGTGGTGGGAAATAACCGAAATCCCCTCATATGAACCCCTACAAACGAGTGCTCCTAATAGTCGGCTATATCACTGGTGGACGTCTATCGGCTCATGATGATGATGATGCCAAAATCAAAAGTACATATAAAGCTTCATATACTTAACTAAACACATAATTCATCGCCTATATAAATATCCTGAAATATCCTATAGAAAATTTCTTTTCCTGATATATTGTGAAATAAGATCCTTTTCCGATATCCTGCCTACTTCCGTACCAAAATTTATCCCAATAGCTTTAGCCCTTGAAGCTAGAATTGGAAACAAACAGACACACTTTGTTTTGATAATTATTAACTATAAGTATCTACACACACACACCCTAAGTTGCACTCGTCGCCCTGTCCATTAATTACTAGCAACGGCTTTCTTACAACTACAACACAGTAATGTACATACACTATACTCACGATGGTGAAGCCTGCACACCCAGAAGGTTCTATTTCCAGCTGGAGTACAACAGTGTTGTTATGGCTTCCTACCAATATCGAATATTACATGGCAATTGGTTAATCCCTCGCCATGAAAGCAGTTAAGCTATTGAACCTAACAAGACTTCTTACTGCCAGAGTAATCTTTTATCCTCGATATTTTTTCAGATTGTCTCTGAAAAAAAAAATGCCTGTAATATCTTTTGTCGCAGCTTTCATTACATCGCGGCACTTACTGTTGATCCGCGCGGCTCTATTCAATAACTTCCATTTCCCTTTCAAAATTGTCTAATAAAAACTATAAATACCTTCAGCTCTTTCTATTCAGGCGCTCGCCCACAAGTCAGCTGATCATGCAACTCTTGAGCCGGCGCTTACCTTTTCTTTAGGCCTGAGGCGGGAATTTATTGTCTCACATGGAGCAGCGAAAGTTATCGAGTTTATTGGAAACCGCTCACTTAGTAACACGGAGGTGTCTGATTGGACGATTGGCTGTCGACATGAAAGGAGTATTCTTTGCGGGCACACTTCACCATCATCGAGCATCACGAGAAATCACATTCGCGAGAAATCAAGAAGTATGTACTGTTACTAAGAAATTGTACTCAAGACATGTTTACAATGCAAAGCACGTACAGTAACGCCCTTTTTTAGGTTCCGGAGAGGAAATCTTCGAAAGATACCCTGCTTTTAAGGCGAAGCCAGGGATATGTAAGATTCTTACTCAATAAAACCCCCTCGGTTCTCTGCATCAGTGCATTCAGAGAGGCTCTCGGATCTCTTACAGACCGCAGCGGTGCCCTTCTACACTTTGTGTGAACACGTCTCTAAGGATGAGCCTAACCCTCGTAGGCACAGCCGCTGAACCACACGCTTTCCCACGCAGGTTCGCTTGTTGAGCGATAAGGGCCCCCACACTCAAGGCCCACGAAACTCCTAGACCCTTTCAGTCGCCTTCTACGACAGGCAGGGCTTACCTTACTCCTATTCTTACTACAGGGCTGGTTCACTAACGCCTGCTCTCTTAAGGCGTTATATATACTTGTTGGGTTTAAATGGAGATACACGTCTTAAGTTTATGATACTGCTCTTTTTGGTTAGTGGTTAAATACAAAAATGTCCCATAAGTGAAACCAAGAATCGAATAAAAATTTTAGATATGACTGGACTTTTAATATATTAATGAAAGTAAAAGTAGACAAAACTAACTTCCGTCTGATAGGAGCTTCATATAGAGACCCCTATACAAACAAACAACAATGTGGTGGTTAAAAATAATCGTACAGTGATTAACGAATTCGAACCTACATCTTATTACAGACTAGTAAGCAGGCATAATTATTATCTTATTAATTAATTAGTAGTTAACACGTTCGTGTAACTAATGAATTATATTTCAGGCTTCTTAATTTGTCTAGTTGTATCAATTTGCTGTGAGTTATACCGTGTAATCAGCTAGCTTAAGTTTAATTAATCACTTAGATAACTAATCTACTTATTATTAAGTTGTTAATACGTATACAAAGGTTATTTCGTAACTTATTTTTTAATTTGATTGCAGGCAAAAAATGTTTTTCATATAACCTTTAATTACACTAATATTAATGCAAGGTATGCCACTAGGCAAAGTAATACTCGTGTTAAACTTGTTATAACCCTGTTTTTCGTGATAGGTATTAATAGTGTGGTGTTAAGGACTGTACCATCCTGATCGCAAATCTTTACTATTTCGAGAGGCACTTTAAGAAGAAGATCTTCGCTGAACCCTAATCATTTCTAAACTTAACTATATACGTATCTAAAAGTCAGTTTAAAATAAATACAATGTTCTGTTATTATGGTTAAAGGTTCCTTAGGTTTCTAGTGGTATCCGCTTTGCACTGAATATTCACCACGACGTTTACCACATCCACAGTTCGGCGATCGGTTGCATCACGAGGAGAGGACTGTATTCCCCGTGAGAAATGCGCGAGCGGTAATGGCCGTCCGTGATTTCGGTATGGAAGCGTCGGATAATTGCGAATTTAACCCTCTTCCACGTTCCCCTCTCCTCACTGCGGCCCCCTCTCCACTTCCTCCCCACTCGCATGGTCTCTCGAACGTAACCGCAGTCGCCTCGCGACGGATTATGTAAGGCCCTCTTTGTGACGTCTCAGAGGTCATTAAGCGAGATCTCATTCCGAGACAGTCGTACGTATTTATTAAGTCCCGACTAGAAAGAGGGGGGCGTTGGATGTTGTTCACGCGTTTATCAGTGTCACTGTCTGCGGCGTTACAGCTCCCAATCGGCTGAACCAATTTTTAATCTAATTACATCATTTTAAACGAGACCTAATCTAGAATGTTCCATGACAAAGATGGTTTAGCCATTCGAAGATTATTAAAACTTTTTATTAAGTAAATTGTAGCATATAATAGATAATATACTTAGTCTTCCTTATCAGTTCTTTTAATTGGATGTTCTGAAGTTTTTATAGCTGCCTGATAACACTGTGCCCTGGCCACCAGCTCGGGTGCCATGCGAAGCTACCACAACCACACGGCGACATGAAAGGCCATTAATAAATCACATGTCTCTTGCCCACTGTTTATTTTCAATTAGTGGGCGAGGGCGAGCGGGCTGCTGAATACCGGAACAGCTGTACCGTTGGCAGATTAGTGAATTATTGTCCTTATGCCCGTTTCTCTATTAATTGAAAAAGTTTAAAATGCAGTCAGTTGGTGCTGCGCGGGCGGACCTCCGGCCGGAACAATGGGGATGGTGATTAATAGGGCAGTGGAATGTACCATTGAAGGAGAATGTCGTAATCCCTTTCTGCTGTTTACAAATCAAATTAAGTTTCTTGATATTTAATACTATAGCATACTCTGCAGAAGTTATACAAACCTTATTCATCATCATTGTCATCATTATCAGTATTCCACCAAATGCGATCCTCAACTTCTCGCATCCACTCACTTCCGACCGCCCTGATGATGTCATCGGTCCATAAAGAGGGAAAACGTCCTATACTTCTGCGACCTGTACGAGGCCTCCACCTGAAGACTTTCCTCCCCCATCGACCGTCACTGACACGACAGACATGGCCGACCCACTGCCACTTCAGCTTGCAGATTTGGAGAGCTACGTCGACAACTTTAGTTCTCGGTCGAATGTCTTCATTCCGGATTTCGTCCCTTAGAGAAATGCCAAGGATAGCTTTCTCCATCGCTCGCTGCGCTACTTTGAATCGGTGGACCAGTCCGATGATCAGGTGCCATGTGTCTACGTCGTAAAGGTGGGGATGACGTACTAGTTAAACACTTTCGTCTTGAGACATCGGGGTATTTGCGATATGAGGATGTAGCGGGGTTTCCCAAAGGCTGCCCAGCCGAGCCGAAAGCGTCTATCGATCTCTTTGTTAATTACTGATTGAAAATATCTGTAGCTGGAGATCGTATAAAGAGGATTCGTACACATTATTCTTCAGCTCTAGTGGGAGTGCTCTACAGTTACGTGAACCATTTCATGAATACCTTGCTCCTATCGTTTCATTATTGCTTAAAATGATGAATAATCGTAAAATCTATCTTACTTAACTGACTCTGATTTAATTTCAGACTGAACAAAACTACATACACGATAGCACGACGATACTCAGCATTCATTTCCTAACATATTCTAGCTTAGAAGTATACGGTCTATATCTTAACTGTACTGGTTCTTGTTCTCTATAAGTTGCGGTCTCTCTAAATTGACTTAAGGACCGTTAACATTCCTCCTTCCCGCTCCTCCTTCGGTCCTTCGCGGAAGCTTACCGGCTTCCCTTAAGTCGAGCCGCTGGCGATGCATTATGCAGGAGTTGAGCCACCCACAAAATTAACATTTACCTGTTCGAGCCTCAATTACTGTGCCCATAATCGGAGTAAAACCCTTCAATGGTATATCGTAAGAGCACTCTTAAACTTAACGGACACACGGCCATAAAGAATATTGAGCTTTTATCGTAAGCTTTATTAAGTTTCCTGTCTTCACTTTGATTACAGTAGCATCTGATCATGCGGAGTTGACTTCTGTAAAAAAGCAAATCATACTTCATCAGAATCTGTCAAATACATAACCTATAAAAGCAAATCTTTCCTTGTCGTGATATAGAAATTTTTGGACTAAACTGCCTTCCAGTAATATATGCTTTCTTACTCACGTCTAACCTCTATGCAAAAAAATTAGACCACTTTACTTTCCCACAACTGGGATTTGAGAGTTTCTTCTGCAAGGCAGAGGTTCTTCTTAAAGTGCTTCTCCAACTAATGAAGGTTGACGATCAGCGTGGTACAGTCCTTCCTGTCGCTATTTCGGCGGAACGATTTGGATGCCGCAGATATACCAGTCCATTCCCTGATATTCCTCAACCATGATTTGGTGAGGAATATCAGGCAGAGGTTGCTGGTTGTTATTTTAGGAACCTAAACTATCACGTTCTTAAATGTTCCTACTCTCGACGTTTTACTTTATGTTTACCTCACACCTGATGCGGATCATTTCAAAAATTTTAGATAGTAAGGAGAAATACATAATTAATACAAAAACATATGTTTATTAGACTTTCTTCACCATCCGCAGCATCCGTATGCACCGGAGCCATCGGCAGTGCTTCTGGACTTAAGACCAAGTGAAACGCGCACTTACACATCAACACAACTATTATAATAATACACCTCGTATCTCATTACCGGCCGCTCGCCGGGATAAACATTTTATTTATCGGCTCCCGGTCCAGGCTTCGAAACCTTTTACAGTCCATTAAAAATGTAACGCCGGTATTTATCATCGGATTATTCTAATGTGACTTGCCGTGGACCATTTTGGCAGCATCCATAGCATTAGTTTTAAAGTGACCATTACGACTGTTAGCTTCATCATTGGCTTTTATTATATAGGTAACGAGGGTGTTCGTGTAATGAAAAATAAAACGAAGCCGTTTCCTGTTTGCATGGTCAGTATTGACGTGGAAATCTGGTGGCAGGTGTCTCTTGATGGAGACCGTCTAGGTAGGTGAAAACGCAGCTACTATTGCAGCGGATTAATAGTAGTGTGGGAATATTACCGTGTTCCGAGTGAAGGGCGCTATAGCTGGTGAAATTACTGGGATAACTAGACATAATATCGTATGTCTGGTGAGAAGCACAATGCGGAAGATGTAATATCTTTAATATGAATATAATCAACTTATTCCAGCACTGGTGTCCTTATTAAAGAGTTAGAAATCAAAGGATAGATTTGCGCAAGAAAATAAATCGTCAGCCATGTTTGGAAATGGCAGGCATTCCTGTCTGCACCTTGGACCTGTGCTGAACTTTACCGATGGACTAACAAGGTGATAATGCAGGATTTGAACTTTGAACCCGCGCTAACAATGGCGTGTTTTAACACCGTTTATAATGCGTGCCGGCTTTGGTCACCTTCCATCTAGATTTAGTACACTAACTATGCGGTACAGTTAACCGATTGCCTTGTAGTATTACAAGAAAGTCGGTTAACTGGATGATCGGCGAGGGATGATTTCCGTTTGCCACCCTACAAAAATTGGTGTTTTGGACTTTTTATGATTTTCAACTCCGTTGTTATTGAAGGTTGTGAAAAACTAAATAATCGATCGTCGATATAAAATATGAGTAAAGGTTAATACACTATTACTGGTGGAATGTCTCCTTAGCCGCAGGTCATAGACGACCATCGCAGCGCCTGTGGCAGCCAACATACAGTACTGTATTCCGGTTTGAAGGGCGCTGTAGTTAAATTACTGGGGTAACGAGACAACATATTACATCTCAAAGCGACGAGTACAATGTGGTGCAGTGTATATCGTACTAACTAGCGGCACGTTACAGGCAGGTGTATCACTTACGATCAGATGGACGTCGAGCTGGTCTCGTTGCCGAGTTGAAAAAAAAAAATTAATATCGAAAATTTATTGAAAATATTAATGTTAAAATTAATATTGAAATTTCAATGACGTCAGTCGCGTGTGCAAATATAACGAAATCAGGCTTCAAACGGGAATGCCATGAAACCGTATGATGATTTCATAACCGCTGATAAATGCAAACTCTACATTGGGGTTTATTTAAGAGCTTTCAAAAATTCATTAAATTTAAAAAAAAAAAAAACAATAATTTAGATTTTACATCAGATCGATTAAACAAATTTTACACTTTTGTACAAGATAAAGATTCAGTGCTTTATTACTTACTCTCCCTTTATTATTATCTCTGGTTGGATTCCGAACCTATATAAGTCACAGAGTTGTAGTAATACTGCTGATCGTGATGGTCTAGGCGATTTCTGCCACTGAACAGTAGTGTGTGAACTTTTATGTTTTCCGATTTGAAGAGCGCTGTAGCTAGTATAATTACTGCGGTAACGAGACTCAACGTCTTATGTCTCAGGCGACGAGCGCAATGTGATGCAGTGCATACCATCTTAACTAGCGCCCCGTTATTACGGGCGGGTGTATCACATATTATCATGTGATAGATAACGCGCCGTCTCGTCGCTTAATTACATAAAAAAGGTACCACTGCAGCGCCAAACAGTACTGTGTTCCGCTTTGAAGGACGCCTTAGCTACTGTAATTACTGGGGTGAAGAGATTCTACATCTTTTGTCTCGTGGCGACGAGCACGATGTGTTATTATGGGCAAGCGTGTCACTTAGTATCATGTGAATGACTCGCTCGTCTAGTCGTTTCATAGAATAAAAAAAAATATATTCTAAGTTTTCGAACCTTCTTAGTCTACCTTAAGTATCAGCCAGTCACCTAACAGTAGTGATGTTCCAATTGTCAATGTGAAACTGGGACCTTATCGATTAAACATGTGTCACTTGAGAATTTCTTAGTCTAGATAAAAAAATATTACAAATGATTAAGTCTACTTCATCAATTACTGTTCATTTGTAATTATTCATCATCATCATTATTATCAGCCTTTGATTATCCACTGCTGGACATAGGCCTTTCCGAATGTCTTCCATTAAATGCGATCCTCAGCTGCCCGCATCCACCCACTACCGACCGCTCTGATGATGTCGGTCCATCTGGAGGGAAGGCGTTCTACACTTCTGCAACCTGTACGCGGCCTCCACTCCAAGACTTTTCTCCTTCATCGGCCGTCACTGACACGACAGACATGGCCGGCCCAATGCTATTTCAGCTAGCAGATTTTGATTTTTCGATTATTAGCTTTGGTAAATTATCTTCTTTATTAAAGTCAATAAACTCAAGATGTTTCCAAAAATCTACATCCATCGACACCATGCCTTCGATCGGTTTACATTCTATGTATAAATTAAACTGGATTCTAGTCCGAGGAAAATCTTACTTGATTTACGTCAACTTCTGGTGGTATAGAGCTTGCGCGGTAAAAGTGGGGCTTATCTTTATTTATTGCGATCCCAGCATCAAGTATCTGGATCGGAATTTATACAATGGTTGTTTAAATATAGTGGAAACGTTTTGTGGGTGGGAATTTATTTGGGATTATCTTAAGGTTGACGGGACGGCTGTAACTCGCGACGTGTTCACATATTTCTTCTACATAAGCCAAGAGAATTATACAACCTGGTGAATGTTAGGATCGTTGCGGAACTTTGGAGTACTCCATATTTATGAATCTTGAACGTTTCTTAAACATGTACTACTCAAATATATCAATACTTAAACACAACAATAACAAGATATGTTGCGGCGGTGTAAGTAATCACTACTGATGAAGGAGGCAGTATCTGAAGAAGAAATTCAAAAGAATATTCCAGTCATACTCCAGCAGGTATAGACACATTTCTTCTTATATTTCAAAAACTAATGTGAACTGACGACATGTATAACTCACGGCGTGAGCCGAGATTATGATTCTCTGTTGCTCATATTTACGAACGACCTCAACCCTGGCAGTAATCTGCAAAAAGAAACTTTACACGACATTCTTAAGGTTGGTTTTTGAGTGCCCCGTGGTGCGGTTAGAGCCTTTTGGTATAAAACTACGGCGCTAACAACTCGGCGACATATTTTTCTCATCTCGGATGCATATATTATGAGGCACGAACACATAATGGACTCATTTGGGAACGAACAAATTACTGTGTTTGATGGTTAAACAATATTTGAAATATGTGAACGCTCTTTGATTACAATTGTGTTCTTGTATTCATTGTTTTTATTTACTTTCCTTATTGCTTAATCCAGTTGATTTATTGCTTCTAATATTTAAGGTTTAATAAACTTATAGATTTTTTTTTATCGCCACATTTCAGACTTCGTATCTAAGCGCGTTCTTTCTCTTTGGCAATTTGAGTTTCATTAAGTAGGCTCTCTTCTTCAGCCTTTTCAAAGAGTTTGTTGAGGAACGTATATAGGTGTACTGTCTGTAATTTATTTGCTGGTGGGTACTTTTTACTAGAAGCCGTCTACGTAACACAGCAATGCTTCCGAACAAGTTAATAGCGGAAGAGTTTAGTAGTCATGGTCTGATCTACCCTGAAATGGAAAAGAGTTCACACAGGCAGTCTCAACTTTTGGTTTGATGTGACGTAGTCAGTCCGATTTCCAGTAATATTAAGATGCGTGCTGGTGACTGTAAGGACAAAATTTTGCTGCGGCGGATTTCAATTGATATTAAGCGTGCCTTGTGTATAAAATATATAAATTTAATTAGTAATTCACACTTCACTGCTAGACATAAGCCTCCTCCAAAGATCTCCACATCGATCGTTCCTGCGCTAGCATTGAATTAGGATCTGTTATCCGCGAGCGCCGAGTCCGATGAAGCTGCTGTGGTTGCAAAATACCTAATTGCGTGAACTTCATCATAAAAGAAAATGTACTAACATTGTATGTAATCCCCTCCAACGGGTTCTCGCCTTGTCGTGGCGGAGGGGCTTAGTAACCGTGGTCCGGTACACGGTGAAGCCAAGTGGAACCCTCCCGGCCGGCCCGCGGCGAAGGGCTGGCCGAAGCGGCCGCTCCAGGTTCGAGCACCGGTTGGGGTAACTGGAGCTCACCGGAGCGGCCGGGGGCCGCAGGGGCAGCTGTGTGCGGCCCTAGCGGCCGGCTGCACGGACGGTTTCATACCGCCCCTCGCAGCCGAGGTGGGGTCGCGGAGGGAGTACCCTCTGCGGCCAACCGGTGTCGCACCGGCGATGCGGCGGCGGTGGGGCCGCGGGGGAAGGGGAGTGCCGGTATTGAGATGCGCCACGCTCCCTATCCTCCGCGGCCGTTGACAGGTAGCGGCGGGCCTAACATCTCTCTGCCGCGGGGAGCCGGGAGAGGTTTTCTCCAGTGGCTCCCATGGCCTCTGGGCGACACGTTCGGGGGAACCGGTCGCCCGCACACGCATGAGGTCGAGGAGGGGGCGCGCTGCATGTTCCGGCGCGCCCTGGAAAGGGAGGGTTCATCCCTCCCTCCCGAGGTGGGGCTGCGCAAGCGGCTAGCGCCGGCAGGGTCGCTATTGAGTGCGAGCGTTCCCGTGACCCTGCCAGCATGGCGATGAGGAGGAACATCGTGGGGGTTTTAGTCGGTGCAAGTCCGACATAGCTCGTCCTTGCCCCCGCGAGGACGAATATGCGTAGGCATTTCCCCCACATAAAAAAAAAAAAACATTGTATGTAATAAAATTAAACTTGTATATAACCAAGCAAGGCGACGGAATATGAAAACTTAGTTTGCTCCGCCTGCAGTAATATTCACAACGCTAACAGTTAACTAACGTACGTATAAAAACCAACACGCCGAGAGCGCGACCGGAAGTCGTGCAATTCAAATTGAATCACAATATTGTCTCGTTCTTGGTGAAGAGGAAGTAGTGTGTACTTACACTAGTGTCAACAGGAACGAGAGACCTTGCAATTAAATTTTTTTGTTCCACAAAACGTGTAGAAAGTTCACCTGTGTAAATGATAACAATGTAGCAATAGTTAGGATGACAATTCACCGCACAGTCCTCGACAGCTGGAGACAAGATAATTTCAATAATAATGACTATGATCATGATGACGATCACGATGATTATGAGAATTATCTATGTATATGGATGTCAGTATGAACTATCGATTCAACACTTGTCTTATGAAAAGCTATTCGCAGGCTGATATTAGCTTATTAATTGTAGTAGATTGTTAATTTCTAATCTAAGATTTGGGAGTGTAAGTGGTTCCGCCCAACATCTTACGGAGCATAACTCAACCTCACCAGCACGCGGTGAATCCTGCTGAATAACTGACGAGGGTCTGACCACCCACAGCCCATTCCTCGTTAATGAACTCCATGTAGAGATCTTTGGGGGAGGCCTACCATCGAGCAGTAGACTTCTGTCGGCTGATAATGAAGACGATGAATCTATGATTACACAAGTTTAGTAAGAATGCTAAATTCACCAGATGCATAGTTCAACGCTACTTATAAACACGTGGGTCCCTTGTCTGATGAAATTTGAAGCTACTACTTGGAAATCATTCTTCGTTTAACAGCTTTGTTGCAGCTGTAAACTAAGGGCCAGAGTATTCCGGACGAGTACGATGCAACATTATCATCATTGTCACATGTCATATAAAACTGATATAACATGGTGCTAAATGCGCTCATAGTTCTCCCAAGCTGTTAAAAAAGTTACTTCTTATAAATATTATAATTGAACAAGTATATTAAGGAGGCAGAGATTTTGTTCTGAACAGAGATCTTTTGAGTTTATTCCAGAAGGCAGGAAACTTTGATAATATTCTTTTCCTGCAAGTAGAAAAAAAAGCATTAGATTCTCTACGAACTAACGAACTAAAATGATATCCTTAACTTCAACTTCCAATGAAACCTGCACGTTAGATGCAGACTTGCTAACGTCCTATTTATAATGCCTGTGCATTATAATGCAACACGAGTGTTTCCGTTTGTGCGATGTCTTCGCATAACATTAAAGCTGATTCAATCGATGTTAACAGCATGTTTAAATGAACGACACTGTATACAATTACCATTACTGTATATTCTTAAACAAAATACATAAAAACCTTATCTAATGTATTTATGGAAAGTTTATGTATTTGTTAGTTTCAAATCGGTATTAACAAACAAATTATACATTACTAGCTGTTTCCTCGTCAGCTCTGCTGTCTGTAACACCCATGCAACTCCATTTGGAGATGGAATTTTTTAAAATCCTGTTCTTAGCCGACCTATAATCGGCAAAAGGAATGTTCCTAAAAATTTCAAGTCTCTAAGCCTTATAGTTCCAGAGACGTGATAAGAGTCTAAATAGATGGAAATTTTTTATACATATATATGGATTAAGAGAGGATGAAGTCGATGATCAAAATTCTTCATTTCGCTCTGTAGATAGTATAATGATAGTAGCTAATCCAACAGTTTCGAAAATACCCTTCTATTAACAACCACATCTGCTTACCGGAAGACAAGAGGAGCAAACAGTTGATGATGAAAAATTGATGCATTTAGTTTTAGCGCCGCCCGTATGGTTGAGTTCGATTTAGATAGTATAAAAAATCTCAAATACTGTTATTTAATGATCAATAAATGTAAGTTTACCGTTAAAACACGAGGTCTAACACTAGTAAGAGATAATAGCGGATCCACAATGGCCGAGGGGCGTGAGGGCGTGGAGGCGTGGGGGCGTGGGGGCGCGGGCGCGCGGCGCCGTGGGACGTGCATGCGCTCCGGGCGCTATCTATGGAATAATCACTTTGAACAAGCAAGCGGACCCGCGATAACAATCTCAAATCCCCCGTAAATTTTCTATTCCGTGGGGCCATTATAATGAAATAACCTCGCTAAGTTTGAGGGCGAAAAATATACACGAATAATTTCATCACATCTCTCCCCCACCCCCTGTTGATTGCGAAATTTCAATCAAGCCCGTAAATGGTATACAGGCTCGCATCGACACTCCAAACGACTTTTTTGGGGGCTGCAGCGGCGACGCGCGTGGAGCCGGGGTGCATACGATATTCGACACTGAGCGGGGTAGTACCAAGGGGCGGATTCAAACGGTGTTTAAAAAAATGGTAAATCCATCCAGCAGCCGCTCGACAAACGTGTGCGTATACACTAAATGACGTAGATTTATTTGTCCGATACAAATTACAATAGCGGACTGGATTTATACGGCCGCCATGCTGCACTGACTAATTATACGCGACAACAGTCAATATCAAGCTTTTTTATACAAAATATTTAAATTTAAACAATTACTAAAAACAATGTTTCCGTCGGATCAAATTACACATTCTACTTGAAACTGATGAAAACTCACTGAAGATATTTCCTTTGTAAGCAGAATGTTATAAAGGAAGCAAGTGAATTTGCTGATCAAACGGTACTCATCATCACGTAATCACGTAACCCGACAGCCTGATGGTGATTTAGTAACGTTTAGACAGATCCTTAGGAGATATTTATCCTTAATTGATTTAATGCATTATTTTATGCAGAGCAGCAACATTACTCACGAAATGAAATAAGTACTATTGGATTAATACCCATTAAATCTGGAATGCACGAAGTATACACTGCTTCTTTATATATCTAGATTATATAATGTCTTAGGTAATTAGTTAAAGTTTTTTAATTAATGATAAATTCAGTTATTTAACGTGCTATGATTCTAGAGACAAAGCGACTAAACTAACTCTTATTTACTCTTTTTCGTTGTATTAAAGCTAAATCATTAAGATTTGTGCTTAAAACTAATTAGTTTCTTAAATTAAAATCTTAATTAATCTAATATCTTGTTAATGTACTCGGTGAAGTCTGTTTGAGATTTTTCGTAATTAAATTGCCAGTGACGTCTCGCTGCGATCGCGCGGGCTCAGACAACAATAACGCAGTTAATTCGTCTTGAAATAGTGCACCCTCCGAATGTCTTTATTAAAATCATCATCCGAGGGGTCAACGTTCACATACGCCGTCCCAATTTCAACATTCAACAACGTTTCGGCACGTTGTTTCGAAGATCAACTCCTCAGTGCCAATTGATGAGAAAATTCAAGTGCTATCGAAATACATTCTTTTTGCTCTCGAATTAATAGTGAAAGTTGCATCGTCAAATGTAACTGCTTCAAATCCTCTTTAAGTTTCAACTTCATTCCATATCGAGTCGTAAATGCTGAAAGGTAAAGTCGATTATTGATTGTTAACAAGTTTGTGATGTAAGCTGTTCCTGATGAGTGGTTGGCAGGCACGCGCGGCCACGTGCCGCCAGCTCCCCGCTGTTACGCACTCCTCGTTACAACGAGAACTCTACGGTCCTGTAATTACACACAAATTAGACAAGATTTATCGTGGGGTGGAACACCTTGGCAACTGTAGAAGGTACTAATAACGGTTGGCCAGTTACGTTATTGTGATTAATTCGCTAGTGTAATGTTCGAGCGATCCCGCCGCCTCGTGCTCATAATTTTATCAATTAGTTGAAAATGTGTACTTGTCGAGAATAAAATAAATAATAAATATAGGTTTAAGAATGAGAAGTAAATACTTGTAATTAAACGGTTAAACAATATATCTCTGTAACAAAATTTCTTAAAACGACTTCAGTTGATTTATATTTGGTAGCCGCCATGCGTCAACTATTCGCTTTTACACCTCTTATTGTAAGAGGCAAGCAAATCATGGAAGTGGATCTCTGAACAATAATATCATGAAGAAATTGACAGAAAATAAATCAAATTATAGATACTTATCAATGAAAAAATAAATTCTATAAATTTAACTACTTCTTAAAGTACCTCTAAAACTAGTGAAGGTCGGTGATCAACGTGGTACAGTCCTGTCTGTCTCTGGTTCGGCGGAACAATTCGGACGTTCCATAAATTTAACTTGTTTAAGTAATATTCGCACCGGGCTGGCTATAAGCTTTCGACTTTATATGTACGGTCGCTAAATATTTGATCGCTTCATTTAACAAAAGGTGAACATTTAGCAAATAATAATAACGTGTTTTAGTGTAGCCTTTCATATTTTATTGCGTGTTTATTGACCATTGCGGACCCCGTGGCCCGTGTGGGGACACTAAAAATGATTCATTCCCACCGGCATCGGCATCCTCAGCGTCCCATCGACTTAATGAAGGAGATAAATGGCCTACCGCAGTGTTCGCTTCATTTGGACCATGCCGACAGGCTTGTTAAAGCAGATACGTCACTTTCTAACAAATAAATTTTTTCATCACTCGCCTTGACATTCGTCAACTGTCTTCTCAATAATATTGCCACACAAGAAAGTAAGTAATTATAGCTTACAACTTTACCTTAAATTATCTTTTCTGTTATTATAATAATTTTCATCTTATCACCTATGTTAATTCTCCTTATACTTTGACGGAAAGATTACACCATGATCTTAATGATAAGCAAGGTGTCATTGGGATTTATTTTTATTAATCTTTCAATCATCTAATCTAGTCTAAAGATTACATTTGTTATTTCTATAGTAAAATCTAAAAAAAATATTTTTGGGTTACTCGACAAAATCACCAAAAGAGGGACATTTGCCTTGTTCGCGAATTCAAATAAAAATCATCCCCTCTTAATTGCAAAGCCATTACTTCTACGGAACTGCATTAACAACAGTCAAAGAATGTAATTAAAGTTCTTTCCTGTAAAGCTAAAAGTTCCGGGCGTTTATTGTCTGCGGATAACAAATCTGTAAAAATTATGACGCATACAATTGTCTCGCTCCATACCTGGTGCGGGTCCCCCAAGGAAATAAAAACTTATCAGCGAACTTTGCTCCCAGTTATCTCCGCTGCGAGTAAACACTTTTTATTTTACGACCACCCACGGCTTTACTGCCAACTACCCCGCGTTAGGCAACGGTTTAAAAACTATCTAACACTGAAAACTGGCGGCACTAAGTTTTCGCGTAGTTGAGAGTCCACTCGAAATTTTTATTAGATAACAGTAAACTAGCGAAACTTAATATAAAACGCTTCATGTAGATATAAATTTGGGTTAAGTTTTGTTGGTAAAGACCAGACATAGAAATTTTAATAGAATTTTGTATAATATCTGATCGACAAACTTTAGTTTGAAGTCCTAATGAATGAATAATATCAATAAGATGCAAATAGAAAACCATAGAAACACAGTGAATACTTCAAATTATGTTACAAGTTTCCGTAGTAACGAGGTTTAATGACATAAGTCTAGAAGTGACGATCACAATGTCGTGAAGTTGGTACTTCCCTAGTTCTTTCCTATTACGGGAAGATCTATTTATCACCCAATGAACATCTTGCTCCTCTTGACGCTTCATTGTATCAGAAAATATATATGTCCCAATTTGATTCAAATAACCGCTGCAGTGGTCCTTCTATCAAATTTATCATCCAATTCATTGACTCCAAGCTAAACTATTTATTGATCAAGCAATAATTCAGACCAACCCGTTTCCATTGCATGTCTCCACCACATTCTGTACAACAATCCCGTATTGCGTTCCCTATTCGGATACCACTAAAAGCCTTCCTTCCTCCTTTAATACCATCTTATCATTTTTATATCCTTGGGCCGCGTGATTTGAAAGTGATATCGAGGGTACGTCCTTACCCATACCAAAAACAAATAAATCTTTAAGGACATTGGTGCGACAAGCCTAGATTTACGACCTCATGGAAAAATCAACTTATTTTGGATCGCCGTGGAGTACAAGATGATTTACAAATACGACGCATGGATTCTGTTTATCCTAATAGTGGATTTTATTTTGGAAGGAATTTACATTTACTATTTCTATAGATTTGCCTGTGTGACTACATGACTATGTTACGGATGTGAACACATGGGAGGCAGAGTATTCTAGATGGAACTAACTTGTCCATTAACCTATGACTAATCTATGAAGTTATATTTGATGATATAATACTATCGCTTGAATCAATAAAGATTAACATGATTTACAATAATTAAAACCAAATTACCTACTGAAAACTTAACGAGCTCAATAATTAACGTGAAACCATGGTACCTTTAATAAAGGAGCTTTGTTTGAAACGGATGCATCAGCTTATCTATTAATTGGCGAAACGGGGTGTCAAATCAATTCATTAGTAAAACCAGTGGCTTAATACAATCTAACAATCGATGCCGGGGGCGAGCCGCTCTGTCTAGGTGTTCATTTAAGTCAAGATTGAACTGGAGATTAAACATTGGATGGTTGGCCCCCCTTATACTAGGGACCAAGTGGCATACAGACGGCGTTTACCAATGTCCAACTGTCTGCCTAAATAAAACACAGAGCAATACTTCTGATAAGTTATAAAGTGTTAAAATTTATACCATTAACAACAGTCTGTTCGTGTTATTTCTTGCTTGTTTTCTCTACTTTTGTGTGTATAAAGTGTGATAAGTCTAATTAAATAAAGTTCTAAATCCTCCATTTCTAATATTTAATAAACGGAGCAATGTCGCCTTTGTCTTCACAAAGAACTGTTTCCTTAGGACATTATAGTTAAATAGCGTCTCCGTCTATTGTTTCTTTTGCCTGATATTTGATGGAAGAAACCTTGATATTCTTGCGGCCTCTGGATCAATATATAGGAATCGTTGGGTAGTACTCACATTTTATAATGATTGCATTAAATAACACTCATTTATTTCACAAAAAAAAAAAAGACTTTTTGTAGGATAGCCTTCCACTTCAATCGCCGCCAACGGACTGGCGGGAATGGAGCGATCATCGTGCCAGACGGTATTTCTCCCACCATTCTATTTCCCTCTCCTAAAACCAAGCTCGTATTATGATTGGTCGATTGATCGCGCCGATCCCGACAGTAGCAAATAAACAAGTCAAAAAGTGATTTATTTTATAAATTTTTGTACAGATTAAATAAATAAAGTTCTAAAATTAGGTATTGACAACATAAATATCTACTACATACAAACGTTACTTTGTTTATAGTTTTATTTAATACATAAAATAACTTGTATCAGAGATATTCTTTTAAAGCCAAATGCATTTTGTACCTCTTCTCTATGTTTGCTGTGAAATGGATGCAAATCCAAGAAGTTCAAAGTTATAAAGAAAATTTCTGAATATTTTAAAGCTTTAGTATCACTTCTCTCATGGTCACAAAGTACCTCAGCAGCTCCTAGAGAATAACACGCCGTCGTTCATCCCTCGCGCCGCAGTTAGTTACAATCGAGGCGAATAATTCCGTCTTATCGCCACTCGTTACTCGCCCCTAATAAAACCTTTCCCCTCTAATCTTAAGGGTTGTTGCGTTTCTCTTAAATTTAATAATGGTATATTTAAAAACAGAAACAATAAGTTGCGCTGCGGAGATCCGACGTCGTTGCTCTCCATTGTTTGTTTGCATCTGAACTTGCTCGTTGTTTGCCAACTTGATTATGAGCTCTGTTATTTTTAGTCTTACATTCAAGACCTATTTGTTTTTTTTTAACATCCGTTCTCTATTTTAAAAATACAACAGTTGTTATATCGTTACGTTTGTTTTATCATAATAATTCATTTATAATCTGTTACTGTGGGTTTTTTGTTTCACTTAGCATCAAGACTGATAACTGGTTGTAAATAATGTTAAGGGGCTTTTTAGGATGTTTATCGACTACAACGCCTATCATGCTGGAACACAGTAGGGTCCTTTCAATGCCGGTTGATGTAAAAGACCACTGTTAAATGACTGATTTTTTTATCGATAATAGGCTTACCGATGTAGCCTAAAATACTCAAGTAGCAAGATAACAATATGAAATTTTAGCCACTCTATCATCACTCGAAAGTAAGAAATAAAGTACCAAAAATATTTAGTCCCGCTGTACTATTGAAGTTTGAAATATAAACAATTAATATTACAGTTACCCGTCTCTACGTAAATCTACGGAACTATCTCGATTATTTTTCCGAAAGCTCCCTTATCGATTCCCACCCGAGCGGTATCCATTCATACTTCATTTTCGATTGAAAGCTCCCCCGACATAATATCCGAACTTCGGAGTCACACACAAAACTACCTCTCCCGCCGAACGTAATATATGACGTCATCGTTCAGCATAAACCGACAACTTAGAACTAAGTTGGGCCAAGTTAATGAATAAATCAATAAATCCCTTAGCGTCGAGCGTTTCGGGAGCGTAAAATTTTGCATTGCATTCTCATCCCGCATTAGTTACACCATTTTGTGGTGATTCAACGTTATCGGCAGCTTATTTATTGCGCTTCGGAATAACTTAAGTATAAAGTATTGTACGATAGCATTGAAGTAGCGATAACTTAAAGTTACGACAAAACGACAAGACGGTAGTAGATGTTACGAGCAAGTAACTATAGCAATCATGATCTTTATCAGAAACTAAGGGTACCTATTAAGAAATATCAGATAGGTTCGCCGTCTACACCTGTCTAGTGTACATGGTCTATGGCCATACCGCTAATTGTGTGGCTCATGGATGTACTCATACATTGTTCCCACGTGAGTAATTGCCTGTATTGTATTATAAGTGCGCAGTCCAACGCCGTTCGGTGCAACACTGAATCACCAATATTATCATAGCAGCCTTGAACCAATTATATCTTTAGTTAACTGTTTAGTCAGTTTTTATTAATTTTTTTATTTAACAAAGAGACTAGACTAGCAAAACCTGATGGTAGCTCTATTTAAGATGATGTTAATTGCATTACCTTGTCTCTTACCCTAGTAATTTGCAGTTGCAGCGCCCTTCAAACAGGAATACAGTTATGTTCGTCAGTAATCTAAACCACAAAAACCTGCGACGAGTAGTGTATTAACTTTATTGTATTCAGGTTTGAAGGGCGCCGTAGCTATTGAAAATACTAGAGTAACGAGATTTAACATCTCACGTCTCCGAAGAACACAATGTGATGCTGTGTATATCAACCCTAACGTCACTGTGTTATTAGCGAGCGTATCTTTTACCATCAGATGAACGTCTCGTTCATCCCGTCATTGAGTCGAATGAAAGAACTTCTATACCATTAAACGTATTTCAACATCGTCATCATCAGCTTATCACGTATTTACTCGGTGGTAATTAAGTGATTACCTTATACTGAAGGGGTGTAACGGGTTCCGGACAATAACTCACGGGACCCAAGCCAAGCTAACCTGCTCGTGGTGCACCCTGCTAATCAACAAACGAGCCTCTGGCTACCGCCAACCCGCATTGGGCCAGCGTGGTGGGAAATGGCCCAAATCCCTAATTGTATGTGGAGATCTTTGGGGGAGGTTTATGTTCATCAGTAGACGTCAATCGGCTGATGACGATAATGACAACGATGGTATACTAAAAAATATCTAAGGGTTAATATTTATGAAATACGAAGCGATGATAGCACAGTTTCCAAATACGGTGAAATTAAGTTCAATACGAGTCGAAGAGGTTTCAGTTCGATCTGAACTTGAACTTCCGGTCAACAGAAACATGTGAACTTGGTATGTTCTAAGAGCAACAACTTTCGTGGGGATGCGGAGATTGTTAACTTTGGTCAGCGAGATTGACAAGTCGCTTGATGAAGGAGAAAGTTGCGAATTTGAATAGGGGGATGTTTATATATATATTTTATATAAAATAACCAGGACAGATAAAGTAATATTAAGTTATAACTTGTTATTTACTTAAGATATCTATTTACTGGGATAAAGTTAGAGTCTAAACGATATGTTATATTTTTACTAGTTATACCCTGTCTGCTTTGCTAGTAGTAATAGAATTAGATTTGAAATTTGTCACAAATATTCTCGCGACCCCCCGGGTCCCTGCGCAGTATTAACGCCCACGCGACCCCTTTTGGGGGTACCATTTCATAAAATCCGTTCTTAGCTGACCTATACTCGGCAAAAGGAATATTCCTATCAAATTTAAGTTTCCAGTCTTTATGGTTCCAGAGACCTTGTGATGAGTCTCTACATAGGTGGAAATGATGTATATATTAGGTCCTTACATATGAAATGGGCGTTTTGTAAGGGAGGAATATAAAGTATTTTTTTTTTTGTAAAACGTATTTAATTAATCAAAGCATGCACCGTTGTTATCTATGCACTTTTGCCATCTCATAGATAGTTCATTGATCCCTTTACTAAAAGAACCATAGGGGCGAGAATCAATAAACACTTTGAAGGCGGTTTGGCCTGCCGCATCGGAGTTGAATTTTTTTCCTTGTAAGAAGTTATCCTGCAGTGTGTTGTGCAGTGTGTGGTGGTGGTGGCGTTGCGTTGTCATGAAGCATCAGTGGCCTAGAGCGATTGACCAATCTCGGTTGTTTAGCAGTTAGTTCTTCCTTCATGCATCACGTCTGCAGTTGCTGACAATAGATATCTGCCGTGATCGTTTGGAGAGACTTTAGTAAGCTGCAGTGAACGACACCGGCGCTGGTCCACGAAACACTCACAAGTAACTTTTTCTGAGTCAATTTTCGTTTAGGGCAGGATTCGGCTGGGTCACCAGGGTTTAGCCATTGCGACGAGCGCTTCCGATTATCGTACAGTATCCACTTTTCATCACAAGTAATGATTCGATTTAATATCCCTTCATCATTGTGTCGGCTGAGCAAAGTAACACAGCAGCAGCAGCCGACGCGTGTTCGCAAGTTCGATTCACTCAATGCATGAGGTACCCATCGTTCAAGATTTTTTTCTTTCCCGATTTGCTTCAAGTGGATTAATACAGTTTAGTCACTTACCCCGAAGCCTGCAGCTATCTCTGAAGTGCTTTGTGATGGATCCGCTTCCATAATAGCCTTTAATTCTTCATTTTCCACCTAGGTCTCCGGCCGTCCACGGGTTTGGTTCTGAAGGTCGAAATTTCCAGAACGAAAACGATGAAACCAAAAACGTACCGTGCTTTCGTTTGCGACACCAGCGCCGTACACATCATTAATCCTTCGAGCTGTTTCTGCAGCACTGGTACTGGTGCCACGGTAGAACTCGTACTCGTACATATACCGATATTTTATATTATATCTATCTCTTCGTGGCCATTGTCCTATATGATAGTGGGGTCAGCTTTCTTTGTCTTGCTCCTCTACTCCTACCGTTTCACCGGTGATAGGTCTCTATTGCCAGAGACCGTCTAGGTAGGTACCACCGCAGATCCTATAGCAGCCGAAAAACATTACTGTGTTCCAGTTTAAAGAGTGCTGCGGCTAGTAAAATTTCTGAGATAACGTAACTTATCATCATGTCAATGGGACGAACACAATGCGGTGCTGTGTAACTAGGGTCGCGTTGCTATGGGCAGGAGTATGAGTTACCATCGGGTGAACGTCAGGCTCGTCTCATCTCTTCGTAGAATAAAGAAATAACGAAACTCCGCTCAATCCTCGACATCATTAGAAGCTAAATTATTATTAAGGATTCATCAAGGCCCGTATTGATGAAGTTCATATAAGTGTAATGCGTGTAGTCCTTCGTCCTGGAAACAACAGATTATGAGGTCGTCGATCAGTTCGCCGCCAGCAAGCCGTTGGTGAAATTATAATTCAAAGACAATGGCCGCAACATCGCATCATGTACGAAACACTCCATTGTTCGTGCTCCGTGAATCAGTTCTGGAAATAACTATTGCCGATAAACATATGTTCGCTGATGATAACATTTGAACCCAGCCGGAGATAGAAAGCTCTGCACATAACTATAATACTAGAGTACGTAGATACTAAGTGAAATGTGCTTAAGTGTCTCATTGGTAATTAATGATTGTTTAGTGACTCTTGCTGGACAACGTTAAGGTGTTCGAGCGAGATTTCCACCGCGAATCTCTAGACTCATAAAGCCTGTAGACTTGAAATTTTGTGGGAATATTCCTTTTGCCCAGTATAGGTCAGTTAAGAACAAATGTTACCCCCAAAAAAAGGGTTGCGGGCGCGTTAACACTGGGAAGGGTCCAGAGGGAGAGAGGGGATATTTGTGACCAATTTCAAGTCTAAATTCCAAATCTTATTCTTTGTTACTACCAGTAAAGCAGACAGGGAACAACTAGTAAAGTTATAGTGTAGTATATATTAGGAATATTCCTTTTGCCGAGTATAGGTCAGCTAAGAATGGATTTTACAAAATTCTTTCCCCAAAGAGAGTTGCGGGGATTTTACCACCAGCAAAGCTGAAAACAGTCCATTCATAAAAGTATCATGAAGTCCATCCTCGTGGACATCCAGTAATGAATTTTCATACGATAAAGTAAAGATGAATTTTTTACTAGTTCCATGATTTTGTAAGAAATTATACAAACGGAAGCAACAGTAAGATCGTTCTCCGCAAGTGGATGCTGTATAAATATAAATTCACGAAGGCAATACATAAATTGGTCCATTGTTACCTCTCAGGAAGACGCATGGCGTACTCCAAACAAACACACGGACGGGCAGGCGAACAAAAACAATTTAAATGTTCGACACCGGACACCATAATGCCCCACGCGATGCGTTTGATAAGTGGCGCTGCAGGCCAACGGGGAGGTTAAGGCATTTGATGTGTTGACCGGAAATAAACATCATCATCAGCCAATAGACGTCCACTGCTGGACATAGGCCTCCTCTAAAGACCTTTGTAGGGGTTCAAATTGAGGGATTTTGACAATTTCCCACCATGCTGGCGCTGTGCGGGTTATTGGGAGCCAAAGCCTCGTTTGTTGATTAGCAGGGTGCACCACGACCAGGTGATGTTGGCTTGGGTCTTATTCTTATCATCAATCACTATTCACCTTCCATAATCCTTAACTTGATAATAAAAATTGATTTTAAGTAAGAGTATTACCGTATTCCGATTTGAACACTCTCGTAGCTAGTGATATCACTAGGGTAACGAGACTTTCCATCTTACCTCAAGAACTCAATGTAGTGTACATTATCCTACCTATTACCACGTAGTAAATCTGCACCTAACAAAATGGCGCTTGTTAGGATGTACACAGTACCACTTTACGCTCGTCGGCTTGAGACATAAGATGCAGCGTCCCGTTACCCCAGTGATTTCAATAACTACAGCGTCTCAATTCGGACACAGTAATATTTGCACAGTACTACTGCTAGTACTAGTACTGTCGGCTGCGATGGGCGCTGCAGTGGTACCTACCTAGACATTCTCCAGCAACCGAGATCTACGTCCAGCGAAATGTGATGCAAGTTCTAATGGTACATAACAAGGAAAACAAGCTTTTGTAGCATGGTGCTCATTTAAGTAATTCGGATAAAGTTTTTTGTCAAAAGGACATTTTGTCATTTGTCCAATTTTGTGAAGTGACGGCAGCAGCAAAAAAAAACTATTATCGGATTGTCCGTTCGTCCCACGTAAACACACATTGCGCGCTATCTCAGCGCATTCTGTTACAGATCTCGGCGTGGTCCTGTAACAACTTCATAGCTCATCCCGTGCCCAGTACCCCCTGCAGCACATCCGGCGCAGCGGACCTTACCGCTTACGAATTAAGAGCGACACTCGTGCAGCGCGTTCGACAGCCGAAGACGGCATTGTTTACAGTAATAAGGCCATAGATCATGCGCGACAGGTTGTTATGTCTCGTTTAGTCTCGAGCTTACTTTGACACACTTTTTCATAATTGAAAAAGCTCCGTAACAACTTCTAAAGTTTAGTATTCATAAGTTTAACATTCCAAGTTGCGTGTAGCTCTTTGTCTCAGCGCTCATTGTATGTTAAACACGAGCATAGTATTATGTTCGTCTGGCTAACTTGCGTCGCTTGTGATTTACTTATGCCCAGCAGTGGACTGGCCACAAAGTGATGACGAATCCATTTGATACGATATCTCGTAATAGATGTCGTTGACATAGTAACCGTCAAGGTAAGTACCACCACAGCTCCTATTTCTGCCGCACAAACAGTATTGTGCAAACATTACTGTGTACTGGTTCGAAGGGCGCTGCAGCTATTGTAATTACTGGAGTGACGCGACTCAACATCTTATGTCTGTAGCGAGGATCGCAATATGGTGCTGTGTATAAACTCCTAACTAGCGCCACGTTGTTATGAGCGGGCGTGTCACTTACTATCGAGTGAAGATCCCGCTCGTCTCGTTGCTGAATTCTCGCACATTATAATTCTTTAAAAGTATAATTTCAGCACACTGAAAAACATTTGTAGTAAAAATATCAACATCGCTTTACGTACTCGTTTACTCCATTGCTACACATCATCATCTTCATCATTACGTGTCCTCTTCACACTTCAGTGTGGCGATCAGATTGAGAGAACCAATTCGATCCTCAGCTATTGTTTTTATCTGATGGTATTTAAACCCGGTCCACTCCTTTATGTCGTCAAACCATTTCTTGCCCTGTCTACCAGGTGCACGTTTTTCAGGAATTTTTCCTTCCAGGATCAACCTTGGGACCTCATCATCATCATCATTGCTACACATGGTTTATCACTTTGTATGAATGTAAGGCTCGGACTATTAAAAATCTTAAATAACGTATTGAAGCTTTTGAGATGTGGATATATAGACGCCTGTTGTCCATTACCTGGACTCAGAGAGTGACCAAGTCAGTGTTCTTGAGCGAATTGGCCAAAAACGTAATCTCATCCTTACGATTAAGAGATGTAAAATCTCCGATCTCGGTCATGTACTCCATCATCAGTGATATGATCTTCCGCAGCTGATTATAATGCGTAAGGTTTATGGGAAACGAAAAGTGGGGCGAAGGAAAAAGTCATGGTTGAGGAATATTGTTTCGCCGAACCAGAGACAGAAAGGACTGCACCACGCTGATCGCCAACGTTCACTAGTTGGAGAGGCACTTTAAGAAGAAGAAGAGGAACACTATAATAATGAAAGTAGTGAAGAGATTACGATTCAAGAATGTAATGTAAAAGATGTTAGAAATGAACGCATTCTAAAGCTGTGTATATATTCTAATGCCTCGTTAATTTCCAGAATAATATTCCGAAATAAAGCTTCAGCATCTTTATAATCTGCTGGTCAATTATATGAAGTAAATGGAAAACTATTCGCAAGTATAAAAATATTCTGCAGTATACAATGAAAACGGCGATAGTGTTTGCATTAGCGTCGCTCGCAACTAGAACCAACTTGACAAGAATGTTGCCTGATTATTAAAGTTTCACTTGTTTAGTCATTAAATATTTTATATTCTGACACGAAATATAGGCTAGGTATTAACCAGGTCAGTTTTAGTGTTACGAGTAATTTTGATGATTATTCGTCTCATCACTGCTGAACATAGACCTCTAACAAAGATCTCCACGTCGATCGGTCCAGCGTTGACCGCATCGCTGGGCACTATGGGCCGCCGTTTTTGGGAGTTTATATGGGGGGTTTTGGGCCAATTCCCACCACGCTGGCCCAGTGCGAGTTGGCGGGATACTAAACATCTACTTGAAAGTAATTTCAACTCGTTTTAAAAAAACTTACTATGACAACAGCGTTATTATATTCAGAGCATAGTAGTTTACTTACAAGTTTGTAAATGTTACTTTACAGTACAGTAAACAAAGATATTATGTTAATATACTTATTCGCTATCAGCCGATAGCCGATAGACCTCCACTGTTGGACATACGCCTCCCACTAAGATTCCCACATTGATCGGGAAGGGGTTGATGTGGGAAGATTTGGGCTATTTCCCGTCGCGCTAACCCAATCTAACTTAACCCAAAGCTGGTTGGTGAGAGCCAGAGCCTAGTTTGTTGACTAGCAAGACGCGCCACGAGTAGGTGAGAATAGCTTGGATCCTGAGCAGGACCCTTTGCACCCCCATAATTTATAAACATACTTATAATTTATGATAATACATATATTTATGATTATCTCCTATGGAGAGACCTTTCACAATCTCTCGCCTCACAAAGGTTGAGGCTGGTAGGAATGCATACCAGTCAGCCCGCCCATTGTATACCTATGTCATAACGTTGTACAATAAAGCTTTTCAATATGATATTAAAAAACTAAGGAACACAATAAAGCTTTATATATAATAATATATAATCACAAGATGTATATATATTGTCCGAATTCAATTCATCCTATTCCGAAACTTATTCTCATACAAATAAAGTCTAAATTCGCTTGTTAGATGTACAAAGAAATAAACAAAATAAACTCGCCGATGTATCGACATATCGATCGGAAAGCGAGCGTTAAAAATCGATTAGGATCGCGTTCAGTTGTCTCGTCAACATCGATTCCGGAGACATCGACGCGAGACGCGCGCCGGGTGCGTCACGCGGCCGACGGAATTTGCATTCAATGGCCCGATCTCCGTTTCGTTTACGTCGTGCCTCTTTCTCTTTATTCCTGGAGGTGCACGCGTCTCCAATGTTAATTAAGGATGATGTATGCAATCGCATTCAGCTGTTGCAATTGGCGATGTTCAGAACCGCTTTCGCGGCTCTTGTACAGATTGAATGTTGGTGACGGTAATTTTGCGGAGTGCTATTCCCTCCAGAAGTACCTTTACTTTATTCTTCAAAACGAGGAGACGGGCGAGACGTTCACCTGATTTTAAGTGATATTTAGTTTTTAAGAGTGTTAGACACTTAAAATGCAATAACAACAATCATTCTTCTCTTGATAACACCCACGTGATATTCAGACAAGAATACTGGCACTTGCAACTTGTTCTTCTCCTTTGTTGTCCTTATCAAGAATAAGAAGCTAAATCTCTTTTCCTGCAAACTGGGGATATTTGCAACTAGGATGGTGGCTCGCCTTGAGCCTGGTCATCCGGTGATTAAAAGGCGACCGAGGAACTTACGTCCAAGGCCAAGTTAAGTTAGGTTCACATGTTAGGTAGAGCTGTACAGCCGGCACTGACAAGGTCGCGGAGGTGTGAGAAAGCGTTCCCATGGTCCTGCCGTAAAGCGACGAAGGTGGAGCATCATGGGGGTTTTATTCGGTACGAGTTCGACATAACCTATCTTCACCCCCACAAGGGCAAGTAAGCGAAAGCATATCCCTCTACGTAGACAAAAAAAAAGGTCTACATGTTAGGTGATTTTTTTTTTGTTCAAATCATATTAATGACAACCACCCCTCGTGAATTGTTAACCTACCGTCACATCAGCATCGCTCCGATCAATTATAACGGGATATATGAAAGTAGTATGCTATAAGAACACTCTTCGCCATTTCAAGCCGTCACTTAAAACTTAGTAAATTTTAAGTCGAATATTAAGCCCACTGACGATTAGGGAAGAAATAGTAAGTTCAAGGTTCTTAATGGTTAAATATTAACTATTCTAAACTAAACCATATAAATCACAGAGCTCTTAAAGTATCAAAACGGTTCGCTTGTGTGTGTGTGTGTGTGTGTGTGCAGGAATGTCTCGAGACATGGTATCTGTTGTTTTTGATAAGAAAACCGACTCTCGTGTAGGTCTATTGTTACAAGATAAAAGTTTATTGTGGTTGTATGTTGAAGTTAAATTAATGATGTGAAGCTCCGCGTCCCCCCTCCTAATCGCTGTACAGTTATTGGTAATAAATAATGCATCGACTAGAGTTTTGTTTCATCACCGCTTACAGCAGGGGTCGGCAACCAATGACCCGTGGATCACCGAATGACCCATTTGATAATTAAGTTACGTACTTTATGATCTGTACAAATTAAATCATGTACAATTTTGTTATCTCTACTGTTTATATTCTGGTTGATTATGACCCGCGATAGAAAAATTGCCGACCTCTGACCTTAGTGTGCCTTATTACGGATCGTCATCCCCGTTTATTTTAACCGGTCAACTTTATTTATAGGGGCGTTTGAATTTTCTTTCTATCTACAATGTAAGAAAATATCACCTGAAATTATGAAAAAAAGCTAAAAGTGAAGTTAACAAAAGATTAAAAAATTTATCCCTGTGTTCAAAGCAAGCTATAACTGTGACAATCCTCCAATATCAAGCTTCGTCACTTTAACTTAGGCTTTACCCTTCATCTCTTCAAAATAGTCACAGTCACAAAAAAAGCTTTAAAATAAGCTCTAAATACACATACTATGAAATTAAACTAAAAACAGAACTCCTGTTTGTTATTATTATAAAAAAAAAAAAAAAATTAATTCGAACCCAAAACTCGTATGAAGCAGGTTTTTAACCACCAAACATATAGCCTTAGTAATGGCGGAAGTGGAATATTTGTTCATATACAATGTGCGTAATAACACTGTTAATATATTCGAAGGCAATATCGTTGTTTTAATGTTTATAATATATTTATGACAGCTGACTTACGCAGTTAGAATATTTACTGTACAACTATACTGTAACGCAGTAAATATTACTATAGTTTACACAACAACTTAAACATTGAACTTAGCTAGTTAGCAGTAGAAAGATGTCTCGGTAATACATAAAACTAATATATGTGTCCCGTCATTTGGTTGAATGTCCTCATCATATAGCTATAGTCTGGACGTGTCGTAAAAGGCGACTAAAAGAGGAAATGTTACTGTATTAGTCTCCTTTTACGATTCATACTTTTGCTCATTACGAAGACGGCAAGTAATATCTTCGTGCTCACTAGTAATAGCTCCTCACTGCCGGAGACCATCAATATCCACCACAACAACTACTTCAAAACTGGTAGTGTACATACTTTACTTTGTTCCTATTCTAACAGATTTGTAGCTATTTGAGCTTGTATGTGTGTTGGAGATCAGCGCAATATGATGCAGTGTATATCATCCTAACTATCGCACCATTTTCATAGCCAGACGTCACTTTCAGATTATTATATTTCAGGTTTGGTCGCTTTATCGCATGTACTGTACGAAGTTTAAGTTCAGCAGTGGACATCGCTGGGCTTACATGACGATGTTACCGCACTTGACGGTAACCTAATTAACTTAATACCTTACCTATAACTTGATACGCGTATTGTTTGTACATCGGTTATAAGAAACAGTTAAAGGTCAGCACACCCTTTACGCTCACGTTCGGAACATGGTCCCTCGCAATTGAAATTCCACAGACGTGCCCCCCCCCCCTGTCCCACGCGGGGGAATGAAGATTTTTGATTTCTAAATTAACAACGGACACGCACGCCGCCGGAATTATACGGTTAAATCGATTATCGAATCACAAAAACAATAGTCGGGCCCGCTCCAACTTTCATATCACTTTTTATTAACAACTATATAACGCTTCCCCGGATATGGCTCGGTCGTAATTTTTTTTTTAACAACAAATATACGATATACGTACAATATTAAAATACGTATAAAGTTTCGTAAAATATTTATTGAGAAACAGCAACCAGAGCAAACGTTACTTTGTTCCGATTTGAAAGGCGCTATAGCTGGCTAGACTAGCTAAACGATTCATCATCATCAGCCGATAGACGTCCAATGCTGGACAAAGGCCTCCCCCTAAAATCTCCGCATCGATCGATCCTGCATTGCATGCATTCAGTGGCTTCTCGCAGCCTCTCAGTCAGCATGGCCTCCGGTATCGTCGGGAACAAGGTGCTGTCATTTATAAGGGTACATATGGGGGGATTTGGGTCATTTCCCGCCACGCTGGCCCAACGCGCAATAATGGGAGCCAATGCCTAATTTGTTGATCAGCAGGGTGCACCACAAGCAGGTGAGGCTGGCTTGGGTCCCGTGAGTTGTTTTGCGGAAACCTTTATATAATGATAATTGTTACGCCCGCCCATAACAACCCGGTGCACATTAGGATGATGCACACAGACACCACATTGTACTTGTTGAAAAGTGTTAAGTCAACATCTTATGTCGCAAGGCGACAAGGAACGAAACTTCGTTACTTCAGTAATTACATTAGCCGCAGTAACTGGAACACAGTAATATTTGCACAATGTTTGGAGGAGTAAATAGTAGCCGCGTTGGTACCTCCCCAGACAGTGTCCGGCAACAGTAACCAGCTACACGTACATCGTAACGGTTAGAAGAACGATAGTATATTTTAACAATTTCTTTTTAAGACACTTCCAGTTAAATTTTATATGTGCTAGATATTAAATGCCCGCGCCCCGTCACACAATATTAGTATGCAGAGCAGACGGCGATTGATACGAGTAACCTCTCGATACACGCTTACGCTTGCTTAGTTGATCGAACTTACTGTTAAACAGGAAAAAATATATACTAGTACAAGCGTTCACCTGATGGATAGTAAACCGTATAACATCATGGTGTTTGTCAGCATATTCACAAAGGGGCACTTTGCGTCTTATTGAGATTATTAGAAGTTTTGCTAACTTAGTCACTTCGAGCGCCTTTCAAACTTAGAGACAGTAATATTAGCATAGTATTATATTTCATCAGTAATAGGAGCTACTGTGCTCATGCGATTTAGTTCTAAAAGGACATTAAATTTAGTTAAGAAGTCAGGATTATGAAAAGTCTCTACCAAATAAAACTACCCCAGTGGTTGCTTTCATTATCTTAAGAAAGACCTGCATCTGTACTAAATCTAAGCATGCACCTAGAACAGATATACAAGCAAACAAATATCTTCCTGCGTTTTTTAGTTGAGAAGTAAAAAAAATAATTTTCACAGCAAATAATAACAAGATGCACAGTGCAAGGTCCCTGCGCTTGCGCAGCCTCTTTGGTATATGTATATCCCGCCGAGATCATTAGTTTATGCAAATAATGGTTGAAGGATATATTTACACTATACTAAATCGAAATCATTAAGGTGATTATAATGAACAAATGAGAAAACCTGACCCACTTATAAGGATGGAGGACATTTATCTTGCAATATTGCAAGTACAGTTACGTACATAAATTGTTATAGACAAATTGTTACTCCATTTGCCTAACGACGTTTAGCTGACGGCGAGTGATACGACTGTGCATAACAACGCCGCGCTAGTTAGGATGATATACACAGCACCACATCTTGATCAACGCCTTGAGAAATAGCATGTTATCTCATTATCTCAGTGATGAATACCCTACCGTTTGTCGGCTGCACTAGCCGCTGCGGTAGTACCTAATGAATTGCGAATGTGATTTAGGTTCGAATCCTTGACACTATTTAATCTACTTTGTAGTAGTAGAGTTCTCCAACCCGCCTGCTTAACTAATAACTTGTTAACGTAAATCTATCGTCATATTGACATTACTATGTTACGGAGGGGATTCATGGTTTATGTTCAGCATCTGAAATTGTAACGATGACTGAAGACACGTTTGCTAGTGACGATACAACGTGTATTTCGTTGATCGCTCGTTTTTACATCGATTCGTTTTACCATTATTCTCAGCAATTTACTTATATACTGCGTAACGGCCGCGCTAACGACCCACCGACGGCACCGTCAGCTCGCTCGACTGTTGCAAAACATGTATCGAATCAAAGGACGAATGCACCAACTCACGATCACTGCTGGTAGGTTGCCAAGCATTAGTTTTTTTATTTACATTTCATAATAATATCAATTGAATCATCTCGCACAGCTGTAATAAATCATCTTTCAGACTACTCTCATCATTAACCACTTTAAATATTCTCACTGCTTGATCTCCACACCTTCTCTCTCTTCAGAGTGTGAAGACCATTTTCAAATATATTAACAAGGTGCGAATTATTTCCTCACGATGTTCTCCTTTAGCGGAACCTCAAACTCAGCGAGGGTCGAACCCGCACTCCATCGAGTTTACGAGTAATTTAGTAGAAGTAGATAATACTTATATAAATTATATCATGTTTGTTACTCTACTAATTAAGTAAATTATTAGATGTATGTATAACCGAAGATCGGGCTAAGTAGAGTTCGTTGAGAGAAGCCTATGTCCAGCAGTGGACTACCGCGAGTTGATGAAAAAGTGAATGATTGTCAGAAACAAAATTAATGCTGTAACTGGTGCATCATCTTGAGACTCGGACGATTATTAGTAAGGTAAAAGATCACGTGATGTCATAACTTTATTATGTAGATGTGTGTTTAAGTATTAAGGCTTGCTCTTCAAGCGAGTTGCCAAGTTTAAGCTATTAATATATTTTCATATGTTAATAGTATTTTTATGGAAACTTGACAATGACCGTCATCAGCAGTAATCGAAGACGTCGCGTGCCTCGAACGGAACCTGCCGTCACTAGAATGTTATACGTTTCGCGTTATCAGCGAACGTTGCACTGATCTCCATCCGGGTATATCTAAAAAACGATAAATTTCCCCGTAACGAGTCACATTGTTCAGCCCTCGGCACGCCGCAGCACTTCCGCTCGCGACCAACCCCTCGTGGGTCTCCGAGGCCCGCCCGCCGCAAGCCAGCTTTAAGATACAGCAAAACAATGGCCGAACTTTATAGTCTGTCATTGTTTCAGTGTTTTCCTTAATTGTTTTTCCGTGTACACTCGTAATCGGGGGTCTGTTTAATCTGACGCCGGCTTAATCGAATCTTCATAAGTACTGCGATACATCCGGCCCGATAATAGAGTCTGCAGCGTGTCTGCGCCGCGGAGATGTATGGGCGCAGTTATGGGGTTAAGTTGGAACTTTAATGCAAATTGAATGGGACTGGGTTTCGCTGGGACGATACCAACGCTGGCTTAAGTGTAATTAACTCTTCGGAAACCACATTTTGTTTATACATGTTGATGTTTGCTTTGTGTGTTTATGCAGTATTTTGTGGTGCTATTCAACGTCGTCTTATCTTTGCACAGTTAATATGCCTTATGAGATGTCTATTAAAACAAAAAAAAAAATACACAAATGTAGATACTTTATTATCAGAAATGGCCATTAAGATAAGGACTCAATCACAAGGGAGCGTTTAAATATATAAAAGTTATTTTTGTCCACGCAACTACCGCCCGATTGCCATATATAGGCGGACCATTGCTCACCCCTAGGTGAATATCCTACTCCACTGGTCTCTTCGTTATACAAAAAAGGGTAGTTAATCGATTTGGTATTTATTCATAAAACTCAAGTCACTTATTTTACGACTAAAACTAACCACAAAAGATAGTATCACCCCCGCGAAGTCAGGTAGCACCTCGACAAACACGGCGAGGACCTGTGATAAAATCGAAGCTATTTCCTGGTGGCGCGGCCTCGTGTTTATGGCAGTGCAATGCACCGCAATATTAGAAATATTTAAATGAAAAATTTTCCCACAGGAAATTTCCACGAAACGGACAAAATCTTTGAAGTGTTATATTCTGGAAATACTCTGAATTTAACTAGAAAAAGTTAGTCAATCTGCAAACGGTTCAACTAACTTTCAAATACAACTAAAAACTTAAAACATCCATGAACTACTGTTATTCTTACATACGTTTCAAGAATAACTTGCTTCTTGTACGTTCTGTGTGAGGATGTTCACCCGATAACTTAGGTTCATAGAATCTGCTACCTATAATAAATAATTGTACATTACGTTAAAGGAACTGGTTAAAGATACGTTCCTTGTTTTAGCAGTTATAGTTAAATGTGAAGTTCACACAGTTACACCCGTCTGTCTTCCACCACTCCTTTATGGTTAGAGGAGCAGCAAAGGCACCTCGGGAGTCATTTGCAAAGGCTTGACGGCTGACTCGCGCCGCGTCTGATTTATTAGGACAGCGGTAATGCAATTATTGCAATTTATTTTGAAATTAAATAAGGCGGTCGGGACGATCCCCGTTGCAGCCTTAAATTTATACTCCTTTGTAGGAAACTATTCGCCGGTGCCGGAAAGAGCTCACGTCGCGGCCACGGCAGTTGACTTTTGCGTCTGAAGCGCGGGCCCAAGGTTCGATTTCGCGCATTGCTTCCGTCGGCTCCCGTTGCCCCGTTGCGTCCTTTTGAGTGGGTACTTTGCTTATTTTTCTTGCGGCTTGCGTTGTCTGCGGAAGGAAATAAATTATTTGCACCCCCAACACCTTGTCGGAGGGGCTCGCTAGATAGCGTCATTTTTATAAAAGTGTAATGCGCTTTCCTTGTTGTGATTGCGTTTGCACGGCGCGGCCGACGGATTCCTTCATGACGCTTCATTCTCTCGCGTTTGATAACTGAGCCCTGTGTTTACAACTTTTATGATAAGTATTAAGTTATGTTAAATTTATTTATACAGTTATATCGCATCGCTTTTTTTATGAAAATTTACAAAAACAGTTTTAATGCAGAAAGGAATGTTATATCAAACAGTGGTAGGGCAGAGATATGTTTCATACTGAAACAATGCAGTTAGTTAAACTATTAATATTTATAAACATACGCAGTGATATTTTAACATTCATATAGTTAACTGCTAAAGGTTACATTTTTTATCGTTATTAATGTAATTAATTAAACAATGGCTTCGAGTACGTTTATCCGACGAGTTGAAACGCCGGCGAGGTTCGCATTAACTCAGAAACGTGAAACAACGCACCCGCGGTCAGTAATTAGGAGTAGATTAAATGGTGCCTTTCATGCGGGGACACCGGCCCAAAGGTCCACGTTACATCGGCTCCACGTTCGACCTGATCCGATAATTTTAGACTGTTGCTAACATTATTTTAAATTACAACAACGCTTGAAATTTACACCTACTAAGTATAACATTAACCAAGTTCATCGAATAACTATGATGTAGCAAATGAGTTAAAGCACATCATAAAAGTATAAATAATATAAACAAATAATCCTTTCCGACTAATACAAGTTATGTGTATAAATAAAGCGGACCTTGGCAACACTTTAGATAGCTGGCAGCACTGTAAAGAGTCTACAGTGTGTCGTCAAAGGACCGCCTGGTGGACTCAAGGCTTGTGTTTATATACTCTTTGTACTGTTGGCCGTCTCTACTCGTATATATACCTGATATGAGTATTAACTTTACTACCATTTTTCATCGTAACAGTTTAACTATCAAAGAATTCATACTGGGTAATATTTTTATCACCCGATATTATGTTCTTCTCAAGAGAGTCTAGGCTACCTAATCAGCAGTGCAACGTAACGTTAACTTGCATCAGATACGACAGCTTCTTTTATATAACTCCTTCAATGTTATATAATGATTGTATGTAAACAAATAAGGGTGTAAAGACAACTTACGTTACCCAAGTCAACTTCACCTGTTCGTGGTGCTACCTGCTAATCAACAAACGAGGTTCTCGGTGCCATCCACCCGCATTTGGCCAGCGTGATGAGAAATGACCCAAATCCTAAATATGAATCCCTACCCGATCGATCTATGTCCAACAGTGGAAGTCTATCGGCTGATCATAATGATGATGTGAATAAATAAATAATTAATAAACATTAAAAAAAAATTTTCGTATCACTAAACAAAACGACGCTAACAAAGCTCATTTAAAAGCATCTTACCATCATCCGAACTCTTACATACGTGGTCCATAATTCTAACAAGTGTCTTCTTTGTCAAAAGGGTAAGTTGCTGTGCTGCGGAAGCAGTTTAATATTCCAATAACGATTCCAGCCATATATGTTATGTAATGTTCATCCCCCATAGGGCCGGGCCATAACTAGTGCTGCGAGCGGGCTCCATATCGCGCCGCTACATACCGCAGCATCACATTATCATAGTCAAAACACCGCTCTGTAAATATTAACATACGCGCTTTAATTCCATTACCGGCGGTACAGTCGCCCGCATAAATACTGCAACACCGACAATATATATTAAAATTGCCTATATTATTACTCACACGCGTTTAAAGTATAGTTTTCTATTACTGCTTACTTTTCTTCATCTCGCTGTGAGTAAATGCTCGCCTTGTAACCACTCAGGATTCTGGATCAATTTATCTAAGGATTACTTTCCAGTTATGTACTTATGGTATGATTGCTATATATGGTAGAGATAGTTTAACTTGGAATAAAAAAAAACACAAAGACAAAGTTTACAAAAAGTAGAATTCAGGGTCAAAAGACATTCTTTCCCTGGTGCAATTTGCTCTAATTATAAAATATATATAAATTAATAGGATATATATATACCAGTAAGTATAGTTATACTATAGTTAATAAGTAGTGATTTTATTCGGGTAAGGGTATAAGGGGTTCCGCACAACAACTCACGTGACCCAAGCAAACCTCACTTGCTCGTGGTGCACCCTGCTAATCAACAAACGAGGCTCTGGCTCAAACCAACCCGCATTGGGTCAGCGTGGTGGGAAATGGCCCAAATTCCTCCATATGAACCTCTACAAACGTTGAAATCTTTCTGTGAGGCCTATTTCCAGTAGTGTACGTCTATCCGCTGATGGTGATTAAATTCGTTCCTTGGTACCTACCAATGGTTTCCAGGGTCAAAATTTTAAACAGTTTTTTATAGTACCACCAAACAGTATCGTGCGTCAAACTTTACGATCATTTATTCAACGTTTCTATTGCGAACGAATTTTTCTCGATCAGTATCCCACGAACATGCATTGGTGCAGCGTGGTGGGAAATGGCCCAAATTCCCCCATATGAACCTGTACAAATGACGACCTCTGGTGCTCGGCGATATGGGCAGCGCAGGACCAATCGATGTTGAGATCTTTGGAGGAGGCAGGAGTGGATGTATATCGGATGATGATGATGTATTTGTCAGTTGTCCGAGGTCAAATTTACAACTTATTAAATATGAGATACAGGTCAATTAGATATGTTATATATGACCAACCCGGACATAGCCAGTGGATAAACGATTTGTCTCCTCGAGGGAGGTTTTCTTTGAACTTCAGCAGTGGAAACATTGAGTGGGCTGTTATTGTTTGTTACATCTCTTCTCTATGTAGTAATGACATTATATGAAATTTCTTGCAAACTTGTGTAGTTGGGTGGGAGTAGGTTTGCGCCGCCGAGGGTAGCAGCGCGGGCCTTCGCCCCCGTGATGCGGAGCAATGTAAAGCACAGTTTCGTAAATTTTGAATCCAATATTGTTCACAGGATAGTGTTTGCGTTGGTTTGAAATTGTCGGTCGATTATTGCGCGACGGTAGCGATGCGTGATCCGATTAGATACGAACAAACATTCGCAACGCTTGCCAAATGCATTTCATTACAATACCGACCTTATGCTTTGCTATCAGGAGTAATCTTTGTTACCCAGAAATAATAAGTTTATGTAAAAAAAATTATTACTCACTGAAACCCCTTCGTTTGTTATCCGCAATGCTTGGAGAGGTGATATCCATTTGGAATACTACCTCACACAAATCGGACTACCCTCGCCGGTACATTTGCAATTTTGTCATCACATACATCATTCAAAGATCTCTTTCTTCTCATTTGATTAATGAAAACCAGAACGTTATAAAGATGTCAAGGAATGCTAATTTATAGATTTTTTTTTAATATGAATTTGGCTTTGATTACGAGTTTTGAAAATTAGAGAAGATTTGTTAGTTTCTTAAATATGTGAATGCCACTAAGTTTTTTAAGCTCGCTTACAGAAAAGTAATAATTTGTAGTACCGCATTCTGATGATTAGCTCATTTCTAACGTCTATATACATTACAAGAATATTATAGTTGTACAAAACGATGGACGGACATTCTGCTGGATGTTAACTAACAAGGAAGCCGTGAACGGTGAAGTGCGCCCGGAGATATTAATCTGACTTATAGATTGACAACTGAATCATAGCGATAGTAACTAGCCGGACGGGTTATAACAACCAAACGCGGTCACGGGAACAAACCAGGAACTACCCTGGTTAATAACCAGCGAGCCACAGATGAATATACCGATATGTCTCACGAGTACACGTGTTGGACACAACGATTAGTAAGGTGTTTTAAAACGATGTCGCGGCACCCACTGTAACGATAATTGCAGACCCCTCCGTGCCCTGAAACGGACGAGCCTTAACAGGGCCAATCGCATAACAATCCACGCATACGTGGCGCCTCACCCGGCTCCGTTGGTTGTTGAATAACTGATCGCGCTAACCGCGTTTTTAACTTGCCCACATTTTACAGTTAAATTATTAAAACGTATTGTCCCGCTCTTCATTATTAATGGCCGCGCTCCATGCATTAATAAAGGCAATTATAATGACAGTATAATCGATGTGTACAGCCTGAATAATTAATTCACTTAACAGATGTCCCGTTGACCAGCTCCGATTGTGGTGACCTCTTGCTGTTTATTTTAGAATATGTAAATATTTAACGTCAAAAACACGAATTGTTCCAACTATCATATAATACGTGATGCTGGTTGCAGGTTGCACTTAGATGAGCGAATTATTATAGACCTAAACTTTAACCGTTCAACTGTTTATGTAGAACTAAACTTTTACTTCAATTTAATAAGATAAATCACAGCCTCGGAATTAATTAATTGTTGGAACGAACTTTAATATTCCTTCCGGCCTCTAGACTACACGTGTGCGTGTTTATTTATAAAAAAAAAATTTTTGTAGGCTACACTCCAGTTCAATCGCCGCCAACCCACTGTCGGGGACGAGGCGATCATCGTACCAGGCAGTATTTCTCCCACCATTGTATTTCCCCCTCCTAAAACCAAGCTCGTACTCTGATTGGTCGATTGTTCGCGCCGATCGCAACGACTGAACAAGTCAAAAAGTGACTTATTTTATAAATTTTTATATAGATTAAATAAATAAAATTCTTAAATTAGGTATTGATAACATAATATACTAGTAGTCTTAAAGTTACTTCTAAGTTTTACTAGATCGAGACTCCCATAACTTAGAACTTTATAGTACCATCTCCATCTATTTGATGTTGTTGTGTGTTTTACTTTTTCTGTAGTAGTAGTTCATGCCAGACAAAATCAAATTAGGTGACCTAAGGAGTCTATATTTATTTCTGGCATATAGTAATGTGGAGACCTTACTGTACTGCGGTTTAAAGAGATCATCATCATCATCCGATAGACGTCCACTGCTGGACATAAACGTTTGTAGGGGTTCATAGGAGGGATTTGGACCATTTCCCACCACGCTGGTCCAATGCGGGTAGGGGAGAGTTTAAACAGATCGTTAGCTAGAAATATTACCGAGGTTAATTGTCACAAAGCGATGAGCACAATACAGTGCTTGACAATTCTGTGAGCAGGTAACAAAGGTTTTTCAAATACCTGAATATGTTGAATTACCAAGTGTAACTGAGCATTGCCGTGGAATGAACCTAACCTGATAATATTCGCTTTGAATTTTAAAAGGCAAAAAGCATGAGATAATACCCAAACTGATACGCGCACTACGCTTGAGGAGTTTTCGTTCGGGATTTTAAAAAATCACTTCCCGTACCGTCTGCGAGCGATATTGAATCGTATCATCTGCGCCATTGGGTCCCATCTCGGGGAGCTTACGTAGATTGCTAGTCAAATCAATATCGATCGGGGTATACACAAATTATTCTCTATCGGCTAAGCGATAGGGTTCAGATTGTAACGACGGGATAATTCCTGATCGCTCCCGCCTATTATGTGTCGAACAATATCAGAGCACGCGATCCACTGTTAAATATTCAAAAATAATTCCTCGGTAATCACAGAAGGCAAACTTTATTTACCTCGATCCACTTTCATACAGTTCTCCTTTGAAACGTTTGCATACTTCGGGATCTTGAAAGAAATCCTTACTTCCTTCTCGAAAGTGGACAACGGTAATGCGACTTCTACAGAAGCGGCGAGACGGGTAAGACTTTTACCTGATGATAAGTGATACGCCTGCTAATAACAGTGTGACGCTAGTTAGAATGACTTATACAGAACTACATTGTTTGAGACGTAAGACGTGTCTTACTCGTTACCCGGTAATTATACTAACTGCACCCTTCAAACCAGAACGTACTAATAATTGCATACTACTGTTTGGCTGCTGAAATAGGTGCTGCGGTGCAGCCGGCACTAGCGGTAATATACTGGTGGTGAGTTGCTGCTGTAGATCGCTGGCCTAATGGTTAGAACGTGCGGCCTTCATTCCGAAGGTCGCGGGTTCGGATCTCGGCATGTACCGATGTTTAATATTTAACTTATGTGAACGTTGTGAACGTTAGTAACAGCAGCCAAATATGTGTGTGAAGTTACCAATCCGCATTGGGCCCGCGTGGTTACTATGGTCCATCGCCCTCATGTTGAGGGTAGGCCTGTGCCCCAACAATAAGGACGTAAATAGGCTATCTAGACAGATCGCTGCTTCCAGAAATCGTTTAGGTAGACACTACCGCCGCACCTATTTCTACCACCAAACAGTAGTGTGTAAACATTACTGTGTTCCGGTCGGAATGGCGCTGTAGGTAGTGTAATATCTGGGATAACGAGACTAAGCATCTTATATCTCAGGCAACGAACGCAATGTGATGCTGTGTGTATCATCCTGACAAGCGCTACATTGTCACTTATCATCAGGTGAACATCCCGCTCGTCTCCTCACTTGAGTCAAAAAACAAAACACCAGTATAGTATAGATATATAGTAGTGACATTGAAGAGAGTTTATTAACAAGAGACGGTATTTTTATGCTCGCAGTAGAACTAATTAATAGCGACTGATTTTTTTTTACGTTTCATCATCATCATGACAATGTCCCCCAATGATCTCCATACCGATCGATCCCGCCCTGGCATCCAGTCACCTTCGTAACATCAGTAAAACGTGAAGTAATCGCGTACATAGCTATTACGAGTAAATCGATTCTCTCTATTCCGATTGAATAATAAATATCGGCGCACGCGGATGCGATTTTGTTCATTTACTGAAAAATTTAAATGTTCCTAAACTGAAAACATCGAGCCTCCGTCGGAATTGACAGCTGGCTCATTGCTGAAATTAGATGAATACTTTTTTATTTATTTATTTATGCACATAGAAATTACAATGCAAATATAACATATATAGAAATCACTACTTTTTCCAATATGGAATATGTTCCAGTGGGCCTGTGGTTGGGTTCGTTGCTCTCCCAATCCGCCGCCGCTGTATAACAGTTGGTTTTCCCCACTTGTCTCTGGGTGATGGATTCGAGGGCATCCAGTGCCCAAGTAACGGTACGAGGTCGAGAAGAAGACAACACGCTGCATGTTCCGGCGCGTCCTTACGAAGAGGTGAGGACTTACTGGAAAGGAAGGGTCTCTCATCCCGAGATGGGGTTGCGCAGTGCAGCCGCGGCTGCCGGGGTCGCGAAGGTGTACGAAAGCGGCCCCGTAGCCCCACGGTAAAGCGAAGACGGTGTAACTTCGTGGAGGTTTTAGTCGGTACAAATCCGACATAACCTGTCTTTGCCTCCGCGAGGGCAGGTATGTAAAGGCATTTCCCCTACGTCAAAAAAAAATGGTCTGTGGTTGGGAGGTTTGATTAAAGTGACAATGAACCTGGTGCATTCTGATGATATAATACATTACTTATAAACTAAATATGATTCAGAATCGCTTATAAATAAAAAGAGAAGAAAAAAATAAACAAAATCAAATTTATGAGCATTAGGGTAGCTTTTCAAATAATACGAGTGTCGTACCCTCGCAAATCGCCGGCGGAAATGCATTCCAAAGTCTAACTGCGTGTATAGAATAAGAGTGAGAAAATGATACGGAACCATAAACTACCTCTTTTTTCACAATAAAAAAAAATATATATAATTGTTTGGAAACGCATTGCTATAGGAATTTACTTTTAATTAACGACGTAGATTTACTTCCGGTTTACCGAGGAATTTGAGCTTGACCGAGTACCCTATAAGAAATTAACTGATACATTATTCATTTCCTTTCCATATGAACGTTAACATCAGAAATGTCAAATCTAAGAACTGGTGGAACCGGAGATCGTCTAGGTGGATACCACCGCAGCGCCTATTTCCGCCGCCATACTTAGTGTGTGAACATTACTGTGTTCCGATTTGAAGGGCCCTGTAGGTAGTGTAATTACTGTGGTTACGAGACTAAGCATCTTATGTCTCAGGCGATGAGTGCAATATCGAGTGCATATCATCTTAACTAGCACCACATTGTTATGAGCAAACGTATCACTTACCATCAGGTGAACGTCCTGACGTCTCGACGTATAATTAAATAAAAATTAAATCTATTATTAATTGCTATTTAGCTTAAAATGTTTATATTACAGTAAATCTAGTTTGCTCTTCTCGCTGTTAAATGCAGCCTCTATAAAGTTAACTGACATAAATTTCAAAGTTAACTGCGTCCGTTATATAAAAATACCGGGGTGTACCGATAGCATCGCGCCTGAACTGTCTAACCCTTTGCCGATCGCTGGCCGGCACTCACACCGTCATGCGCCAGATTATAGAAGAATCTAGAAGAAGCAGCTAAAGAGAATTAACTTAAAAACTTCAGCAGTATTCATTTAAAACAAATCTATTCACTGTATCAATGGAGGCTGTCTAAAAGGTTCACCTAATACGAAAGAGATATTATTTTATTTACTGGCGCTTGACTAGGATCCCATCTCATGGTAAGCGAGCATGTAGTCTTCGGTGGTAAAGCGCACTAGTCTAGAAGTAGCCTATTCAGTCTTCTTTTAAAGACCCCCACGTCATACCTTTTTTTTGGTTTCGAGGGGAAATCTTCGAAAGGTTCGAAAGGAGGAAGTCAGGGTTATGTGCAATTCTTACTCACTAAAACTCACTCGGTGCTCTGCATCAGTGCATTCGGAGAGGCTCCAGGATCTCTTATAGATCGCACCGGTGCCCTTCTACTCTTTGTGTTATATGTCTCTAAGGAAGGAGCCTAACCCTGCTAGCACCATTGCGGAGTCGTATACTGTCCCACGCAGGTTCGCTTGTTGAGCGATAAGGGCCTTCACCCTCAAGTCCGGCAAAAGTCCTAGACCCATTTAGTTGCCTTCACAGGCAGGGCTTACCATAGTCATATTCTTACTAGCCCAGGACTAGAGGACTGCTCCATGTCATACATGGACAAAAATAATGACGCCGACAAACTGTTACAACCTTCGATGAAATTAAATATTTCTTTAAAAACACATTATTATTGCTATGGTCTAATAGGAATAATGTTATAAATTAAAAAATATATATATTAATAATAAAAAAAAAACCAGTAAAGTTACTATATAGTTATTTAAATTACTTACAAACAATTTAAGCCGAAAAATAGCGAATTGCTTGGCTTGCAACTTTTAATATATAATATAACGATAATTCGTCAGTATTTTGTGATTACTATTCCGATACCAGTAATAAATGAACAAACGTTACACGGCGTTGTTTACTGCGCCCCAGTAAACGGTACGATCGATCGCTCTAATGGCGTCTAATTGTTTGGCGCGCTGTGTATGTCTTCGGAGACTGACAGCGCGCGCACTCCGCTCGATCCCGCCGCTGCTCCGATCATTATTATCACTATTTTTTTAAAAAAAAACCATCACCTTGTTACAAGTGATAGTATACTTCTAGAGGGCAGAAGTAGGCGATGAGGTAGTAATTCCCTAGAAGCTTTTATAAAACGATACACCTCACTTGCTGTCTTAAAATATAGATACATTCAATCTTTCCACTCCAGATCGGTATTGCTGCTTCTAGATTATATCTTTCTTGAACCCTAGAGAACAAATTGTGATGTGACGGATGATGTAGATTAATAGAAGATTAGAGAGCTGAAAAAGATTTTTTTATATTGTAAGCATATCTCTAGAAGAATGTAAAAAGGATAAGTACTGTGAGTGAATAAATAGAAAAATTATTTAATACAAATCTGATATAGAATAAACACAAGAACTGATATTGTCACTACTCTGACGTGTGTCTAAGGAATCAGTTATAATAATAATAACAATTATAAAAACAATCGTTAAAGCGGAAATAGATTTCAATGGTATCTTGCTAAAGGACAACAGAGATCAACTACCAATGTTTCCTATTTCCAGAGCATTCTATAATGACCTTAATAGAAATTTGATAACTAATAAAGTTCTTTCACACGCCGCACACAACTTATTGCACATGTATTAAAAAAAAATTAATAAGGGTCAACCTTAAGTCCCGATGCATCCCTGTGGGGCCCGCTATCGGACCCACGCCCACTCTCATACTAAAACATGGCCTTTAATTAAAGCGTTCTTAACTTTGTCCGTAGAATTATTTTTCTATAGCAACACAGCAGCCTGTATAAACCTTTACAGCCTCCGCACCATTTTCCGTCTAAACGCGTACGTAATAACATAATAATTTGTATAACAATAATAGGCGGCAGATTTCAAACTTGCGCGGAGGTCTGTACGGCGACTTTCAATGGGAGGTATAATTAAGAAAAATATTTTATAACGTTACCAACAATAAGTCTTGTTAATGAAATTGTGTTTCAAGTACTTACCGGTTATTCAATTTTACTTTAAAATTTTTTTCTTCTCATAATGAGTGACATTAATACTCTTGTTACGTTTTTACGTTCATGTAAAATTTGTTTCAGCTTTAATTGTTTTTTATTTTGTCACAGAATCATTACTGTGTAAAAATATTATATTAGGCACCTTTACAGGATTCCCTCTGTTTAGTAGAAAATGTATGTTTATTAATGAAAGTAGTATAATCATTACACTACTCATTAACTTTTGTATATACTATATTTTTTTTATTTAAATTTGATATGTTGAAAATCAGTTCAACTCTCTGAGAGCTACTCTTGAGAGAGATACGCTAGATAAAGTTAAGACACTCTTCTAACGACGAGTCTACTGATGGTAAAGCTCCAGCGGCCAAGCAGTAGTGCAAACATTTCTATAATCCGGTCTAAATGAGGTTTTATCTAATAAAATTACCAGGGGATGAGACTTAACATTTATACCCTTAAAGTGACGAGGAGTATATAGTGAAACTGATATCAAATTAACTGCCGCTACATTCATAAGGTCAGACACTTCACTTACCATCAGGTGAATGTCCTACTCGTCTCGTCGTTTCTTGGAATAAAAAAAAAATTAAAGAATCGACATTGATCAGGAGTCGGGTGCGCGCGCGCATCGCCTTTTGTTCGTTGCTGCGAATTGTCCATTCAATGTAAAACGTTTCGTTCTAGGTCGCGTTCCACTGATAATATCAAATGTGATTCAGGAATCTGGTGTACTAATTGTTCATCCAGGACATGTTTCGGTTCAGTTTATCGATAAACTTACGATGTTGTCATACATAAAGAACGAAGGGGACGCTTCGAATGTTCTGGTAATTATGTTTCAGCCGGAACATAGCACACTCTTCATCCAGACTTCCAAAAATCCAGACTCTTCTACATTACAAGGTTAACCATTGCCCCGACTGAGGATAGCGTCATAATTAAAATTACATAATTATGAACTGTTCGAAATCAACATCATCAACATGTTGAAGGGGTACCATGGGTACCATCTTTCAGCTTTTCTTCTGCCAAACAGCAGTATGGAAACATTATTGTATCCCGGCTTAAAAGACACAGTAGCTAGTGAAATTACTGAAGCAACATAATTTAACATTGTGGTAAATTTGTTATTGGCAGGCCTATCACTCATCATCAGTTGAACATCTCATCGAAAAAAAATTATCATCAGCAACACCTGATAGTTTTCCGCTGAATATATGCCTTCGTCTATTATCTCTATTGGTTCTATACTGTGATGTATTAAATAAATATATATATAAAATATATATATATACATATATATATATATATATATATATATATATGTGTGTGGCTCGGTCTGTTGAGTAAGTATGGAATAGTTCGCTCCCCGAAGTGGCTGCGGAAGTATTCGGCCGGAGCGTACTCGTTGTGGAAATTCAAACTAATTGCATCGGAAACTCATTAGCGGGCCGTGAACTGGCGATTCGGAGATCTATTTTGTTTCTTTCACATTTAAAACGAGGCCGGCGTTAGATCGGCCCCGCTAAACACCCAGCACCGCCGCCGGAACTGGCACCGTCTAATTCGTGTTTGGCAAGAGCGAGGCTTTAATGAAATTTACAGTGTCGTCGTACTTTCTTGTTCCGGTTAATTGCCAATTGCTATGTTACGATCTAAACACAATGCGCTCTATGTTGTGCGACTTATTTCTAACACAATTATACAAAATTTAACTACTACACTCATCATCAGCTTATAGACGTCCACTGCTGAACATAGGCCCTCCCTAAAGATTTCCACATCGATCGGTCCCGCGTTGTATGCATCCAGTGAATTCCCGCGACTCTCACCAGATCGTCGATCCACCTTGGGAGGCTTCCCAGCACTACGTCTACTACATATTGCCCGTTGGCCGTCGGTCTTTCGCGCAATATTTAGGGCTATATCGATGACCTTAATTTTTCTGCGGATCTCCACATTTCTCACTCGATCGCGCAAAGAAACTCCGTGCACAGCCCTCTCCATTGCCCTTTGGGTGACTTTGAGCCTTTTTATAAGGCCGATAGTAAGGGGTGACGTCACAGTTCCGTATGTCAACACTGATAACACGCACGAGTTGAAGACTTTTGCCTTCAGACGCCTCTCGACGCTGTTGGATTCGGAATCCAACTACTACACTAAAAACTGAAATTTATAAAAGAATTAATGTTATAGTCCAAATTTCAATTTGTGATGAAAAAATAACCTTAGAGGTAACGTTACTACTTTTAGAATGTAAGATTGACTGATACTGAATACCATCTAGACATTGAGTTCTTCCTCTATCACATACAGCAAAGAAATACTTAAATAAATATAGATATGGAAGTCTCTAAGTACATTTGATAATCATGCATTTAAGAGCTCAGGTTCGATCCCCGCTGTACTTGAGCTTACCTTGAAGGAGACAGCGCGAGGAAATCGACAAATTACAAAATCTTATAGCTATCATGAACATGTGAAATCTTTGAACTCGCACTTGCCCAGAATGATAGAGAATTGCATGGCTCTTACCCTGTAAATGAAAGCTCCTCGGTCCGAACAGTAGCAATGTTAAATGAATCGATTCTATATTATTTATATAATCATCCTTTTTTTTAATAAAATCCAATGACATTATATGAACTTGAAGAATAAGTTTAAAAGTCCTCTCCTATATTCCAATCAAATAAATCTGTTCAAACAAAAACTTAGTACACTATCAACTGTTCTAATTAAAGAAATGTCAGATTTGTACTGTGTACAAGTCAACGGGTGATTTTCTCAGAAAACTATTAATTTCAACGAAAAGTAATTTATCATGTCATTGGTTCGTTAAAAATGGTCGAGGGTACAAAGTTAAACAAAACATGAATCAAAATTTTATGAGTCAACCAAATAACTTCGTTTTTTTTTCACCTTTAGAGGTTTTAAATTTTTAACATTTCACTCGACAACCGCTATATAATTCTACGTTTGTATTGATCTCAACAAAAGCCTACAATTTTCGATCCGAGATTATAGTTTTGCGAACATTAGTATCAAATCATTTCTTTTAACTACCGTTACATATCTAATTCAAACGTATTTGTTAGGTAATTCATGAAAAAACCCAGCCGTAAATAGATAGTATATAGTCTTTATGTCGGACATTGCCTCGATAGCCGCATTGACGAATTTGTAACTATACAGTAGTAGCAAACGAAATCCGGAAATAACGAGTTTTATCATCTCAAGGAGCTGAACGCGCCATCTATGCGATGTCCCAAATACAGAGAAGTGGAGTGAAAGAAATAAGAAAGCAGACCCTGTCATAAGACGGGACATATGCTAAGAAGTAGAAGGCGCTGTATGTAACATAGTGATGGTAAAACATTATTATTATATACAAAAAATATATTTCTGAAGCTTTTTTCATTTAAAATACACCGCACCACATTGCGCTCATTGTCTTGACACATTGGATATTAAATCTCGATACCCCAGTAATTTAGCTAGCTACAACCCCCTTCATTGGACATAGTCATATTTGCACAGTACTATTTGTAGGCTGCAATAGGCGCTGCAGTGTTACCTACCTGGACGGTCTCCGGCAACAGAGACTTACCATTAGTAACCTAATTGCAATGTCTCACAATCTCATCAAACATACTCTTAGTACGGCATTAGCTTACGCCTTACATCCACATTACAACTAAATCTTTAAAAGATAAAAGGCAACAATGGCCGGCGCGGAGGCGGCGATTAATCAAAATGAGAGATAGGTCCGCGCAGGGATAGAGGTGCATTCATTTATTGTCTATCGGTCGCGGGCGTGTGGGCTGCCCGCGTCCGAACAGAAGTAATGGTGCGGAGATTCTTTTCCTTATTAACCGCAACAGCACCGCCGCGGTCTTCGACAGCATCAGCTACCCGAATATCGCCTTTAATATCAACGGCTTTAACCTTTAAAGTCACCTGATCTCACTTTGCGAGACGTATAGCTAATTTTGTATTACTTACACGTAAGTTATTAATATTTCTGTTATGAATTACAGTTATCCCCACACGTCCTTTGTTCTATGGTGATATATTCGTTGCGCTCTCTTTTATTTCTATGCTCGTCTTCAGTTTTGATTTCCATAACGCCTTCGGCCATTGGATTATAATTAAGATCTCTTTGCTATTAACAGTTAAGTTTAACATTTTATAAAACCCTTCAATTGTATTTAGATGGTTAATGTAATCGTTTCAACACAAAGCTTCGGTTAATTAAGATCCGAGCTGTCGAACTACGGTGTTATATTTCACTTCAGTAATACGAGCGTTTTTCTAACTGTGGATGGTATTGAAGCTATTTTACTGTTCATCATTGCTGACTAAGACGATAATAAACGAAATGTGCTTTTCACATTTATTCAAGTTCACACTAACATGTTAATATGGGTACAAGCAAATTGCCGACTGCTCGCTACAGTCACAACAACACAATGTAACAAACATACATTGTTCTTGTTAAATGTCGATATATTCTATTTATAGGAAAGGTGCGAAGAATTCTTAGTAGCTAACGACACCTACAGACATGAGAAATACTTCATTGAGCTATAAGAATAAATAAGCACCATAGCCTCACAAAATTTTACATTTACTACAATAAGAATCTCCAAATAATGACCGACTACTTCAGTCGGTAATTATGTAGTAGATTCTTCAATTTTAACTCCTTTTCTTTTTAATATTTTAACACGTAACCATTCATTAATGTCATCTAGTTAATCTGTGTCCTATGATATAATTATGCTAACCAAAAGTTATTTCTGATTAAAAATAAATCGTTTAAATAAACTTAACAGCACAAGACAAAGTTTTCGCTAAGAAAATTGAACAAGAAAAAAAATCCCGTCTAGAAATGCTAATTTGAAAACTTATTACCGAGTACCTACCATTAACAATACAAAAACAAGAAGTGAGTCGGACTCCAGCGGGAAAGTTGGAAACTCAAATTGGTCCTAGTAGAAAAATCGAAAGTTGATTTAAAATTTTCTGCTATGAAATAAATTGAATACATGATTGTTATAAATTCAATTGTTTCACTGGAATGATGCGTGCACAGTGTTACTCTCTTTGTTGTTCCACTTTACCGTCAACAAGGAGATGGTTCTGTGAATATATCTCTTGTGACCATCACTCTTACAAAATGATTATTATTTTATTAAACAAGAATCTATTTTAATATTTTCTTATCTAGGGGCTATCAACACTTAACCTCAAATTTATGGGTGACAACAAAACCAGCGATGGCCACACGTGCTTGCCCAGAATAAACTGGTACTCATATGTTAATAACTTAGAAGGTTTGAAAAACGTTACCACCAAACAAGCTGTGCTGTACGAGGAGTTAAATCTCGTAGTGAAACAAGGGATCTGTGTTGCCAGGACATACTTTAACCACTGCTCCACGGAGGCAAATTGTGATATATTATCACCGCCTTGCGGCGGTCCACTGTTGAACATAGATCTTTAGTAAAATAGTGACATAGCCAGATCTTTGGCTGTATTTCCGTTGTACAGATGGAGTATAAGGCGAAAAGCAATTCCAGATTATAAGATTTTCAACGATTTTTATAAATCTGTTTAAGTTATTGATCTGAGTAGGAAGTGGACCCGGAACTGCGAGCCCAACATCAGAAGAGCTAAGCCAAAAATGAATATCATCATCATTATCATCATTTAAACCGATGGACCTCCACTGCAGGACATAGGTCTCTTGTAATATGTTCCACAAAGCAGGGTCTTACGCTGTTTGAATCTAGTGGTTTCAAGCGATTTCATTGATGTCCTCTATCCGATGCGCGGTCGCCATTCCCGCACTTTCATCCCAATGCCCATCGGTTCTAAGAGCTATATACCCCACCCATTGATACTTCAGCCTCGCGAATCGTAGGTCTATGTCGGTGACCCTGGTTCGTCTGCCGATATCATTTCTAATTTGCTCACGCAAAGATACTCCAAGCAGGACCCTTTCCATCGCCCGTGGTATGACTATGAGGCCCATGTAATGAATATCAAACGATATATATCATCATAGTATTGATCTAATTACAACAAAAAGTAGATGCCTTCCAATCTCCTTAAATATGTAAAGCTGGCAATATCTTGAACCGGGAAAATGGACCTTAATGCTTTACATTTACGAGTTAAGTTTGAGGGGGCGTGAGTCCGTTCTCCGTTGTTAACTAGCTGCGAACTAAAAGTCATTAAAATTATCGCCGAACTTGGTTCCTGGCCTAACTTAAAGAAGCCCCCGTTGAAACTGCCGGGAAGCTGTTTGACCCACTTTGTTTATCATTACTTAATATCTCCGAACGTTGGAAGACCGTGAGGTGATTTAGGGATTATTTGGATTTATTGAGAAATTGTTGATATAACAATGTTACTCTAGGATAGAAATTAACTTATACATTAATAACCTTCTACTTCTTAGCATTTATCCCGTCTTATGACGGGTTCCTTTATGTGTGAAGGCGGCAATAGATGGCTCATCATCATTGCCACTATATGAATGCACTAGGAAGTCAGCCAACAGAGAGGAATGGCGACATGTGGTTAAGCTTGTGACTAACACCTAAAGTGATGACCACGATCTTTCTGTCAAGAATGATACCGACGAAGAAGAAGGGGATGGGTTCTGCTTTGTACCTCTTTTACTCCACTTCGCTCTGTTCTGATTATTTTTGCTTTGCCTTAGCTAATTTACTAACCCAAAAATGAAGAAATTCCTATGAGGATTTGAGGTCCGTTTCTTCATTAAAAATAAGATTTCATACCTCGTACTCTTTTTTGTCTATTAGTACATACCACGAGGAATACCGATTTTTATTTCAAATACCTTTATCACCTTAACATTGATCATCACAACACTACAAATCTAATAGCACATAATAAAAATAAACTAAATAGTGAATAGAAATCCTCTTTGGGGTAGTTTATTGTACTTTTCACAGAGACACGTGTTTTACTTGTATTTTTTGACAAACATCCCTGTACATAATCCTGACGTTTACTTGATTTAGTGGTCTGCATGCGACCTCTGAAAGTCTGCCTTGATCTAGATTTATATTCGTGTAATAAATAACGCTGTGTCCGTTTTTTTTTAGTTGTCGTGTTGTAACTAGAATAACGTCTTATTCTTAAAATATTACTTTAATCTTAGTGAATCATCATCATCATTATCAACATTTGTTTATCCACTGCTGCATATAAGGCTTCCCCGATGTTTTCCACGAAATGCGATCTTTAGCTTCTTGCAACCACTCACTTTCAACCGCCCTGATAATGCCGTCAGTCCATTTGGAGGGAGAGCGTCCTACACATCTGCGACCTATACGCAGTCTCCACTGCAAGACTTTTCTTCTCCATCGGCAGTCACTGACACGACATCAATGTCTGGCTCACTGCCACTTCAGGTTGCAGATTTTGAGAGCTACGTTGACAACTTTAGTTCTCCGTTGAATTTCTTCATTCCGGATTTTGTCCCTTAGAAAAATTCCAAGCATGGCTCTCTCCCTCGCTCGCTGTGCTACTTTGAATCGGTGGACAAGCCCGATGGTCAGGCGCCACGTGTCTGCGCCTTGAGTTGGATGGGGAAGACGCACTGGTTAAAGACTTTCGTCTTCAGACATTGTGGTATTTGCTAGATGAGGACGTGGCGGAGTAAATAAATTGAAAATAGGTTTCTCTGGGTAGCCTAACGCTATATCCTGTCACTAAATATTTTAGATATAAACGTTGAATCTATAAAGCGTACATTATTAACCACCATGTGGGTTTGTCTTTACTAAATCAAAGCTAGCAATGGTAGGCTCAATTAAGATTCTTAACGAAAGTTTACTCATTTTAACTAGGTTTAAGTTTCAATTATGAAACAAATTAAACTAAATGTCGTTGAATATTAAACACACCCTTTGAATATTTACGCAAGTAAATAGAAATCAGCACGCGACCCCAAACTTGCATTCGGCGACGGAGAATGTATATTCCATGTACAGGACCAAGTTTGTCTAAGTTTGAAGTTGCAACGAGCGAATAAAGTGCATGCTGGCATAGTGTTCAGCAAGTAGCGGATAGCGTGTACGAATTATTTTTTTTATATATCCCATGAAATTATAGAGCAATTATATCAGATGAAGAACATTAATAGTTAACTGCTGTTTCTCTACAATAGACTAGCTATTCTCCGCCCGATTTTCTGACTATAACACCCCGCAGCTCACTTTGGGGGAAAGGATTTTGTATATTCCATTCTTATTTGAATTCTAAATGGCAGAAGCAATATCTATACCAAATTTTGGGTGTGTACGTCTAATAGTTTCGGAGATTTCGTGATGTTTCATTGTCTGGATATCTCGTATACTCAATGTCTTGTTTTCTCTTATTTAATATATAAATGATAATTAAGTATTAAATATCACTACTAACAAAATCAATAAACTATATATCAAAAATATTTAATTACCTTTCATATACAAATATTCACATTGAAGACCACAGTTCTTTAGGGTTCACTTTGTCCAACTATAATACTGAAAAGGGTAGAGTCACCCCGAAATTATACACAAATGTACATGCAAATTACACTTTTACTGGTGGTAAGTTCTATTGCTGAAGACAGTCGAAATAGGTACCACCGTAGCTTCTATTGCAGCTGACAAACAGCTGTGTGCAAACATTACTATTTTCCGGTTTTAAAGGTGCTGTAGCTAGTGAAATTGCTCGGGTAACGGGAGACAATCTTATGTCTCAAGGCGTCGAGCACAATGTAGCGCTGTGTGTTACATAGGCTTATCACTTACTATGAGATAAAGGTCTCGCTAGTCTCGTCGCTTCGTAGAATAAAAAAAGTCTGATAAACTAAAGAGAATATATTTTTTTGCATTCACGCCTTATCTAGTTGATGTAGATATCAATGAACTTTCAGTAATGTTATTACAAATAATAATTCTTACGATATTCTGATTGTACTAACGAAATCGCAACGTCTGTTACCAGATAAGATTTTACATTACGAAACTAAACATGACTCAAGGAATGTACGACCTAGATAATAGATTGGTCATATGGTACTGACAGTTCGAGTCTATCCGTACAACGTCAGATATCCACAGAGCACTGTGATCGCCAATCGGGCTGCCAATCATAACGGTTACGACGGATATTCCCAACTAGAACGAACCAAAGAACTATGAAGAGTTACATATAAATGTAACATGTTATAAAAACTATACATCGAATAGTATTTATTCATTTTTATATAACTTCTTTATATATACATAAAAAAAATACAAAGCATTCGAAATACATATCGAGTTTTATTGGCAATGACCAGTTTAACCTTTAAAAGAGTTCTCTTGCTGCCAACCCTGATAGATGATAAATAATTATAATATCTGTAGATGTACTACAAACCAGAAACAACAATACAAGGAAAGAAATATATATCATGTAATACACCCCTGTTTAAAGGGTCCCAAACAACAACTCGCGGTACCCAAGCCAATATCACCTGCTGATCGTGCACCCTGCTAATCAACAAACGAGGCTCTGGCTCCCGCCAACCCGCATTGGGTCAGCGTGATGGGAAATGGCCCAGATCCCCCCATAGAGAGTTTTGTTTAATTACTTGCAAAAAGCATTTCTTTCGGAGTCGAATAATTATCATCATCGTAGACGTCCACTGCTGGACATATGCCTCATCCAAAGATCTCTACTAGTCTACATAGATTGGTTTTGCGCTGCCCAGTAGTTGGACCAGGGGTTAAAAGTTATTCTAAGTTTAACCGTTTTATTTTTTGTAACTACTATATAATTTGTTTAATCTATTTACCATTTACTGGTGGTAGGTCTCTGTTCTATTAAGTAACTGTAGTGGCGTATCATGTAAAGTTTGATTGGACCAGCAATGCCACCCGCTGCCGCACGCAGCGAGCGCTCGGCCTTCTTCCCGCATACTCCCTTTCCTTCGAGGATTTTTCACATGGTGCGGGACGAGCAGCGCGGCACTTTACAACCCTAATAAATATAAATTTTAACTTCAGCACTAGTGAATATAAATCACCGTCCATAAATAACGCTTCGATGCTTGTGGCTTACGGTTTTTGTTGGTCTATTGCTGAGCAAATTTGAATAATCCGCGCCGGCGCGCGCTGATGAGTTATGGAATTGTTTTTATACGCCTTGTTGTATCAAACGCTCTATGTTAGCTGTTTTAATTTAAACGCGCGTCTAAATGCTAATGCGCATGTTAATAAACACAACTCTTGATAAATCATTTGGTGGTATTGTTTATCGCGTCAGCATCGCACATGTCACAGGATACAATCGTTTCACGATTTAACGAAGTGATGAAACGAGCCGGACTTTCATCCCACAGTAAATCTCTACACACAACAATGTGGTGCTCGATAAGACGATGCACACTGATGTCAATTTTTATAACCTCAATCATCGGCTACAGAACCCTTTAGTAGGTAAGACAATAAGGTTTGCACACTTGTCTCAAGTGACAAATCTCGTGCAGAGCTTTGTAGTAGATATTACTTCACAAGTTTCGCAAATATACAAACTAAATCCTGTTGATATAAAGAAGGGTCCTAGGTACACGGTCATATAAGCCCTGTGGCCTTGGTCTATTAAGAATAGGACTAAGATAAGTCCTGTCTGTCATTGAAGGCGACTAAAAGGGTCTATAAGTTTCGCTAGCTTAAGGATCCCCTTATCGCCCAATTAGGGAAGCTGCGTGGGACAGCGCATGGCTCAGCGATGGCGCCTGGAAGAGTTTGGACCTTCCTCAGAGACGTGCTAACACAAAGTGTAGAAGGGCACCAGTGCGTTTTGTAAGAGATCCCCAGGTCTCTCCGAATGCACTGGAGCAGACCACCGAGAGGGTTTTATTGAGTAAGAATTTCATATAACCCTGACTTCCCCTACAAGGCAGGATATCTTTCTAAGATTCCCCCCCCCCCCTTCAACCAAAACAAAAGTACACAGTCACATAAGAAAAATTCCATGAAACCGCATAACTTGAGTATATTATACATTAACTACCAACAAGTTGCTAAACTTATCAAATCATGACGAGTATTTATCCGGAGAGGCGCAGGTAGATGTCCAAAGAGGTCAGAGCCAGAAAACCTCTTAAAAATCCGACATGTTTCAAGAACTTCATCAGCTACAGCTAACTACTTGGGCAGCATCGCGAATAAATAGCCTTGAATCTCTCATCAATCCCAGCAGTGGGAACATTAAGAAGGCTGACTATTATTTACATAATTTTTACATATTTGCATTGCGGTGTCAATCCGAGTTCGTGATTACTTATCCAACTTAACAAAACAATTGGATTACCAATTTTTTTGGATGTACCGGTTCTTTAAGGTTTATAAGAATATATACTTAAGGCTTATACAGTGACTCATAATTTTTTTTATTGAGTTAACATTTAATGTTAGCTTCACGTGATGTTAAGTAACGACGTGAATGGTAATGGTGATGAACCGTGCTAGCCTAGAATACTCTGGCTTTCATGATTTTTTTGTTTAGCGTTAAGCGAGGCGTTCACCTGGTGGTAAGTGATACGCCTGCCCATAACAACGTATGAAAATATACACAGCACCGCATCGTGCTCGTCGTCTTGATAAATAAGATGTTACGTCTCGTTACCCTAGTAATTACATTAGTTTCAATGCCCTTCAAACCGGAACACAGTAATGTTTACAAACTACTGTTTTGCGGTAAAAATAGGCGATGCGGTGATACTTACCTAGACGGTCTTCAGCAACAGAGACCTATGACCAGTAGAAATATTGACAGATGGGAAAGAGTGATGCTGTCATGAAGGCAGATTTACGAGAAGGTGGTAGCTAACGAGACGGCTTCGAACCTTGCCACTAAGCACATTTATAACACGACCAACCTGGATACTAAGTCGCCTCGCTGAATACAAATTGTTATGAACACTGTTCATTGAATCCGACTATTGTCGTTGCCAGGATTTGTTTTGCTTGCTAACGTGTTTCAACCCTTATTTTTATTGAGCAATAAAACACCGCGCCACTCCCGCCGACTCTTTTATGTTACTGTAACCAAGTATAAACTATTCAATGGCCGTACGGATATATATATTCATTCCAGTAAGCGTTTCTCTTTTATACAACGACGGGACGAGCTGATCAATCCAATCGAGGTCAATTCGCGAAAGTCTCCCTGCTTCACCCGCTGACGGATGTCGGACAAATCCCCTAAACAACGCCATTAATGAAACTAGTTTTTGACACACCATCATCATCATTATCAGCCGACAGACGACCACTGCTGACACACCGTGCTCGTGTACAATTTCCGTAACCCGTACATTTTCTTCATCACATAGGTTTAACCTATTTTTGGTGTTCTATCATGAAGTCCACAGGCCTCGCTCAACCCAGGCACATCTATCATGCTTACCTAATCCCAATTATCAACAAAGTATAAAAACAATTTCCTTAATATGTTTCTCAATTCCTGAACCTCATCAATTGCAAGTGGAATATCCTCAACTACGGTTAGACCTTAGCGTACGGCAGCCGCCTAATCGTTGAATCAAACTAAATCATTTTTATGTATTACATGGCAAGTGTGGGGAGGAGTGTAAGGGGTCCCGCAGAACAACTCACGGGACCCAAGCCAACCTCACCTGCTCGTGAAGCACCGTGCTAATCAACCAACGAAGCTCTGGCTCCCATCAACCCGCATTGAGTTAACGTGGCGGGAAACGGCTCAAGTCCTCCCATATGAACCCCTACGAACGATGGTCCCCGGTGCCCGGCGATGCGGGCAGCATAGGATTCATCGATGTGGGGATATATCCAGCAGTGGACGTCTATCGGCTGATGATGATGGCAACTGTCTTAAATTAAAGTGAAGTGCCCTTAAAAGCGTAGTAATACAGAGATCCCTGTTGCACTTTGGTGGTTGGAAGGTTTTTCCCAACTGGATGCACTAGCTACCGTCATCATCTTGTAAATCTACCGCCAAAACTATAGCTCTGTTCCCGCTTCCAACATATGAGAGCTGGAGTATTCTGCCATGTGAATTCGGGCTTTGAACGAGCACACTCGTGTGTAGTGATAATTTAAAAATTACAAGCCAACGAAGGGTGCCGGTGGTGACCCCTGGTCGCAGCGCTGCGAGTGCCCGCGCACGATCCCACGTCGGAGCGCCGCGGGCCGCGAGCCGCTTTGTACTCGCCGCGCCGGAGCTGCCAGAGGAAGCCGCCTTTAAGTGGCCGCTGTCACACCGACTTCTAACACCTACTCATTTATTTAATGCTTGCTTCCACTTCCAGACATTTTTCGTGACAGATCTTTTTTGCCGGCAACCGTCTAGATAGGTGCCACAGTGCTTCTATTTCTATCGACAAACAGTAAACATTACTATGTTCCGGTTTAAAATTACTATGGTAAGGAGACTAAACCATTTTATGTCTTGTCTTTGTCCTGTCTTTAAGGCGTCGAGCACAATGAGGTGCCGTGTCATCCTTACAGTCAAATGAACTTTTCGCTGATCTCCTCGCTTCGTGAATTAAAAGAAAATCCTCTCGAAATATTTTTTTTTATTCAATTAGGAGACGAGTCAAGCGCTACGTTCACCTCATGGTAAGTGAAACGCCGACCCATAACAACGGGGCGCTAGTTGATATACACAGCACCACATTACGCTCGTCACCTGACACATAAGATGTCGAGTCTCGTTACCCCAGTAATTCCACTAGCTACTGTGCCCTTCTAACTGTAACACAGTAATGTTTGCACCCATTTTTTCACCGGCAGAAATAGGCGTTTGGTACACACTTAGAGCGTCTCCAACAAGGAAGACCGACCACCACTTAATACCTTACTATAATACTTTATAGTTTAAGACCTTATTACGGATCTTACTTAGGTCCAAAGTCCATTGAAGACAAATTGAATCAGAAATAATTTAATTATAACATTCTTAGTTTACATGCACGTCGGTGTGAGCGGCCGCCGCCGAGCCGTCTATTTCCGTGCCTGTCAGTCTGAATGGGCCTCAAGGTGCAAGGTCTTGGGTTATGAAGAGCTTTTTTTCTTCTTCTAATTAAGATCCGAGAGATTTGTGAGATTTCGCGATGTATTCAGTTTAAATTGAGACTGGCTTTTGTTCGCGGGCACATTGTGATGCACAACGCGGCCCGGTGCCCATTGTTCCGTCGCAATTAGTTATATGTAATAGACAACGCAACATAACCAACGACATATACAAACATATCCTGATATACATACTGTACCGTTTCCTATGATAACATACGCGTTTTCCATCTTAACAGTTTATGTATTTATTTCACTCGATTGCGACAAACTTGTAACTTTAAGCGATTTAGATTTCTTACAGTATTTTTATAACGGAAATCAAATGGTCGGATTCAGTCGTATGTCCAGAAAGATCAGTAAATACAGTCCCAGTTTCCAATAACTGGCGGTAGTGGGAGTCTAAGAGGTCCCACACAACTCACGAGACCCAAGCCAACCTCACCTACCCATGGTGCAACCTGCGAATCAACAAACGAGGCTCTTGCTCCCACCAACCCGTATTCCGCCAGCGTGGTGGGAAATGACCCAAATCCCCCTATATAAACCCCTACATACAACAACCTCTAGTGCCCAGCGGTACCAGAGACCATGCTGATTGTATGTGGAGATCTTTGCGGGAGGCCTACGTCCAGCTGTGAAAGTCTGTAGGCTGATGATAATGACGATTCCAATATCAAACTATTAAGATATGAAACCCTAAATTCTTCATTATAGGTCATATGTTATATAACTAATATGTGTCCAGAAGTTAGGTACAAAATATGTATAGAGATTTAGTTTACTCGAATAAAAAAAAATTATAATTTGTGTCTTAGCCTAAAAGCCTTTCTCCTGGTCATCGTAATTGCATTGCAAAGGGTTTGAGATGCACAGAATCCACAGGTATCCTACTAAACTAAGCTTATTCATGTCTCAAAGAGAGTCGTAGACCTCTCCAGCATCTGCTATGATAGATACAACGTCCACTCCAAGCTCGCTTAATATGCGATGGGAGCCAGCTTCAAAGCCAGCAAATGACCATAAGAAACTTAAAAACTCATCATCACATCCATAGGTAGGAACCAACAGCTCTGTAGACTCGGGGTATTAAGAATAGGACTAAGGTCCCTGCTTGTCGTACAAGGCGACTAAAAGGGTCCTCGGATTCGTAGACTGGGGGTGGAGGCCCTCAAATCTCAATAAGCGAGCCTTAGGATAAACGGTAAATGCATGGTGGTCTTGTATTTGCCGTAGCACAACGTGAGTGCTTTGCACTTCCGTGGGAAATTTCAGCCATGGTACAGTGGGGCACCTGTGTGTTTTCAGCCATGGTACAGTGGGGCACCTGTGTGTTCCATAGGAGATCCCCGAGCCCCTCCTAATGTACTGAGGGAGACCACCGAATGGGTTTTAGTAGGTAGAAGCCCCACATTACCTTGTCTTCTTCCCAGAAGCAAGGTATCTTTTAAGAATATTTACCTCGCAATAAAAAAAAGGAGAAACTAAAGAAATGTTCGTGTACCCACATATGAACCCATCGAACACCATAGTTAAACTTATATGTGCGTCGTTAATAATACAGTTTAGTACTAAGATGAATCTGTGCTGTGTTTTTTTTTTAAATCTGTTTACATAACGGCCGCCTGCCTTTTAGCTAAATGGGGGTTCCGCCCACCGTTTAAGCTCGCCTATGAAGTCTCCATTCCATTGTTTTTTTTTTTATTTATAAGAAACTAACTGTAGTATTAAAGACGCTGTAACTTGTGTGATTAATGAGCTAACGAAACTTAGATCATGTCTCGTGCAGTGTAGGACGCCGTCCCTCCAGATGGACGGACGACATCATCAAGGTTGCAAGTGGATGAACGCGAGAAGCCGAGGATCGCATTTGGTGGAAGACATTGGTGAAGGCCATCCAGCAGTGGATATACAAATGATGATGATTATGATAAATGATGCAATGATCCAAGGTGTACGAATTGGTAGAGAAATATGAGGGCAATGAACATCGTTCAATCATCTTGATATTTTACGATCGCAGCCCTCGATTATTGTACAATAGAAGTAAATAAAACATTTTAACGAGAAAACTTCACATCGGATATTTACACTGCGAACTCTCAAAAGATGCCATCTGCGGAACAAATGAAACGCTCCGACTTTATCAATTCTAATAACAGCAAATTGTCTCGTAATAACGAATGAGAAAACATTGTACCTCCATCGATCACTGGCAACTCTTCAGATAGTTCTTTATTACGAAGATAATGGCTCTTTGTTCGCTATTAATAAAGCGTGAGCTCCTGGAGATAACTCCCCGGGCTGATATGCTCGGCAAATGGGCGAAGTTGCTTTTTACTTTTAAATCTCCGTCATTTGTAATAGTTTGCGTTTGACCCAGTGCAACTTCTTCAATAAGTTCAATCGGCGGTCCAAGGTGTAACCTGAACGCGATTCGAGGACGATTCCACTTAACTTCGATTTTGATCACAAGGGAAATAACGTACTTTTATCTTTTCACTGTGTAGTCTATCATTAGCCAATAGACGTCCACTGCTGGACATAGGCCTCCAACAAAGATCTCCACATACAGTCAGTATGGCCTCCAGTACCGCTGGCCACTAGGGGATGTCGTATATACGGGTTCACATTGGGGGATTTGGGCCATTTCCCATCACGCTGGCCCAATGCGAGTTGGTGGGAGTATGTAATATACTTTGTTTTTTCACTGTGTAATGCCAGTACTGATAAGTATGGTGGTATAAGGGGGTAGAATATCTCCAGCAGTGACACTTTTAGATAAAAATCATCATCAGCTCCCCATTCTTATATAGAGACGACTCTATATGAAGATAGGGATCAAATGACGTTATGACGACGTAATGTCTTTTTTAATTACATCATTATCAGCTAATAGACGTCCACTGCTGGACATAGGCCTCACTCAAAGATTCTTATAGTCTTACGTCTGTCGGGTAGGAACCCGACAGACGTAAGACGTTTATAGGGGTGGATTTGGGCCATTTTCCACCACGTTGTTGGCCCAATGCGGGTTGGTGGGACAGTAGACTACTTGTGCTTTTCTTATTATATACATTTTATCTAATAGTTATATTGACACATCATCCAAAGGCAGAAAAACATATCCAATGCATGATATACAGGGTGGCGCAAAAGTAATCCTCCTATCAGAAAATGCTATAAATTTTGCCTTGATGTAAAAAAAATTAAAAGACTAAATAAAAATAATCCACAAGAAGAATCAAAGTTTTTTATTTTTTTTTAAATAACCTTCCGATGTTTTTTGGCTGTTCCATGGAACTCAACGTAAGTGCTCCCATATAAAGTTTACTAAGAGGAAGCGTTCTTTGCAAACAGTCTATACAATCCACAGTGATATCCTCAAACGGATCTCCCTAACAGTTCCAAATGAATTACCAAGATATCCGATCCAAAAAACATTGGTGTTAGCTCTCCCATCATTAGAATGTGCAACATGTGCAATGCTCTCAACACCAAGTCACCTGGTCTTCCCATATTTGGTACAACACTGCGCAAGTACCGACCCGAACCTTTGTCACTCATGCTCGACAAATCTGGATGATGATATAATTGTTGCTCAGTGTGGAATCATTATTTGCTGGTCTTTATTTATGTTTGTATATTTCTGTAGTACATCACATTTTTTTGCTATTGTTTTTTTCACTAACAATATTGCGAAGGTTGCACACACCTTCAATAAGCAGGTGTATCAGAATCTGTACTCACTGTAAGATATTACTGTAAATATTTTAACGCATATGCTACTGGTGTGCTTTTATAAATAAATGATGGAGTAAGAGATCTATGAAATAGTCAAATATAATATAGAATTTTCTTTATGTTACAGGTAATTAGAACTTGAACTGTTACGTCAGTAATACGTGAGTATACTTATTCAAGATTTTGGTATAAAAAGCACGATATAGGTTATCGTTTCACCCCAAATAGTGTCTTATCAACGACCTAAACTTTATTCAGGTTTTTGTGGTATGTGGTTATAGAAGTTTTTAATATAGATTATTATATTAAATAAATAGAAAATACTCATAGAATAGAAAAAAAACATTTCATTTTACAGGTTCTCTTTACTCTTAATGACAAGTATATATTCGATGGTCTTCTTGCTAGTGCGTTCGGAGAGGAATGGCAGCATGTTGCTAAGCTTGCGACCAACACCTGAAGTGATGACCACGACCACTCTGTCAGGAGTGATACCGACGAAGTAGATATATTTGATATGTGTTATCACTGGCGTAGATTTTTTCTTTTTGTGTTATCTAGAGTTTTTTGTTACTTTTAAAGTTTCTTATTGATAAGTTTACGGACAAAGTATGTGTCAATATGTTTAACACACACACACACACATATATATATATATATATATATATGCGGTAAAACGTTCATAAATTAAAAAAAAACCGTAGTGAACGATATTATTCAACAGTTAATACTTAGCTATTTTATAACCTTTCGATTTTCGATGGTATTCAGGCGTACGACGACAGAACGCGCTAACGTTGAGGCAGTTGACTTCTGTTGAAAGGGTGGGGGGTGTGTATTGTGGTTGTTTAAGATATTTATGGATATCGTGTTTGTAATTTTGGGAGCACGGATGAGCATTAACGGCGCGTTTCCGCCGTGCAAGGTTCACGAATGCAGCCGGCCCTATCGATCGCCCTAATTACTTTAGCTTCGGGAGCGATTGTCAGGCCTGGCGGAGCCGTCCGCTGGGGAATCGCCCTTCATTGCACGGAATTGAGTTATTGTCAAGTTTATTGCGCTAATGTGTGGGGTTAGCGGCGCTGCGAGCGCCCGGGGAATTCTGCTCAGCATCAAGCGGCTGAGGGTCTCCGAATGCACCTCCCGGCACACTATCACTGTCGGCTTGTGAAGTTTAAACGCAATCACAATCAAACGAAACCATCATCTATCATCACCGAAGATTAAAATTCAACACGTGTTTAGGGATTTATGAACTTCAAAATCTTAGACAAGGTATCTGTATATTATTTCCCAATAATACAAGAAACTTACGTCCAGTTGTGGTCTTTTTTGTTAATATGATGATGATGGTTTTACTCCTTTGTGTAATGAGAAGTATAACTGGAATGAAGCTGATGGATAAAGTGAGGTACAGTGTAATAAGGGAGCGGTGCGGCGTGGTTGAAGATGTAGTGACAAAGATAGAGAAAGGGATGCTTAGATGGTTCAGCCATGTAGAAATAATGGATGAAAGAAGATTAACGAAAGAGGTATGCAAGGTAAGAATGATTACAAAAATCGATGCAGGTCGACCTAGGCGGACATGTTCTGATCAAATCGAAGATGTCCTAAAGAAAGGCCGGGCCAAGAGTACTCGCAACCGACGAGCATGCATGAAGACGCTTATGAAAGTGGAGGAAGCGAGAGAGGTGTGCCAGGATCGTAGCAAGTGGAGAGAGGTGGTCGCTGCTTACCCCACTTGGAAGGAGGCGTGATAATATATATGTATGTATGTAATTATTTAGGATGTTTACATAGTACTACATGTCTCATTGAAATATGAGCGGCAGCGACTCTCCAAATACCAAAACCAGATACGCTTGCCCATAAAAACATGGTGCTAAGATACAGCACCGCACTTATAGAACACGCCACCACATATTCTTCGCCACGCTACATAGGATGTTAGATCTCATTACCCCAGTAATTCCACTAGCTACAGCTGCTATCAAACAAGAAAGTAATGTTTGTCGCCACCAATAGAAGCTGCGGTGGTCCTAGACGGTGTGTAATAATAAAGACCTACCACCAGTTAATGGGAGGAACTTTATGAAAGGATCAAGAAATAATCCTTTTAAAAGCTCATATAATAGCTAAAGCTAAAAATAAGTTTAGTTAGGAGTGCCGCTTAATAAATATGAACGTGGACAGTTTATGTTGATAGATGCTAATGGAATTTCGAAATCAAATATTTCTCATAATGTCTCGCATGCGACTCAATTACGGAGACAACTCGGGATAATTGAGTAAATATTACAAAACGACGAGCTGCTGAAGGTTATCGTAAGGGTATTAAGTGTTCGCGTTCGTATGACACTTTAAATTGATTAAAGCTTTTTTTCGATATCAATTTAGTCTCCTTGAGACATGAGATGTTTGCACAGTACTGTTTGTCAGCTGCAACAGGCGCTGCGGTGGTACCTAGTCGGTTTCCGGCAACAGAAATCTACCACCATTAATAATTAATAACAAGCAAATAGAAAAATTAACCTTACATTTCAACGCTTCATAGCCTTGATGATAAATAATGTTTGTCAATAACAATGCCGCGGTTAAGATGTTTACACAATCATAAAATATCAAGTCTACCTCAGTATTCAATTTATCCTAACGTTGTTATAGTTATGATATTACTTCACAATGTCCTCGTTTTAAGACATATTAAGTTTTGTTACCAGTAATTAAATAGTCAGGATCCTCTTCTTACCGGAACACAGTAATGTTTACACGCTTTCTGCCAAGTTAGTTCAATAAGATATAAAGGATCTTTGATGTGAGGTAAAAGTTTTCTACAAATGTATCCGCGTTTTTCAACTCCCAACCCAAATAAGGGTGTAAAAGTTTACATGAGTATGTGGGTATGTATGTATGTATGTGTGTATGACCTAATAGCTCCCAAATGATTTAATACTAGTGCGTTTTAATAATAATAACTAACTTAGTCTTCTACTTAGTATAGAATAATCGAAGCAGTGGTAGCTCAGTTTTTGCGGTTGAACGTCTGAAAGAGGTCCGGTCATCATTCCTACTGAGCTTCCATTGAAGGAGAGCATCGAGAGGATACCCACTTGTTCCAATAACAATCTTCATGAACAACCAGCTCGCTTTTCGGCTCCGCGGTAGACGTACAGCGCAGACTGTTTCCTTGTGAGAGAACTTAGTCTAAGTATAAAGCATAATTGACAATATAAAAAAAATGCAATAAATCATAAAAAAATGAACTGAAAGATCTAATTACAGAGCATAATAGCACGTAAAGTATAACAAATAAACTTGACGGTCAACTTATATATACAGATGTTAGCTTTGCAAAGCTTGGAAGCCGTTGGAAAGTCACTCTTAGTACAATGCAATAGAGTTCATAGCTGCTTGTGGTTTCGTATGCGACGTTTTTGTTCACGGTCCTTTGTGATGTATAGCTGGCGTTACGCTGGATTAAACTACAAATTGTGATAAATATTTAGGCGACACGCGGCGTCATTTTGTCATTGATACGCTACAGTTTAAAACGAAACCACTGAGAGCTGACAATCAATCCTATAAGAGATTCTTATATAACATAAATATATATATATATATAAATATATAGGAAATATGCAGAGATTGATTGACTCATCACGACATCATTGAAATTATTAGACCTAAACACACAAAATTTAGTCCTCTCCCAAAGATCTCCATATCGATCAGTCCCGCCCTGCTTGTATCCAGTGGGTTCTCGCGACTTTCCGCCTTGTGGGAGGCCTATGTCCAGCAGTGAATGTCTATAGGCTGATGATGACGATGATGATGCATAAAATTTTGTACAGACATCGCTTCTGAGATTTAGAGGTCAGCTAATAATGAATTTTACAAAATTCCTCCCCGAAAGCGCGTTGCAGAGGTGTTACGGCCAGCAAAGCGGACGGTGAACAGCTAGTGCATATATAACGTATAAATTATACAGTATACATATAAATTGTCTAGGACAGAGCGAACTGCAGAGGAGATGCAAACAACGTCAACACCATCAGCATGTAAGATAGATCTAAGATAGAGAATGTGAGATTTTTCCTTTTCTTACATATACGTTGATGGAATTACTACTAATATTTGATAATCTTACAAACATTAATCTTAATATAATGTATTTCCTTATTGAGGTTATGTTACAAATTGTAGTCTTGTATCATTATCATCAGCCGATAGACGTCCATTGTCAGACTTAGGCCTCTCCCAAAGAATTCCATATCGATCGGGAAGAGTTTCATAAGAAGAGCAATTTCCGACCCCACTGGCCCAATGTGCATCGGTGGAAGCCAGAGCCTCGTTTGTTGATAAGCAGTGTGCACCACAAGCAGTTGAGCTGGGCTTGGATCCCGTAAGTTGTTTCGCGGGGTCATTACATCTCCTAATGTTGTATAAAACAATAAAACACTTCTTCATCCCAATTTTGATACAGTGGGAACATAGATTTTACAAAAACACTGTCTACCGGCAGATGTTCTCATCCACCTGTTGTCTGAAGGCTGTGAATGTAAAGCTTTTGAACGTGATTAGCAGAACAGCGTTATCACCTAACTTAATGTATTAAGCATTAAAACACTCTCGATAGAAACAAAAAACTATAAAACTTCAGCTAGAACTGATAATGTTTAAAAGGGTTCAACATATTTTACACGACGAGGACTATGGAACAGTTAAGCCGGATTTCACATGGTGGTTATGTGATAATGAGGCATGAGGAGGAGGGTGAAGTGTGCTCATCCTTAATACTCTGGCTCCCATGCAACTGGAACAAAGCAACGCTGTCATGATAGTGATTAGTACTAATCAAACTGTACAACATTTGGCGCCGGATCGAACCAGGACTATCAGCTATAGTCACGGAGTCAGTTAACTTAAAAACGGTTCCTCAGTTTACAACAAAGCCACAGATCCTGTACAAAGTTTTACTCGAAACCTTTTAGTCGTTGGTTAAAATGAACATCAGTTAAAAACTACTCTCGCCCGCGATATCAACGCGAGTGTCGCCTAGTTGCCGACACTTGTTTAAATCGGCATCCACTTAGCGCTGAATATCTTCACAACGACAGCGGACTAACAATGTTAAATATTAAGCTATTAACAGCTAAGCGCTCAGCTGTACTCTCTAAGCATATGTTCACCGTTGGTATGTCCGTTTGTAATATCTCATTGGAAGCTTTTACTTTGTTAAAGGTAAGTTTTTGTTTCTCTGCCATCTGCTTGATGGTTCACGCTAATGTCCGAAACGGCTGAACCGATTTTGATGAAATTTCTTGAATAGTTACCTGAAATTATAGAGAATAATTTAAATTTAGTTTAATAGCAAAAATATTAGTTTTTAATATAAAAAAAATCACTTTTAAACAAATCGAGATACATAGGTCAGATTTACTGAGCCCGGTTGTCTCGGGCTAGTAAAAATAGGACTAAGGTAAGCCCTGCCTGTTTTAGAAGGCGACTAAAAGGGTTTAAAAGTTTCGCGGACCTTAAGGGTGGGGCCCTTATCGCTCAACAAGCGAACCTGCATGGGACAGCACATAGCTCAGCGATGGTGTCTAGGAAGGTTAGGCTCCTCCTCACAGATGTGTAACAGAAAGTGTAGAGGCCGCTCTACCGGTGCATTTGATAAGAGATCCCAGAGGCTTTCCGAATGCAGTGATGCAGAACACCTAGGTGGTATTAGTGGGTAAGAATCTTAAATAACCCTTTCCTGTAGAAGCTGAGTATCTTTTGAAGATTTCCCCGAAATAAACTGGTCAGATTTACAGAGTTATTAGTTTTTTTTTAAAGTATCTCCGGTTATTCTATGTATAAAAAGAGATAGGGTAAATATATATCTGTAGGATACAATCAAGCGGGCCCAGCAAGTCGCAAATAAAATTCAGCTGGGTTAAGTCGCAAGTTATAGCGGAGTTAACGCCCACTAAGTGTTCCGCGCGCTAACTACGGAGTTATGTTACAGTTTAATCTGGCAAGATTTCATGGAGACGGGCGATGAGTGTTCGTGTTTTAAACGCTTCGAAGGATATGCTATCCTTACTAATCATCCCTGTTCCACGACGAATGGAACGTGAGTTTTATTTGTTTTATACAATAAAGCACTACCTACATATGTAGCTGGTCGCTTTGAGACGTAGTAAAGTTACCTCAGCAACTTCATTGGTTGTGAATTTGAACCGAGTAATGTTCGGCGGTAGGAATCAGAGCCGCAGAGATAGCTGGTTAGGGGGTCTTACCACTATAGTCCATATCACTACACTAAGTTGATCCTAGGTCAAGCTTTATCCTTATCAAAATAAGCAAAAACTTATCTAGACGGTAAAAAGTATTTAAAATGACTATTAGAACCCAAGCCATTATTGTCATGGAACTAAGATTTTTAATCACTAAGTAAAAAGAGAAATTTAATAATTTAATATGATTACAAGTATTTTTAACTTTGTCTGTAACATTGTTACTTGACAAATGACTAAACCGTTAAATAGTGTAACTTATCTGTAATATGTAAATCTTTGAATATTATCAATATTTTTCTATTTACTGTTAAGTGTACATTAGTATCTTAAAGACACGTACCTCTAGATATAGTCGGGCGGTTTAAATGGAGCGTATTAAGTTAGTAACAAGTGACATGAAGCAAATCACAAAAACACACAGGCAACACGTCAGAAATGTTTGCCGAGCGGCGGGCCCGGCGCAGCGCCGAGTGGAAGACGGCACAATTCAACCCCTTGATCACCCGAGAATGTGTCCCCACTGTTTATTTATTAGATTATATTAAGTTGTAATGTGCTTAACACTCTACTGAGGAATCTCTAATGGCTGCTCCAATACGTGGACCGTGCGACTGGTTTTAATTGAGAGTGGAGCGGCGTAGGGTCGAGGGCATATACAACAAAAACATGCGATCGGACGACGCAGTGAATTCAAATGTTCACACACTTTTGTATAATTAATTCAATTACAATTACTTTTTTAATGTTCGCCTGGTGGTAAGTTGCACCTCTATCCATAACAATAAACCACTTAATAAAGTGCTTGCACTACATCACAATCCGCCACCTTCTAAACTGGAATATACACGGGTATGTGTATGTAAGCGCTATCTTCGCGTTATGCGACAAATAGTCTTCAGCAACGGCCATCTACCACCAGCACATACTTCATACATCTTGTATCCTTGTTCATGATGAAAAAAGTGTGCACTATAACTCATCTGAGAGCAGTTTAAATATATTTCAAAAGTTATAAATCAAAACAGTAAACGAAGCGACGTTTTGTTCGTCCGTCGCTATCTCCTGGGCTGTATGTGGAACGTAAAAAGCCGGTGATGACTGACAACCGATAACACGCTGGTGGCCCATCACAAATAACTTTTAGGGGACGCATTAACTTTTTTTTTTCGTGTGTCGAACTACGATAGTACCACTTTCGACGGGTTATTATTTATCAGTCGAAGTGACTCAGTGGGTTAAGTAGTCCAGTGTTGATAACTTAAGAATGCTGCATATGCAGTCGCAGCGCCAAAACTGTTGTTAAATAATCTAGGCACCGTTAATACCTTAACGATTTCGGATATAAATTAAGAATCTTAGAACACAGCTTCATGAACCATATCATCTGTAACTAGCAATAGTAGAGAATTTTAACTAAATCGATAGTACTAACAATACTTTTTTCTAAAAAAAAGAACGATCGGCCTTGCATTTGTTAAAACGGCCGTCTAAAAAAAAAAACAAATTCATTTTAAAAGCAACGTAGAAAGTTTTCGAGTTGTTCTTTTTTTATTGAACTGAAAGCAAACGGCACAAGTGCAACGATCGAAAGCGCAGCCAGTATACAATTTAATTTAAATAACTCGACCATTTCCTTATACACTGCACCGGAACTGGAGTATCGAAGTGCGCGAACAAACACAGAGGGTCAACGGGTCTACTTACAATGTAAGTGCAAAAAGTAAAACGACAACTAACTAACACTTAGCGCGCGTTATTATTAGCTGGAGCGCGTATAAACAGGAGCCGGTGCGCCGCGGGCGTATCGATGCGCCGCCCGCCGGCCGCGGCCTAACCCGTCCCGCAAGAAAAGGACGGCGATCGCCGAGCACGTGGGAAGTAAATTCCGAACGCACGCATCCCGCGCGCCGCCCGGCCGCCCCGTGCGTCGCGCCCCGCGCCCCGCGCACGCCCGCCAGCGGTCCCGGCGCCGCGCGCACTCCAGTCGCGCGCCGACCGCCGAGACGGCAGCACGGTCCAGACGGCTCCGTAACAGTTCGCTCATGCATCCGCCCAGACGTTGTGCAGTGACCGAGTCGGAACGCACGCTGTGATTTCTGTTGTTGAGTGGTGGCAACGTTTGTGCGCTTGTGAACAGTGACGTAGTTGTTTTGGTGCACTATGCGGTTGTGCGTTGCGTTATGAATGGTCTGGAAAGGTGCTTCTTCGATCAACGTAAGTTTTTATTTCAACTTACCACTTCCGGCGATCTAACCCGGAACTTGGACACCACGTCCGAGACTACCGCGGTCCGTATACAAAAATCCGTAGCACTCGATTTTGTTACAACGGAAAATGTTTAAATAAAAACTATTTTATTGTTACGACTGTTTACTTCCGTTTAAGTTGTAACTTTTATAACGGAAATAAGGTGGGTGATGTTTTTAACGTTTTTCAAGTATACCACATGTTTTAGTAATGATTTTTATACTCCTTCAAATACAATTTTAGTTAACAGAACTTTTCGCATCTGTAAAAGATATACAGTTATCAATTACAATAAATAATTCTAAGAGGTTACTTAACTTGTAAGTATATTTTTTTACTCTCGCAGGGTAATAGTTGAGTTGGAATTATGCTATATTTGAGCTTAAGTTAACATGCGATCCGAATTAATGCAGCTGCAATAATCACACGGTGAAACAAATAAGCTACTGTTAGTAATCGTCAGCGTTTGAAAACATTTGTATCTGTTTAAGATAAGCTCATGAGATGCTTAATGAGCGAGCACCGAGAACGGACTTGGTTTATTTAGTTGAGATAACTGGAGCTGGATGGGAATGAAGTGGTTAAATAAATTGATGGTGATTTGTTCAATTAGGACGAGAGTGGCCCTTTGGAGTGTTGAAGCTAGCACTATTCGCCGCTTAATCCCGGAGAGCTTTAAAGCGTTTAAGTTAAATAACCTATTAAATATCTTTAGTTTATATTAATATTTTTTGTACCTATTTTAAAGCGCTGCTTCATTTAGAATTTAATAATTATAACAATTCAGCTTTAAGTTACATTAATAATATTCGTAAGCTGTGAATAATTAATATTATGATCTTGGTGGAACTTTTCTATTCCTTGAGATTTCATCTTCCAATTATAAAGATCTCCTATTTATTTCCTCTTCGTTATGTATTATATCTCATGATTGAGGAACCTAATCACCATGTATAACATATGATAATATATAGTATTTTCATTTCATACTGTGATTGCATCGTTGTTATGTAGAGAAAGATGAACTTTTACACGAAATCGGAAAGTGGTTAAGCTCTGAACCGGCACGACTTTTAAGTTATTTTCATTACACATTAATAAGTGTTACTTGTACCTAAGTAACTGCAAGGATTGCTATAGTACACAGGATGTAGCAAGAGGTTCTTGTGGTCGTTGATAGATTTGCTTGCCTTTAACAATACGGTGTTAGGATGGTGTACACTGCAGCACGATGTGTTCGTCGCCTTTAAACGCATTCATTATTCCAGTAATTTTAGTATTTTTACTATCTAAAAACTTTTATTAATAAATATAGCATTAGCATAATTTTTTTCGTTTTGGTTGTTCTCTTCTCTTACTCTTTCTTGCATTCTTGGTTAAGGAGTTATAGCAAATTTATAGATCGCCGGTACTAAATTCGAATCTCAGTTTACTATTTGTGGTTATTATACACAGATCATATAATGAACACGATTTTTTACAGTGATTTGCTCAAAGTGTTTAGATCGTTATTTTCAAAGTAAACGGAAGATATCCTTAATATTTAAAATAAGTACGAAAGCATGTTTAATATAAAAATATATTTTTTTTTAAATAGTTCTGTAGTGAAAACGACAGTTCGCAGCCTATGTAAGATTTATTATCTGTATGTCATGTTTCATTTATTTCTAGTTACCATAACCAGTAAAAATAATGCCAGTTTTAGGAGTAAAGCAGTAAGCTGTTAATGTTTTCTAATAGCAGTAAGTGTTGCTTACCAGGAGTATTTAATTATTGTAATAGTGTGAAAATATTACTATGTGGCTTTGTTTAGTAAAATAACTGATTTAATGAGACATGTCTACTTAGGATAGTGTGAACACGTATCGGTCAATATGTATGAATATTTAAGAAAACTGTTTGCTTTTGAGATGTTACTGAAATTAATAAACCAACGATTCGTTTCATCTTGTCTCTGGACCGCCTCACTTTCAATGGCTAAGATTAGATTTATTACGAGATAAATCACTGTAGATTTGTTTTATAAATTCAGACTGTCCTCAACGTGAGGAGTGTTCAACGCAGCAGAGACTAGTCAGTTAAACGAACGTTAACAAACAAACAAACTGCCCCTTAAGTATACGTAAATCACTTTAGTACAATGGTTATGTTGTAATGACTCACGCTTTACTATTTGTTTAAGAATTGCAATTAGTAAATTAATTTTTCCATGTTCATTGCCGATGCACTGTTTGTTTCCGCTTTAAGATATACTGCTAAGATATAGGTCTCTGTTGCCGGAGACTAGACTAGACTATCTCCAAACAGTAGTGTACGAACATTACTGTGTTCCGGTTTAGTGGTGTAGCTAGTGTAATTACTGGGGTAACGAGATTTAAGACATACGTTAAATCAAGACGACGAGCGCAATGTGGTGTAGTACATACCATCTTAAATAGTGCTACGTTGTTATGGGTGGGCGTATCACTTACCATCCGGTGAACGTGCCGCTCGTCTCGTCGATTAATTACATAAAAAAAAAATTGTTTCTTAAACGCTAGACGCTTCGAAACGTACGAGTAAATTAATATCTTTATGAAGAAACAGTTGAGTAAAATAAAATATATTTGCTATCATATTCTCTAAGCTACAAATAACTCACTAAGCATATATTTTTTTGATCTGATGGTAATTAAAATGATATACAAAATGATTTTCTGCTATAAAGTCTAAGTAATATTGGAGATATCGCAGTGTCTGATGACCATAATCTTCAACTCGTGCGCATCGTCAGTGTTGACATAAGGAACCGAGACGTGGCCCCTTACTGTCGGCCTTGTACAAAGACTCAGTTACCCAAAAGGCAATGGAGAGGGTTGTGCTCGGAGTTTCCCTGCACGATCCAATCAGAAAGGTGGAGATCCGCAGAATAACTAAGGTCACCGACATGGCCCAAAAGATTGTTAGACTTAAGTGGCAGCGGGCAGAGCACATTACTCGAAGGACAGACGGCCGATGGGGCAGTAAGGTCCTGGAGCGGCGGCCTCGGCCGGGGATTGGGTGAGAATCGCGGGAACAGACTGGATGCGAGCAATGTGTGACCGATCGGATGTGGAGATCCACGTCCAGCTGTAGACGTCTATCGGCTGATGATGATGAATATTGGAGACCTATGACCGACAGTGGACATCAACATGCTTAAATATCACAACTACTCATATTTTCTGTTTTGTTCGATTTTGACGCTGACCATACTTTCTCCAATACATTAACTGCTTAGTTCGTATTAGTATTCTTCATTACTGAAGATTGTGTGGTGATAATTATACTGTAGTACAGTAGTGCATTAAGATTCGTCTCAGATGACGTAATGGCGTGTGACGCAGCATCAGCACGCATCCACGATTTGCATACAAGGCGCGCTGTACCGCCGGCTGCTGTCGCCTATTATCATACATTACCCGACGACTCGGGCTCCGCTTGATTCCTAATGCCTTTGATTGCCTCTCACTTTGACAGCATCCTAATACACGCACACTGCATTTGTGTAACATTATATCTCTGACAAAAACACTGCAAGAATTACATCAATGCAGCTGATAGTTATGTAAACTGATATCTATAAATGTGATCTTAGACAAAGGAACAAAGATCGACTTCTCTTTAACAGAACAGAAACCTTCATCGCTCGTGCTAAATTTGTTACACCTTCAATATCTGCTTTGTTGGTTAAAATTGTAATACGCTAATAAAAATCATTATCAGCCGATAGACGTCTACTGCTGGACATAGCTCTCCCCCAAACATCTCCACATACAGTCGACACGGACTCCAGTACCGCTGTTTCATATAAGGGGGTTCATATAAGGGGATTTGGGTCATTTCCCACCACGCTGGCCCAATGCGAGTTGTTGGGAACCAGAGCCTCGTTTTTTAATTAGGAAGGTATACCAGGAGCAGGTGAGGTTGGTTTGGGTCCCCTGAGTTGTTGTGAGGGACCACTTACACCCTGTTAATAAAACACTATACACGATTTAATATTACTAGACTGTCTAGATAGGTATTACTGCAGCGCTTATGTCTGCCGACGAACAGTGTGCGAACATTACTGTGATCCAATTGGAAAAGCGCTATTGCTGGTGAAATTACTGGGGTAACGAAAATTAACATTTTCCGTTTCAAGGTGACGAACATAATAAGGTGCCGTGTATATCTTCCTAACTCCTATATTATGGGCAGGCGTATCACTTACCACCGGGTGAACGCGTCGCTCGTTTTGTCACTTTGTTGAATAAAAAAAATCGTGAAACCATCCACATTGTTACTTAACACCACGTGAAGCTGACATTAAATGTTAGCCCAATAAAAAAAAATTATGAGTCACTGTATAAGCCTTAAGTATATATTCTTATAAACCTTAAAGAACCGGTACATCCAAAAAAATTGGTATTCCAATTGTTAAGTTGGATAAGTAATCAAGAACTCGGATTGACACCGCAATGCAAATATGTCAAAATTATGTAATATTAGTCAGCCTTCTTAATGTTCCCACTGCTGGGGTTGATGAGAGATTCAAGGCATTGATCCTGGAACATGTCGGATTCTTTTAAGAGGTTTTCAGGCTCAGAGCTCTTTGAAAAGTTAACCAACACCACGCTGTTATGAGTAGGCGTATTACTTACTATCAAGTGAATGTCTCGCTCGTCTCGTCGCTTAGTCGTATAAACGAAATAACTAGAATAACGACTAATATAATAATGTATAGGTAATAGGACGTTTCTTATATGACCACAGAGCAAATAATCTTTTCTAGGTCCAAAACTAAATTTTGAGGCTTTCTATATATTTTAAATTTACACTAGTATATTGTATTTAATACCTAAGAAAACTAGCATCAACTTAACATTTTAATTTGGAAATGTTACCAAAACTGCTTTACCGTTGATTGACGGATCGTCTATTAAAATATATCTTCACTTGATTATAGGGATGTGTACACAGCATTGGCTTGGGTCCCGCATAACAACTCAAGGGACCCAAGCCGACTTCACCTGCTCGTGATACACCCTGATAATCAACAAACAAGGATCTGGCTTCCACTAACCCGCATTGGGCCGGCGTGGTGGGAGATCGCTCTTATGTCCTCTTATGAACCCAAACATACGAGTCTAGTGCCCGGCTAAGAATCAATCGATGTGGAAATCTTTGGGGGAGTCCTACGTCCAGCAGTGGATGTCCAGCGACTGATGATGATCATGTACACAGCGTATAGTGAAGCGTCTTATAATTCTAAGACTGATTCCATACATGTGAAGATACACAGGATTTTTGGACGCAACCTTCGGCAATGTATTCGAGGATCTATTAGTCATCATCATTAAAGTAATATTTGTATTCATGATATAATTATTTTGTCGGGGTCACGAGCGTGATGATTGTTGAAACGCCATTAGAATACGTAATACTTTTTAGTCAATCCATGGGTCTTACTTCACTTCATGGGTCTTCATTGAGGATACTGTTGAAGCTCCATATAAATACCGTCTCTTAACTGCTTGAAGGCTTCGATGCGACAGAAGCGCAGCTAAGCATACCCAAACTAAACATTGGTTTGTTAACTGCGATGTCCAGCTAGTGAAGTACTACACAAATAACGCAACACGCTGACAGACAGAAATGTAACTTGAAAATGTTTAGTTTTTTTTTTTTTTCATCGAACTCACACTTTCGCCGATACAAATATTTTATCGTCACATTAGACGGCACTTAATTTTTTTCATCCACAGACATCGATAGGCCTTTTGGTGTCAACGTGTCGGCGTTGTCCCGACACCTTCGTGATAACCAAACATAAATCACCATAGCAAATAATACGGAAAAAACGGGCATATTTAAATAGATGGAGCGGGCGGACCACCCGCGAGATCGCTCCGGATTCAGCCGCGACACGCACCACCATCACAACACACACCGCCCCACCACCCCTCCCCCATGCACACTCTTTACTTAATTTACATCTCAACTTGTTCCTCCTTTGTGTGCCGGACGTGTTCGTAAAAGACCCAAAAAAAGGGGTGTTACAAGTTTAACATATCTGTATGTGTGGTCCATTATTAACGACCTTTTTTCTTAAGATGTTAAGCGACAACGAATGAAGATATTGTTCTCATCCATAATGTTCTGGCTCTCATAACAGAGGAAACAGTTATGTAGTAATAATAGCAACTTTGCAATACTAGAGTAGTGCTTAGAGCCAGACGAATTTGTGAATAGTCCAAAAGAAATGGCTCATGAATCGAACTTGGGATTCTTTGTACTACAGTGCAAGCAATTGGCCACTGCACCGTGCAGAAATAAGTATACCAAATAGTTAAACCTATTTCCGACTATTTGTTTGAAGAGTATCCCTATCAAATATTTTTCTTAACTATATTTCCAATATCAAAGAGTATCGGCGTTTCTCAGCTGTCTACGGTAGAAGTTATTTAGATTTTCTAGTAATATCTGCATATAGATTCTTCTCGAGGTGGATGCGGATTTGTAGATATTGTAAAGTTACTGAATTTACATCTCCACTTGTCTCCTCCATGCGACCGGACGTGTTTTTGTTTGGAGGCGTCTCGAAATCGACAACGTCATGCTCCTATTGTACTGCGGCTGGTTCAAAATGGGATTCATTTCTATCGACCATATTATCTGCTACCGGCGATGAGCTTTTTTTTGCCTCCGCTCCATTCAAATTTACGTTATGAAACTTTAAACCGATTTTGCATTATATGTCTTATAGACGATACTACTAAGTTTATATTTGTAATGTTAAGTTGCACTACAATATGCAAACACTTAAGTCTATTTAGCACCAATTGTTGAATCGGGGACGTGACCAATTTGTTAAACGTTTGTGTAACAATACGGACCATGTTGTTCAAAAGCAGGAATTGCGAATGAGCTTTTTCGTTGTTAAATACACGAACACATTCTATCTAAATGTTCGTTGTATGTATGTGAATTTAATTTTCTCAATCTAAAATATTATATCTCTTCGCCTTTTATCTAATTCGTTATCTTTTTCTCTCTTCTCTAACCTTTATATACTATATGATTTACGTCATATCTTCATTAGGTTCTATCTAGATATTTGCAGTTTTTTATATTTAATTTCCATACATAATGAAGGCTCCATTGTTGTATTGTTCAATTGATTTGGCTTTTAATAAAAAAATATCAATCGAGTCCGGGCCAAGAGACACGCGGGGAGAGCCAACGAAATAATAATTATGTACCGACAAACGGATCGGAGGTTGTTTTTATATCAGCCGTTTGTAAACACGGTGGCATGTTTAAATTTCTGAGCGGCTGCAACGATGAAACGAACCTGCATGGAATCTTAACTATTTCCCCTTAACTTTTCGGTTAATTTAACTCGGGGTCGACACATGCACACCAACGACAACCGGGACGGAACTCCCACGTGTGCCGAACAAACAACCCACTTTCCAGAAACAGAATGTCATCAGAAACAAAAACATAGGGAGCCTAATTGAAGGATGCATGCGCTACTTTCGAGTCACAAAGCAGATCGTGTTGTTGCGCAACGTCAATAATTCAGACGGGTCTAACACCAGGAGTCTAGTGCTGGACGAGCGGTTTATTTGTCACAGATTTTACGAGGGGCCAATAAAAGTGTTACGGTTAGGTAAACGATGAAACTTAAAGCGATATAAAAACACAATACTTTCACTGATTGTTTGATGCTTTGGACGTTATCGTAAAGCCGATACAAATTGGTTTCAAAGGACCCCCGGCATGGCTTACGACTCTCTCGTACGGTTTATTGCCGTGCTCTTGCGCGATTGTCGCTTATAAATCCGTAGGAATGTCAGTTTTCATAGTGGAATTGGCTTTTTTGTTTGTACTGCGACTGTTTGATGCCAAGTAGGGTATTATAAAATCGTTTTGTGAATTTCGTGTTACATTTTCATTAGATGTTTTTAAACATTCTGTTATAGTTGTGAAAGTTTTAAAAATCATTGCGTTAATGTCAAGATGAGTTGAAACGAACCGTTATAAATTTTAATTAATTCGTGATACATTTATGATTATACGGCGTACTAAATTATAAGGTACAGTTTCGCTACTTGGAAATTTACGAGCGATCGCGGAGCGCAAGTGTTCAATAGCGTTAGTTCCGTACGAGCGGAGTTGCGGGCAAATAATTGTTTTCGATTCCCGAAATCATTAATATTTCATACGCTCGGTGAGTTATCGAATAACCTATCGTATTCTGGAACGTACGCGCAATAAATTAGATAAGAGTGTAATTAGATGTGTAGTGATAGTCTGCCGTACGTACCGGGTGATTATGGGCCCACTGATGGACGGGATAGTTCGGCGGCGGCTGCTCTACATGTGTCGGATCGCGGCGAAATTGGGTTACGCATTAATCATTCCGCTAATGATAACGCTTTATAATAACACTGCGTTGCATGTGTGGGAAAGATTATCCCCGGGATCCGGATCTGGACTCCTATCGCTATCGTAATAGTGATTACTGTCATCATCATTATAACAATTTCAATGCCTCCGCTGTATTCTTTTTTTTAATTGCTCCAGAATTGTTGTGCTTCATACAGTAATTATCCCACTGCACAAGAATTTTATTTTCCATAGGTACTTATTAGCTACCTTACATTCTAGTAAATAATAACATTAGGCATAAATCATATAATGAATTGTATTATAAAGATTTCTTTAACAGAAACCTCGTGGCTATTGACAGGCTGATCAAAGCAGGGACTCGTTTATAGTATGAAGTGAGCTACAAATCAAAGGAAAGAGCCCAATTTTGTTGTCCGAACACGATGAAATCACCGTTTGATTTGTTCAGTTTCCTTAGACTTTTTTTTTCGAAACTTAAATGGGCTGTACGTTTAAAGTATAAAGTTAATTTATTTAATATTGAACATACAATCTAAGAAAAAGTGCAAAGCGTTAAATATAAATTGTTGATTAGGATAACAAATCTAAGTTTTCACATAATATTTCATGCCCTGTATTCGGCGCGTTTTGCGTTTGTCTGTTGTTAGATAAACATCTTTCACAAAGGTTTTCATGTACTGTTATATCTTATACGTTTTTCAGTAAAAATAACAGATCTTATTGTGGATACGATTGTGAATGTAACTCACTGCTTACATACGCGACTCTTTATCTACGCCGTTTCTAAGGCGAGTAAAGAAGATCTCAGATTCGTCGCTTGCAGCGAGGTCTTTGCATAAGCTGCAAGGTATATAACGGGTGAAACAAGTCCATCTGTTACCTTTAACTACGTTAAAACTACCCTTTAAGGGGAATAACCACTAAGGGTCTAATATAGAATAGCGCATTGTTTCTACGTAAATATAAACATTAAGTTGGGAACAATGTTGGTGGGCATGTGTGCCCAATGAATATATGAATAAGGCATACCCGTACTATTTTTCAATTTTCCGGGACAATAGACCGGTGAATGGATAACACCTATTAACATACCGGAGGGTGGGTTACGCCCCCGTGTGTGAATTGATTGATACGGTAGTTTCCGTCTAAGGTTTTAGTAGTTCAAATACTTGCGAAGATTTGTGTTGGTGTTATTTGCTTATATGATATTTGAAATGGAGATTATTACAAATTGGCTAGCACTAAATAGATCTGATGGCGATTCATATAGCTATGTCTTCGATGGAAACGGGTGGCGAGGGTCGAATGCATTTGTTGTCGACATTCTCGTCTTTCGGATGTTGTCTAACTGTCTTATTATTTTAATTATAGCGTCTATAAGACAAGTTATACCTATATTTTAGACAGAGGTGAGAATTAAATATTAATTGAGAATTCTAGTAAGAGGGGATAATGCGGTTATCCATAATTAATCGTATAAGGTATGTTTCTAAATGTATACTAATTAATTAGTCCACTTCTTTTGCATTTAAAATTGACTTTAATAAAAAAAATTGTCTTAAAGGAAAACTTTTAACATATAGTCTGAAATAACTTTGAGTTCTCATTTAGTTAAATTAAAAATATACTTTTAATACATTTTTTGTAGCACAGTTTTGTTGAGAAACATTTGACTTACAACACCGCTATAACAGCGCTCGTGTAAATATAGTTACAAATCGAGAAGATAAGTCGTCAATCTTCTTGTTTCACAACTGCACGATCGCTTTGATGCCGGACGAGGCGTCCGTGTTCGCGTACAAGAAAGAAATTGGGTTGAATGGATAAAAAAGGACTGCGACGCTATTGAAGAGTGAGTGATTGATCACGCGTGCGCCGGAGTCGAATTTGGTTATCTGCACAGTGCCATCTGTCGGCGAGTAGCAAAACTGAAGATTGAAGTTACAATTAACGGCTTATCAGAAAAATTTATTATATTTATCTTTATATATAATCTTTATATTATATATAATTTATTATATTTATCATATGCATAGTAACCGCGATAAATTTTAATTTTGTATAAAACCAATAGAAGAATTTGAAAAAGAATAAAAGTTGCCAACATTCCAAGGGACTCATAAGTTAAAACGGCAATGGGCTGGTCAGTAAACAGACATCGGAATGTAAAAAGAGCAAGATTTTACGGAAACCGGGTGCCAGGTGAATCTACGAATAGGTCAAAATCTCAGGGAATAAGAAGAAGTAGCATCAGAACGATTGTGTCGAAAATCTATTTAGAAGGATTAAGTTCAGAAGTGGACGACAATAGATTGAAATTATTATGATGATGAAATATATAAAATTTGGATTATTAATCAAAAACTATTAGTGAAAAATTTTATTAGAAATCCTTAACATCATACTAAAAATGTCTGTACGGAGTTAACTTCATAACAATGTAACATTTGTTAATTATTTATTTGCCAACCAAATTGTGGACGACGATATAGATTATAAACATAACGTTAAGGAAAATTATACCTGTTAATCGATTGGTTTCGATTTAATATTTAACATTAATTACTACCGGTATCCTAATAAAGTATTTATGTACATTTCACGTAAAACAAAATATTTTATTAAAATTTAAAAAAGTTATAACTTTGTTACAATTACTTTTATGCAAGAATTTTGTCTATGTTAGTTCTATAATTCATATCTTATTGTTAGTTACTTACTTACTCCTCTGGCGCGGCGACCCAAAGTGAATCTTGGCCTCCGAAACAAGAGAGCGCCAGCTTGAAGCTCGTGTAGATCGTGCTCTACAGCATCATTTCAGCGTTATCTGGGCCGATCCAGAGGTCGGCGGCCAATCGAGGTACCGAGAAACGCCTTTTTTACTCTACGATCGTCTCTCATCCTCGGCAAGTGGCCCATCTAGCGAAGTCTGTGGGCTTTGACTTACCCTGTGACGTTTGGTTCGCCAACCAACCTCCCGATTTCGATATTGAGTCGGGCTCACCACCTACCGTCCTCTCTCTGGCTCGGACTGAAAAACCTACGATTGATTACTGTTTTTTTTTTTTTGTTTTACGTGGGGGAAATGCTTACGCATACCCGTCCTTGCGGGGCGAGGACGGGTTATGTCGGACTTGCACCGACTAAAACCCCCACGATGTTCCGCATCGTCGCCATGATGACAGGGTCACGGGAACGCATGCACTGAACCGCGACCCTGCCGGCGCTGGCCGCTTGCGCAGCCCCACCTCGGGAGAGAGGGATGGACCCTACCTTTCCAGGGCGCGCCGGAACATGCAGCGCGCCCCCTCTTCGACCTCATGCCTGTGCGGGCGACCGGTTCCCCCGAACCTGTCGCCCAGAGGCCATGGAAGCCACTGAAGAAAACCTCTCCCGGCTCCCGGCGGCGGAGAGATGTTAGGCCCGCCGCTACCTGTCAACGGCCGCGGAGGATAGGGAGAACGGCGCATCTCAATACCGGTACTCCTCTTCCCCCGCGGCCCCACCGCCGCCGCATTGCCAGTGCGACACCGGTTGGCCGCAGAGGGTACTCCCTCCGCGACCCCACCTCAGCTGCGAGGGGCGGTATGAAACCGCCCCTGCAGCCGGCCGCTAGGGCAGCGCACAGCCGCCCCTGCGGCCCCCGGCCGCTCGGGTGAGCTCTCGGTGGGCCTCCGGAGCTCGAACCTTGAGCGGCCACTTCGGCCAGCCCTTCGCCGCGGGCCGGCCGGGTTCCACTTAGCTTCACCGTGTTCCGCATCACGATTACTAAGCCCCCCGCCACGACAAGGCGGGAACCCGTTGGAGGGGACGATTGATTACTACTGTTAGTTACATTGAAGTGTATTAAAACAGGGAGTGTAAGGAGTCCTGCACAACAACTCAAGGGACCCAAGCCAACCTCGCCTGCTCGTGGTACACCCTGTTGATCAACACAAGCGCTCCCACCAACGCGCATTGGGCCAGCGTGTTGGAAAATGGCCAAAATTCTCCCTTATGAAACCCTACAACCGTGGGGATCTCTGTGGGAGGCCTATGTGCAGCAGTGGACGTCTATGGGCTGATGATAATATGGAAAGATTAAAATATATTGAAACATATTTTAACTAGTTTGTGTTAAAACTTTTGCTGATATTACACCCCCACTTCTTCATGTAATACACATCCCTGTCAATCCACCGTCTCTCAACAAATTGCGTTAATATTTCCTCTCATATTGACAGAGCAAAAGTAATCGTGAACGGAAAATACTTGTCGGCGTGTGCCCGGAGACTGTTTCATCTTGAAAACATGTGTAAACAATCTCTAAGTGTATTTCGTCTGAATTAATCTGTAAGGAGAAAGTATTTTTCGAAGTACCTCGCAGTGATTCAGGAACTTGTATTTGCATGAAGATATTTGCGACAAGTGGTTTAGTGAATTCGCTTTGCGTACGTGGAACGGCAAGAGAGTCTTATGAGAAAAAAAAGTGATAAATGTCATCCTCCATTTTACATTTTGAAAAGAGGAAAGTAAATTTAACATTTTAGGTATTTGGAAAGTTGATCTCATCACCATGTGGAATAGTAGATGCTAGAGATAGAGAGAGGTAGATATTAATAAAGTAAAAACTAAATCTATAACTATCACTAAGTAAAGCCGTACACAAAGCTAAATAAGAGAGGGAAGTGGAAATACCGATTTTGAAATTGTCAACAGAGCCATATGCTGTAACTAAGAATCAAAAGTAGTGCTTAACGTCATAGCCATACAGTTAAAAATTCATCTAGAATTTGATAGTTTCACTACTCAATTACAAAATAGAAGAAATTGTTGACTTTAGGGGTAACGTTCTACATTAAATATAGGGTAGGTATAAGATAGGATGCGGAAGCAGGTGGCAACGAATTGGTCGAGCGAATGTCGTCGATACTATTTTGAACTCTTAGAATGAAAAGAAGAATAGGATAAAACGTGTGCTCGTGTTTTCCAATGATGTAATTCCAAAACTCTTGAATCCACTTTAGTCTGTTTTTCGCTTAAAACGTGTCGACTGACAGTGTTCTTAGCTTTAATATAGAAAACCTTTTAAAGTTTTATCTTTCGGAGTTTGTTCTGTTTTTCTTAAGTCTTTAAAAGTATAGCATTCACAAAATAGTGTTCAAAATTTGACACTTTGTCAAGTTGGCGAGGCTGGCAATGGTAACATTTTAAAATGTAACTAAATACATTCGTTGAAGGTTAAAGATCTCGATCTCTCCTGTTTCCTCGATTACATAATTTCAATACAGCCGATTACTACGTGTAATTTTTTTTCTAATTCTTCAGTCAGATGTGGCTGGTCATCGCGGCTTAAGTATAAGTACAAGATTTAAATTTCATCCGGTGGTAATACATCAGAATTCTCTTTATGTGTAAATGTGAAACACTTAATACAATGTGTTTGTCTTTAATAAAAACGTAAAGAAGCTGTTACTGATTTAATGCGTCATTCAACAGCAGACCAATCCTCTATTTAACGTATAGTGGAATTGTGGTTTAACATTAACTTATTTGATAAAAAAAACCCAACCGTTTCATTTTTAAATACATGTTCAACCTGGTCCGACCGCAACTAACTGTATCCGCCGCACCTGTGATATTTTCATAATTAAGGGTACAAAGTAAACACAAAGGGCGGTACTCCAACGCGCTTAGGCCGCTTGCATTAATATAAAGGTGCTAATTAGACCCCCAACTTAGCGATTCTTTCAGTGGCAACCACAACCAGTTACGTCACAATTTAATTCTAAATGGAATCGTGTATGCTTTTAGAGATAGACTTGCATCTAGTCGCCGAAACCAACGTACATGAAGCTGAGAAAATCATAGTTAACAGATCTGTTACAGCTTAATTAATAAAGCTTACGAAGGAACGAAAAGGTCATCTATAAATGGACGTTTTTAATCCTGGGTAATCTCCACTCTGTGACGGCGCAGATTAGGCGAAACATTGGGCACGTCAATCAACTCTTATGTCTGTAGAAACGAATTTGAACATGAGTGATCGAAAGCTAAACTAAGCATCTATGTGCTTACGCACCTGTATAATTTAAATATATTAATTTTCTAGGCAGTGAGCTCGTTAAATAGTGTATTAAAATCGATTTGTTTATTTGTACATTTGGTTTTGTTGACCGTAGACTTTACCACTAGTCCATCGATACTTCAGGTAAATTTGTTTACACTTTAACTGTTGCACCATAATTTTGATTTTTGTCAAACTTGGTATATCCACCAGTTATTGTTATTTGAAGCTCGTCCACCTATTGGTCATACTATCCATAATGTTCAATGTTTTACATGGTTTATAAAGCATACTATACACGACGCTTTTCGTCTTGAGACGATAGATGGTCTGGTCTAACTGTCCAAATTTTACTAACTACTGCTTCAAGTCCTTTACAATACTGACTTAGACTATTTAAATTTTTTATAAACTATAGAACATACTTCTTTCTAAGAAAATATTAGGGAATTGTGTTAATATCTCATTTATAATCTGAGGCAAAACATTGGCAAGTGTACGCGCTCAATAAATCCCTAATCCATTGAACCGATCGCAAAGTAGGAGTTAGTTCCAAATGGTTCGCAGTAAATTCGATACTGGCGCACAGATTTGCACAGTCCCGCAGCCGGGGCGCACGTGTCTGCCCCAGTTTGCTTATTGCAGACGGAATAGTCCGGTAGACCAGCGCCCGAGTGGGGCGCAAAGTTATGCCTGCAAGTCATTTCATTAAAACTATCTCATAACGCGCTGTGTTATGCAGCCGTGCTGGAATTTATCTATCTGACCTATAAAATATATTATAAAGCTATTGATGGCATATGTCTCCGAGATGTGCATAGGTACCCCCCTCCCCTCCTCCGCATCATCTTAAACAAGAAACATCATACACGTGCATAGAAGGTCAGACGTAAAATCCCGTCAACAGTTTAATCAATAGTATCAATACAACCTGCGCCTGAATCTTTTCTTTATTAGTCTTTCAATACTTGATTCATATCCTTTCCAATTCGTTCCATCTGATACGGAAGTATATTTGTCCATCCATTACCGAATTATGATGTACTTTATTAAGACCACGTCATTCAATATTATTTAACATTAGCTGATCATATTTCTTATAATGAATCCTTGGATTAAGAAAACTTGTAGTTAAAAGGAGACGATATAAATTTTTGGCAAAAGCAAATAATTTGTTACTTGTAGTTTAGTAGAAAGTAAACTATTTTATTTTTGTTTTACATATTCAAACTAACCAACATAGTAACACATTATAAATTGGGTTCTAACTGTCTCAAGACAGGTCATCATAGCGTAGAGTTATATGAGCTGCGGTTGTTACGAAACATCATCTAGTTTTTTCATTATCGTCAAATTTTAGTAATAAAATTTTTTTTTGGCTCGAAAACGTGGTTTATTATTTGAGAATGGTGTGAAAAATATTAAAGAAATATTCTATGTTAGCTAATCCGTATATGCAAGATACGTATAGATTGTACATTGAAATGAAAGGACTTAAATGACGGTACACTAAAGCTATTCCTAGCCGACTATTGTTTCGGACTATATTTAAAGACATCCAATAAGTCGGAGGATTATGTAAAGTGAGCTCGCCCACCGTTACCGAATCCGCTCCCGAAAATAAGGACCGAATCTGTTGACAGTTACAAATGTAGACGGCCCCGAGGATCGTTCATTATCATTTCTATTTAGTAATGCGGAGCGGAGTGTGGACGCATTGAGGTTCCAGCTCGGCGACAGCCGGAATGTGACGCCAATTACTTTGTCAACTCATGAATTGTTCAATTACTTAAGAAAGTCTCCCAAGTACTGCCTATACAAATCTTTACAATTTGATTTTGTTTATCACAGCTTTATTGCATCTAACGAAGTCACAGCGGTCTATCCTGACACTTTCTGGCAATTCCTATTAGTCAACTCTTGGCGACAAAGGATAGTACTTTATCTTCTCTGTCTTGGGCTGTCCATCTGTGTCAAATTCTTGAATGTGAAATTCGTATATACAGTATATCCCAATATACATACATAGATTTGTTTCAATTGGGAAATCAAGGTATCAATACTAGCTCACCAAATAAACATATTTATGCCGTATATACAGAAACATTGTTTTATAAATCAAGGTAAAATTTTCACCTTCATCTAATTATAAGTAGTGATTTTCGTCCAAATTCCAACAAATTGTAGACAATATTAAAGAGTTTTTTTAACTTATTTTCTTGAAGTTGGACCCTAATGACATAAAGTTCAGGATTCAAACTGCACAAAAATAGTTGAAAAAAAAACTAAAAAGAGCAACCGTATCAATGTATAACGTTTTGATCAACTAACAAGTACTGGAGCGACAACAGCGTATATTTGCGATCGTTCGTTATTTCCATTTAAGCTATTTCATAATAGCTTTATGTATTTAACCTAGATACATGCCCAATGAACATTCGTTCAATTTTCTCTAAATTGCATTAGAATTGAGTATTGCAGTGTGTGCAGCGTGTGTAGCGTGGTTTCAGCTTCATCTGCATATGCGGCGATCTCTCGCGGTTCGTTTCTATTACAATTACACCGCGCACCGCGCACCGCGCACCGCGCACCGCGCACCGCGCACCGCGCACCGCGCACCGCGCACCGCGCATTCGGCCAATGAACACTGACCGTTCGTTTCAATTAACATACAACACCCTTACTGTTAATGGGATACAGTTTAGGTATCATTAAAATTATTTCAACTTGACATCATAACCATCATAATTGTAAATGGTAGGTTTATTTCGATCATTATTTAACTGCACAGTTAAATTATTATTAAACTTTATTTGAATGGGTTGATCAAAGTTATGACTCAAGTGTCTTCGTCATTGTTAGATGGGAACTCTTATTCGACGTTGATAATAAACTATACTTTAATACTAGTGTGGTGCTGTTAGGATAATATACACTGCACCACAATGTATTCTTCGCTTTGGGAGACAAGATGTTAAGTCTCTTTACCTCAGTAAATCACCAGCTACACCTTTAAAATTTGGACTCTATTGTTATGCAGTAGAAATATAATAGATACTGTGGTGGCTATCTGATCTTTCAAAGCGGAGACCTTCCACGAGTAATAAAAACACGATATAAGCAAGTTGTTGATAGAGTTGGTAAAAAGCTCAAAATTAATTCATAAACAACGTTATCGTGTGAAGTAATCGATGAAACACAATCAAGGACATGTATTTAAAAAGAAACAAACGAGATATCCCAGCGGCGAGGTTTGACATTCCTGCGATAACCGCGGACCGGTAACTAATGTTGCCACATTTAAAGAAACGTCTAATCCCATTTGAAGCATCGACATCTTCACCAGCGGGAATAGAACGTTGGACACCGCCAGATTAAAATATCACATTAAAGAGATTTATGTTTTCTGTTACGCTTTTGCGTATTTTCATATTTTTTCAACTACTTTCTTAATACTTGTCTAAGACTGCTGTCCACACAAGACGTTCAGACATCTCACGTTATATGAAAATATAAGCTATGGTTAGTTCAGAAGTCCAAAGTATTCGCGTTTTGTGTTACTAATGAAACAAATATTAGTTATAAAAAGTAATGCTTTAAAAAACTTGTGACTACATATATTGAACTTTAACGCTTTAATTACACTATAAATTATTCCAATGGAAAACATAATAAATTCTAGCATTTTTATATACATTTTAGTTTTATAATCATTTATTAAAATGGTAAATAAAATTTCTTAAGAATAGAAATCTACAGGTATTAATTTAGTATATGCTATATATTTTTTTTTGTACTACATTTAGATTAATTATATGTAATATTGTGGCGTGATCAAGAGCTACTGTAAAACAGATAAATTCGGAAAACCCGTGATATCCAACTTCTGTAGACGACGGTCGAGATATTAATGCATAAAACTCTACACAATCCTGACTTGGAGATAGTGTAACTCTTCGAAGATCTCCTCTGATATTTACAAGAAAAGGTACCCAAGCATAAAGACAACTCGATCATTAATTTCACGTCCTTTTTAGTTCCCCGAACGTTCCCAACTAGAGTCTGAGATATTTCTAAGCAACGGATTTCGCGATTTGAAAACAAACTCATGTTACACTCACAGAAATGTGTATGAATTTAAAAAATTAACAACGCAAATGTTTGGCAGAAGCGGGTACAGTTAAAAGCGACGGCGCCGAATAAAAATTACAACGGTTTTAGTTAGTGGCGTTATATTTGGGCGTCGCAAAAAAACAAGCCGGCCAACGGCTGTTTGTCAGGGCGGCTGACATATCGCCGTATGTCCGAACTCCTCCGCAGTTACATGTGACCGTGGCTCGAATATTTCCCCGGTCGAAATTTCACTTCGGGCGCAATGGGGAGAGACGTCCCCGGCCACAAAACGCTTCCAACAAAAAACACCGGACCAGCGATAACGCGACTCGACACAACGCCCCGGGATACCCGCCCGTGGAAGCCGATCTATAAATATGGGATAGTTCCAGTAGATTTTTATTATATTCATTAAATATATTGACAGTCTCTGCTTAGCATTCCGGTATTAATACTCTAATTATATCTGCAACAAAAAAGAAGGGTACAGCAGCCAGTGTGAGACAGTTTACTTTGTAATACAGAAATCCTTGACTCCATATCAAAGCGTCATTTCGCTGGTACTCCATAATATTTGCTTCGTGGAAGAGAATCTTTCATCATAAAGTTATTGGTTCAAAGCATACTTTTTTTTTGTATTCTAACCTCTTAGACTACTATAGGACTTAGGTTATTGTCTCTACTTTAATCGTGTATATATCGTAATACTTATTGGTAATTTTTTAACACATACTTGTTCAACAAGAAGTTATCTATGTAAATGATTGATGTTATTTGATATATGTTTTTATTTTGTTATTAACTATAATCGAACTATAGAAACAGAAATACCAAAATTTTAATATAGGATAATTCGTTCATAAACAATATTTCCCAATTTTTCATTGTCTTAATAAATTTTTATAAGAACTGCATTGACCTCTACCCATCAACAAAAATTTGGCTTTACTGAAAACTAGCTTGGTTACAAATACAGTACGTCGAGAGGGTCGGTTTATTCACCAAATTTCCTTCGTGTGTTAGCCAGTTGAAGATTATTTCTATAAATAGATGGGTTAAATGATTAATTTGTAATAAGCGTGATTGTGTAAACTGTGGCTGAGTAATCAGCCGCGCACACAACCGCCGCTCCTCAAAACTGAGACACTCCAAAAGATAACTCGACGTTTGATATGTCGTTAGGGCTTTAATGAACATTGTGTGATAACAATGTTATATCATAATTGCGGGCCCGGAATATTATTAGCCCACTGCTGAGACTCAAAAGGGTGTCCATGTCATTTATTCATCACCCTGGTCACTTGCGAGCGCATCACATATCGATGATAGCTGCCATTCTTAAAACTTATCTGTCTTATTATGATTTTTTTCTTCACCGTACGTTCAAACTTCATTGGGATCGAATCCGTGCCTTCTCTAGTCATCCTAAGGGTTAAGCGGGCAACTGGTTATTCTTATTGACGATTAGTTAATAACGTATAATACAAATTATGTTAATTAATAATTAGCCAAAAAAATCGCGAAACGTTTTTATTTTCGTGTAAAGTCCGCTAGATGGCGCTGGGTGTAGGATAAAACCCGGTGTTACGAGGGGACGGCAGTGTGTTTACTATGTCCATAAAATACTCACAAAAATAATCGGTTACCCCTCAGTATTAAATGTTTATTTTTTATTGAACCCTTGAATAATATTATCTAGATAGTTATTCCCATACCGAATATTTTGATTCTCGTGTATTGACAGCGGTTATAATAGGGGTAAAATATGAGTGTTTAACTACCCCGGCAAGTTGTCAAGAGACAATGTCGAAGTACAAATTTGAATACGTTGTAACATATATTTTAACAATTTAAAATAAATAAGAATGTTTTATAAACGTTTTATTTTCCGGCAGAAGTGTAAGTAAAGTAGATAACTTATTTTTTTTCTGAAAATCTTTTATTCTTTACACTGCAAGCGTTGTACGTATGTCCTTAACGAATGTCCCGCAGGCGTCCTCTCGACTGTTGACTGCCTTGTTTAGAAAAAAAGTTTACATGTTTTAATCCTTTCTTATCTAGATATTATAAAGCAAACAAAATTAGTAAAATTTTATTTAGTTTATCTTGCTTTAAACAGTCGTTGCGTGTGCATAATCTTTGAAATACTGGCTTTGTGATTAGCACCAAATAAATCCTAATATTTAACCCTGTTAATGACGTAGTCTAGATTTCCCTATTACTTATTTGTTTCCGCTCTCGGATACAGGCCTCCTTTCCATATATCCACTCTTGACAATCCCTTGTCTTCAGACTTCATCCTCTACCAGCTTGTTTGCAGATATCATGTTCCCACCTTTTACGTAGGATTATTTCTTTACTGCGATTGTTTGCATGGTTCCCTATTTTAAAGTGCATTTCAACCCCCGGTTATAGTCCAACCGAGAAGTGTATCTTATCCTTCTCGATTTTCTCTTGATCTCTTCCACCATGTATCGAACTTTAGTCATCCATCGTATTCATGTTTTTTCTCTATTGCAAGCGTGATGTATAATACAACAATAATTATTTATTTATTATCACATGTAGCTGTTTGGTGACAGGGTAAAACAACATTATCAGCCTCGTAAGGGAAACGATAACAGTAAAAAATCCGCGTTGAAATCCGCATGCGGTTAGTTCGCGCCGTAACGAAATTCCCGTAGCACATGCATCGTAAATTTACGGCACACAGGAGGGTAAGTTGTGTACTTTAGTGCGGTAAGCTTATGCCGAGCGGCGTAATTCACAAGTGAGCGGCGAGGGACTTGTGGACTGTTGAGTGGTACGTTCGGTGGTACGTCTTATCTATGATCGGTGTATACGGTTGTATAAAAGCTGAGACGCCGTGAGGTTTTCTGAGTTCTCTCCTCTGAGTTATATTTCTCTTTCCCTACGAAAAAAAGTCTTGTCTATCATTTTCAAACTTCAAAGGGATTTTTTACTTAGGGTTAAACAGTGATAAATTGTGTTTTGTCTAGTACATAACAAAAGACCACCAGTAGACATCCATCTATTGAGATGATGATATTTGACATAATTTATGTCGCACACAGTGGCATTGTTAAAGGAGACTGGGATAGAGAGAGATAAGGCGATAGAGATAGAAAAGAATGTTTCAGTTTGATACTAAATAGCTATCTGATGCTGTGGGACAATAATGCTTTATAAAGTATTATTATTAAACGTTTTAACTAAAAAAAATAATTGAGTGCCATTTTTTTAACTCCTAGAGTATTACTAATTTGACGTTTTTCTAAAATTGACTATTAACTATTGACTAATGGTAGATGTCATCATCATTCGATAGACGTCCACTGGTGGACATAAGCCTCCCCCAAAGATCTCCACATCCATGGTCCCGCGTTGCTCACATCCAGTGGACAACAATGTTAGATATAATAAACTGGGAAAACTGTTACGCAATTGCTTAATATATTTGTTTTTTATGAAGGTATGATATATGTATCTACTATGTTAGAAACGCAATTCACCTTGCACACAATGTGCTTAAACTGATACATAGTTAACCTATCCCATATTTATATAAATATGTATACATGTTTAGTTAATTAAGGCACGTCGCCGTAAGCACATCGCTTGCCCCGCTGACGCTTAAAGTACACTCGAGCTCGGCACACGAGCCGGCGGACCAGTACAGCCGGCGCACCAAACAAAACATGCACACACTTTCAATACACGCCACTATCCGACGCTGTCACCAATACCTCATAGATTTTGCAGCTGAAAGATGAACTCGATTATTTCACACCACGAATTTTATGGTGTCCCGCACAACTTTCGGGACCCAGGCCAACCTCAACTGTCGTGCTAATCAAGGAACGATTCACGGATGAAGGATACTAAGCTCCAGCTTCTACCAACCCGCATTGAGCCAGCATGGTGTGAAATGGCCCAAATCATCCTTATAGACCCCTACAAACGACGGTCCTTAGTGCGCGGTGGTACCGGAAGCCATGCTGACTATGAGCAGCATGGCTTCAAGCATTCAGCAAGTCGTTCAATATAGCAACTCTCTTTGGAAGTTTTTTTTTATTCAACGAAGCAATAAGACGAGCGAGACGTGTCGTCCCGAATCCTGACCATTGGCTTGAGATATTAACAATGGGGTGTAAGAGATCCTACGCAACAACTCACGGGACCGAAGTCGATCTCGCGTGCTCATGGTGTATCCTGCTAATCGACTAACGAGGTTCTGGCTCCCGCTAACCCGCATTAGACCAGCGTGGTGAGAAATAGCAAAAAGCAGGGTGCACCACGAGCTGGTGAGGTTGGCTTGGGTAACGTGAGCTGTTGTGCGGGACCCTTACACCCCTACACAATTATAATTATTACATACCCGTAAGCTATATACAAGTTTAACGAGTGACATATCATTGTTGAGCCTCGATAACTTAACCACGCGCGCCGTTACCGAAATATCATCCGGTCGAACTTCAAGTTTCCCTAATTCCAAGTTAAGCTGCCGCCTATACAAGTATTAAACTGAGTTAAATGTAATATTAAGTAAATTTGAAAGATTAAATTCGGTTCGTGCGCAGATATATTTGACAACTTTGTTTGTATGTGTCATTTAAACTTGTGTCGATGTGAAGTTTGTGGTTTTCGCTGTTTTTTTTTTAAAAAAATATTAAAGTACCTAGTAATAAGGTGGATGCCAGATGCGAGATGAGGATGGCATTTTGTGGAAGAGTTTGGGGAAGGCCTATATCCAGCAGTGAATAAACAAAGGCTGATGATGATGATTGAAGTACTAATAATCTACCAGTACTTTTATCTTATCGTATTCGTCTTTCTACAACGATATCAAGAAAGATCACTTAAATCATGATCGGAAATCATTAAGAAGGCAACATGTATCATACTAACCCAACGGGATATGATCATACCCAATGGTGACTTTTCATTGATGGTAGACCGAGAGATTGAGGGGCGTTATAGCTAATTAACATTAGTCATATTGCTATAACAGTGGACATCTATCGGCTGATGATGATGATGACAACTAATTTAATAACTGGGGTAAAGAGACAACATTATATGTCTTAAAACAACGGACGAAATTTGGTGAACGTTTATTCTGAATCACATCCCGTTCATCATCTTAATCTATATATAAGAGATTCCACCAATGCGGAGACTTATCGTTATATCTCTGGACTTGAAGTTTGGTAGTTATATCACTTTTATCGAGTATAGATCAGTTAAGAACGGATTTTACGAAATGTTACCCCTAAAAGGTATAGCATAGGTGTTTTTTTTTAATGTTCCTCTGAGTATGGTGGGTCAGGGCCTTCAGGGTGCTTTACATTTACCATCACTTTCTTACTTTCAATTTCTTAAACATTCTCATCTTTTATTCTCTCATATCTTGCATGCTCTGCTCTTCTCTCAAACTTCTGCTGCGGGGGTGATTTTTATTTATTTTTTTTTTAAATTGTTCTCCCCAGTTAAGTTGAGCTGGGGCCTTGTCTTTCTGTTTCTTTATTTGTCTTATTTTTAATTTATAATCTCATTCCTTATCCTATCCCCTGCGGAGGTGTTACGGCTAGCAAAGCGAGCGGGTAACAGCTGGTATATAGACATTGGGTTAAATATTGCTTGTGTTTGCAGACGACGCCGGGGCCATAGGTCGGTAGTACATAAACAAGATATCCCGCGCATCCGTTCCGAAAAGACCTCGATTTGACAGTCCGATTTCCTGCGGGGAGCGGCGTGACCTACATGCGGGCGCCGGCCGACGTCTCCGCAGCGCCGTAACCGCTATCAGCTTAAATATTAAACCGTGTTTTGATATTTCAGACCTCGCTTCTCACATTTCTTTGAAGCGGCAATAATCTACTTCTTTAAGAAACCCAAAAAAAAAAAAGAATTGTCTTCTATCAAACGAGACTTGATATTAACATATAACTTTTCAACTTTACGATCCGGCACGTGAAACATATTTTAAAATTAGTTTAACTTATACTGGTGTAAGTCAGATAAAAAAAAACAACAACATATTCTCGCAGCATAACATACTAACACCCCCTTATATCCCCGCTACTCCTTTTGTAGTAGGAATTTTGTGAAATCCATTCTAAACTGACTTACACTCGGCAAAAGGAATATTCCTACAAAATTTTCAGTATTTACGTCCAACAGTTTCCGAGATCTCGTGATGCATCAATGGACCTCTGTTTATATCCTATATATATATACGAGTATATATATATAAGTTAATCAAATATTGTCTGAACATACTCCGCTTTAGTTATCCAGGTAATGTCATAAATTCAACGGAATCTTTAAACTTAAAATGTAAGTTACTATAACAGGTATTTCAGTGACAAAGCTTTTTGCTACTCCCGAGAAAAGTACTTAGCTTGTTTGTGCTTTTTATAAAAAAATTACATTGCTTTAATATACAAATAAGTTAAGCTGAATGCCGCAATAGTTCTTGTGACTGAATTGATGACACAGATCAAACTTAAAGCACCACTCTTTTTTATCGTTGGTTAAAAATGATATCTGAACTAAAGTTCGACGTGTACGATCCGAAATTCTGAAATCGCGCATTAGGTCCTCGTTCCGCATCTACTGGGACCTGACCGTCCGAATTCGAAGGCTATCCCGTGAGCGTGACTTCTGCCCCCCCGGAATGACGCGCCGCGCGGGTGGGGCGTGGGGGAGTGGGGGAGTGGGTAGTGGGCGGTGGGGAGTGGGCTATTGATCGGGCCCACTTCGGGCGCCGTCGGCTGCGGCCGGCCGACTTCGGGCTCACTTGGGTCCCACACTTGCGGCGATCTTCTACGGTCAGTTGGTGCCAACTTTGAGTTGATTGGAACTTTAATTGGGACAAGGTTATCGGCGGGCCCGTCCGGTATGCAATTAAACCACCTACGTAGCGACGCGAGAGTTTCCCGGATGTGGCTCCTTCATTATACGAAACTTGAGTTGTTTCATTAGTTTCCAAAGCACTTCGGATGCACTCATCGAGTTTAACTTAACTACCCTTAAAATATCGGTTAGTCCATATATCGTATCGGCAGTTTTCGCAATTGACGTATTCATATATTTCAAGTACAACACATACGCCTTTATTGAACTAAACATGTTATTTATATTAAAAAGGATCTATATTATATAGCGACGAGACAATAAGACGTTCTCCTCCTGATGATGATCATACACCTACCTGTGATGGTGAACACAGCACCACACTGTGCTCGACGCTCCGACACGTAAGCTATAAAGTCACTGCAGCAATTCCACTAGCGACAGCGTCCTTCAAACAAGATTAGGAATATATAGGTTTTGCGGATTATGAATTTGTTGCTTTGTCGCCCTCAAACAGCTGGATTATTTTTGATCAAGTTATTTTTATTTTATTTGTATGTTACGTGTTTTTCTTCTTCTATTAACAATTTTTTTTTATAGTAGTATCTGTGTTTATCTTTTTTCTTTTTATAAGTAAATATATAGTAATAGTGATATTTGTATTTTAGTTACGATTACATTTTTTGTGGAAAATTGTTTATGGGACTTCGTGCTTGTATACTTTTGGAGCTGATAGCGTTTTTTTATATTTATTTTTTTAGGCCTTACTGATAACCAGGGTTGCGGTATTTATAGGCTGCAGCATTACCTGAGTAGTAGTAGAGTAGTACTAATTCTATTTTTTACTATGTATTTGTTAATTGTAGGAATGGACGATATACTATTATTTTTATTTTTTAAAGGTGACCCTTATTTTAGTATTCTCAGTAAGAAATACTAAATATCTAGTAAGCCGTTTGAAGTTTATAAGCTCTCCATTTACCTTAGCTCACTTAATTTTTTGAAAACTACGTTAAGTCTTTTTTGAAATACTTAAATACTAGATTTCAATCATATTTTGTATTTATAAGCTAACACAAGTTACATTTCATAGCAGCATCAGCTGTTTCTACAATTCATATGTCTATTTACGTTCTCGCTTTCTATATTTCTTATCCCATATATTACCTTAATTTGGTGTAAACTTAATTTTTTTTTAATCAATAATATAGTAGATTTTCAAATGCACTAGTTGAATAAACGTACTCCTATTTCTTTCCGTAAATATATCCGGATATCAATATTTATATGGAATAAATTACAGAAATGAAATAATCTAAATCTTAAGGGTGTAAGGGTTCCCGCACAACAACTCATGGGACCCAAGCCAACCTCGCCTGGTCGTGGTGCACCCTGCTGATCAACAAACGAGGTTCTGGCTCCTACCAACCCGCCTTGGGCCGGCGTGGTGGGAAATGGCCCAAATACTCTCATATGAATTCCTACTCGATATCGTGTGGATATCTTTGGGAAAGGCATATGTCCAGCTGTGGACGCCTATGGGCTGACGATGATGATGAATCTTAAGTTTATCAAGTATTGCGAAGTTATCACAAAATTTTGACAATAATTCGTATCTGAGAGGTGTTCGTGTTATCACCTCGTTATAAATCGCTATCAGATGACGGCTATAAGGAATTGTTTGTGTTTGATACTAATTGTGTTTTCGATGTAATAATAAACGAAAAATAAAATAATACAAGTTAATAAAGTCCATGTAAAGTATAATTTGTTAATAACAAAGGCTGTCCTAAATAAATATGTTTTCTATATGAGAGAATTAAGGTCGAACCGCGTGTAATGTTAACAACAGTAGTTAACAAAACAGATCTTATTATTTTGGGTTTATTGTGTGTTAATGATGTGAAATGATTAGTGGCGGTGATGGTGGTGATGTTTCGGCGTTTCACCGTCAGCACCTCGTTTCGTCGGTGGCGATGTTGGAATATTGAGTGTGGTGTTTATTCGTTGACACAATTCCGGTTCCATCCGGCGGTTATACGAGTGTATCTCGTAGAGCGGCCGACGTATGACTCGGCATAAATTGGTTCCCTTCATTGTTTTAAATGAAAACCCGCGGCTGAAAGAAAATGCCACCCCTTTTTTATGAAATAAGCCGAACGAGTGGGCCACGCATTTTTTTTCCGATGGTAAAATGTTTGTACAGTTACAATATAAACAATGTACATTCTTTTTTTTTTTTAGAAAGTTCAGCAGTTAGTAAACTATGGAAATGCTAAATACGCAACCAGGTTACGTGGCGCAGTGTAAAATGCTGACGTTGTATCTCATGTCCCTGGTTCCCTCCCGACACTAAAGAGGTGGTGTTAGGTTTTTCCGATTTACTTACTAGCCCATCTCAATATAGTAAATTTGCCATATTTATAAGAGATATCCTCCTATGTTACTCGTTACGATATCTCTGGCACCATAACACCTAAACTCCTGAAATTTCTTAGGAATAATCCTTTTCCCGTATTATTCAGCTAAGAAATTTTACAAAATTCCTTTCGCAAAAACAGTTGCAAGAGTGTTACATCCAGCAAAGCGGGCGGAGAACAGCTAGTAATACACATATATTTACAATATTCTGGGCGAGTTTGACCCTCCACGGCATCACTCCCACTTAATACCATTTAATATTGACGTCAATTGTTAGTCCATAGAAAAAAAAGTAAGGATTTTTACAACGTACAAGGACACTTTTTAATTCTTATTATGATCACTAAATATCTACCATACTACTTCTAAAAAATCAATAAGTCAATTTAATCTCGTGAAGTTTAGTAACTTTAACCCTCATGTTGCTGAAGTAATTAGATTGGTGCTTCTTCATAAGTTTCCGGGGGAGTGCAGTGGAATATCCAAATTGTTGCACACCTGACCTGTTTGATTTCTTCGCCCTCCTCGCTGTCTCTGCCTTATTTCAGCTGCTGGCGAGGTTGTTGCGGTTCACCACACAAGCTGCGTCCATTCACAAACGGAACGTTTTCATTTGGGCAACGCACCGGCGCATTCCTGCCGGCACCGCCCCGGCGGCCGGATCCGGATCTGGGTCAGAAAACGCCGGCGCTCGTTTAATTGAAAAAGTTAAATCGGCCATTTTCGCGCGGAATCGTTTCGCGTTCACGTTTTTTTTTTCTCTACTGTTTGTCCCTCGTTTTTTTTATTATTTCCATTTTACAATTTCCTATACGTTCCTGAATAGGGACATTTATGGAGGTAATTTTGCTGTGACATCTTCGTCCGTTGAACGTACTGACGGATACACTCACTTCTTTCGTTTTATATGTTGTTGTTCATTAAACTATGTTAACTACTCGATTTATTACATTTTATTAAATATGGTTTAAGAACATAACACTCCCACCAACTTGCATTTTACCAGCATGGTGGGAAATGGCCCAGATCCCTCCACATGAACCCATTCAAACGTCGGCCTCTAGTGCCCGGCTGTACTGGAGGCCATGCTGACTGTATGTAGGCTTCTTACTATCTTTGGGGGACCCTTATGTCCAACAGTGGACGTCTATCGGCTGATGATAATGAAGAACATAAAAGGTTTTATGTTAAGAAAACAAAAGTGATTTGAGTTGTTCGACTTATACATCTTCTCTTCTTACTAATGTTTTCTTACTCATCTCGCTCTTTCCTATCTATAGCTACGTCTATATGCTTTGTTTATGTTTTGTTTATAAATCCTAATACCAACCCTAGCATGCCTTTAGAGCCCACATATACCGACACTTAAATTTTCATAGATTTCGTCGAGGTATCAAGATAATAATATTTTACAAATTTTCAATCCACGTCATGGTATCAGCATCGTTAGGAACATACTCCGTGTAACAAGAATTAGAAGCCTTCAAAGCAACCCGAAGCACCATTACAAGCATACACGATGAAAACTGTAGGGGTAACTTCGACAAGGACTTTCCGAATTACTTCGATGGTGGTGTTTTAGCCGCTGCTTAGTTTAACCGGTGAGTGGCTTCCCTTGCTGAACGCCATCTCAATGAGTTATCCAATTACTTAATATTACTACCAAAGCTGTGCTTTGAAGGGCTCTGTAGCCAATAAAAGTTTGGAAATATGAAGAAATACTTTGTCGTTTGGTTCCGAGAATAATGTTGCTGTACATATCCGTAGTGACTATTTTGTTTGGGGAATATTTCTGTACCTACCGTCTGTAGAACTTCCTGCTCGGGTCAGGATGTTGTAAATGCTTCAATATATTCGAAAGTCCATAAAGTAACGAAAGTTAAAATGTAAAAAGGAAATCAAGAGATGATTGGATCAAAAACAATAAATCTTAAATTGAAAGTAGATTATATTGTAACTGTTAGTTTTAGATCCGATATTAATGATGTTTTGCTTTGCTCAATAGATTACAATGTACGCATATATTTTTGATGCCATTTTTATTCTTTGTGCTATTGAAATAGATGTCACAATTGTATGAAGAGGTCTGTTGACAGTATGGAACTTTATCGCGGCAGTTAGCGCGTGTGCCAAGTAAACAACTCATAAATTAACCCTGTGCGGACACTAACACAATACTGATAGAGGGACCGACAAATGTAAACGGAACGAAAAAAAACAAAAAAATAAATCTAGTTCCCATGGTGGTTCACCGGCGGATGTTGGTTAGTTTTATTTTTGTAAAATCTGCAATACAAACCGACAGATATGAAATAACAAATCCCTTTAACTGTGAACATATTCAGCATTGATACTTCAAGTTTTGCTTGTTGTTTGTAACAAAGTTTTATAACTTATTTACTCGTAATTACATTCGCGTGATCCAAGTCGAGCAGCTAGGATACCAGGTTACCACCCCCGGACAGGTTCCCGACTTATACTGGCGGGTGAGCTTGTGTGGTAGCCGTGGCGTGATTACCCGCGGTGCAGATAAGAGGAATCTATTTTGCCGGCTCCATATCTCGGGCCGGCCAGAGGTGGCTTCTCTAGGTGAACTCCGTCAGCTTACCTCAGATGTGTGCCGGTGAGCGACGGGACCAGGCTTACACTGCCCTAAAACACCCAGCAAGTGCTGTAGACTTCCTCGACACCCCCGCTTTTGTACAACAAGGTCACTTAGTAGACAATGAGGACCAAAGCCCACGAACATGACAACTCTTTTAGTCTCCTTCTATGACGGGCAGCGCTTACCCTAGTCTTGTACTTGTTGCTCGCTTGCACTGCCCGAGCCTGGGCAGAGCAGCAAAGTCCTACAGCCAATATTTCTTTCCACCGCTTTCCCTAAGACTGCACGATGCGGAAACGACACGATTCATTCCTTCCAACTGGATCCGCTGCCGTAAACGCGAACCCGATGCATTTAACAGCATCATAAAACAATCATTGGGCCATATAACTCCCTTGTTAATGTAATCACCGAGCAGCTCGAGGTCATGTTTGGTTAAGCTGTAAAGATAAAGTGTTGCCTTTATTTATTTATTTATTTTTTCATTAGATACGACGCTATGAGGAGACGCTGCTAAGGCTACGTCGGCTGAGATAGCAGTAGATTATGTTGTAAGAGCGGGACATATCTCTGTAATAAAAACGTTATCTCCGCCAGTAAAAATTAATGGAAATTTAATCTCGCCCGCTCCAGACTCTGATAGTTATTCTTTGTGGCCCCATTGTGCATCTGTTGTTTGTGTGCATTAACTAATTGTGTTGTTTCAAGATTAGTTTTAACTTTTATAGTTGTTGTACTCTTATCGCAGATCATAAGTTTAAACTCGTCGGGATAAAGTAAGTTTTAATGTAAATGTTATCAGTTACCGTTAAACTTGAACTGAAACGCACATTAACCGGTGTCTGTTTAGTTAAACACAAATTTGTATCTCGGAGTACCAATCAATTTTATCCCGTAGGAATTCTAGCCTTTTCATTGTAGTAAAATGAAATAGTCATGGTTGAGGAATATCAGGGAAACTAGAGACAGAAAGGACTGCTGATCGCCAACCTTCACTGGTTGGAGAGGCACTTTAAGAAGAAGAAGATTACACTAAAATGTCCATACAAAATGTTATGAACGGGTATTCGTTATTACGCGTACTTGTAAGATTAAAAAATTAATGGACTATAAAGTGAGGGCAATTGTACCGAAACCCGGTTTGAAGGGATCTGGTTCAAAATTATTCAAATTACGTTTGTTTAGATGATGTACCTGCATAATCGGCTCGACGGAATGATTTTTCGCCGAAAAGGGATTCCTACGGGCCCATAGAAACAACCCAAATGGGTCGCGCGGCTATGGAATAATAAAGCGGGCTTAGCATACAATTAAATTGTGGCCATCATGGTCCCCCAATCTGATAATGGCGCCCCAAGCTAACTTGCCTCATACTTTTTTTTTGTCATTATGATCTTTTTATTAGAGTTCGGAAAGCACTCGAAGGAGACTCGTTAAAAGTCTTAGAGACCCGCAACGGTTCAAGTGGAATACCGAGGGCCCATTTATTTGTTCCGCTCATTACTTTACTTAATATTTAAATTTACTTTTTCATAAAACGATCCGCTTTGAAAGACTCCCGGCGTACCATGAAAGAATTTTCCAATAATCGACGCTTTATTGAATAAGCAACTCGGTTTTCGATAAAAGGAATTCATTGATTAAAACTTATACACGAACCCCCGCGCCCCCAAACTGGGTTCTATTGAAGCGTCAATCTGATGAGATGGTAACGTTATTTGTAACCCTTTACGGAAACCATCGCTTGTATTAGTTGCCATCACTCAAAAGGTGGTGATTTGACTAAATTTCTCTTAAGCTTTCCCATGATAATGAAATATTAATTAAATTATTTGCACAGAACCTGATTACCCTAACAGTTACACTGAGTATAGCGCCTTTTAAACCTAGATGATCACCGACAGAAATCTACCACTATACTAGATTACTATTGTCGGTAATCATCTAAACTAACCCGGAAGTGATTTTCGTACATGTAAGTATTTTATAAATCTATTATCGTTCATAACTGATGAATGATACGATGTCGATAATTTACTACTACGATGTTCCCACCACTGGGATTCTGGGCCTCCTTTAACAACGAGGGAGTTGTGACATGTGAAACGCTCAAACGCTTATTCAACTAAGACCATTCCGTATGGGGTAATCATCATCATTATCAGCTTTTGTTTATCCACTGCTGGATATAGGCCCGCCCCAATTTCTTCAACTAAATGCCATCCTCAGCTTCTCGCAACCACCCACATCCGACCGCTCTGATGATCGCGTCGGTTCATCTGGAGGTAAGGCGTCCTACACTTCTGCGACCTATACGCTGCCTCCCCTCCGAGACTTTTCTTCTCTATCAGCCGTCACTGACACAGCAGACATGGTAAGGGGTAATATAACAAGTTAAATAATTAGTAAAGTGGATTTCTAATTTAATGAAATGGTTTGTCAGGATTATTTTCAGTTGTGTAAAGAAAGAAAGCCGTTCGTCTCCATCATTGAAACATCCCTCAGATTCCCTGTCCGATGTAATCAACATGTTATAAATGGAGCGAGTTCCCTCTGCTGATACAAATGTCGGCAGCGATGACCGCTGGACGTGCAGGGAGATTGGCGGGCTCCCTTTCAAGTAAAATATCAATTTCCCGCTCGCTGGCCGCGTGGACTCGGACTCGTTCATTTATCAGAAAGCAAGCTGTTTAAATAAAACATCTTCCAACCGACCACTCACTCAGCTGAAAGGTTCAGCGGATCCTCGCCGACTACTCCATCTACTTGATTTCTTTAACGCTTACATACAACATTAACTTGCTGTAGACTAACTTAACTGATGGTAAGTGATACGCCCGCTCATAACGTGGTGCTAGTTAAAATGGTATTCACAGCACTACATTCAGCTCGTCGCCTTGTGACATAATATGTTAAGCCTCGCTACTCCAGTAATTTCACTAGGTACAGCATGCCTTAAACCGGAACACGATAATGCTTGCACACTACTGTTTTCCGGATGCAATAAGAGCTGCGGTGGTACCTACCTAGGCGGTCTCCGGTCAACTGAGACCTACCATCACCATAACTCTGAGTATATGTACCTGTTAAAATGGATGATATGTCTTATCTATATATATAAGAGATTTCCACCTATGTACAGACTCATCACGATATCTCTGGAACCATAAGATCTGGAGACTTGACATTTGGTAGGAATTTTTCCTTTGTCCTGTATAAGTCAGCTGATAACGGATTTTACATAATTTCCTTACAAATGGGAGTTGCGAGGGTGTTACGACCAGCAAAAGGAAAGGAGAACAGCTAGTTAAAAATATACTCCATTATTTCCATAGACGTATGTAAATAAATTGGTCATTAACGTTATTTTTATGATAGGTTTGTTATCAGCAGCAGAAGTACATAAGGGGTGTAAGGGGTCCCGCACTACAACTCGGGAGACCCAAGCGAATCTCTTCTCCTCGTGGTGTAGCCTGCTAATCAACAAACAAAGCTTTGGCTCCCACCAACCCGCATTGGGCCAGGGTGGTCGAAATTGGTACAAATCCCTTCATATAACCCTTACAAATGTGGAGGTCTTTAAGAGAGGCCTATGTCTTGCAGTGAATGTCTATTGGCTGATGATGATGATGATGATGCTGAGGTTTTTATGAATGACTATTCCAAACTTAGTCTATGGTATAACAGTCGGTTTATAAATAATTTTTCGTAAGTTTTACTGATGATAGGTCTCTGTTGTCGGAGACCATCTAGGTACCATCGCAGCCGGTATTTCCACCACCAGACATTAATGTACAAACTTTAGTATCTTCTGATTGGAATGGCGTTGTAGCTAATGAATAATGAAATTACGGGGGTAGAGGGCTAACATCGATATCGCAAGGCGTCGAGCACAATGTTAACATCATCATCAGCTGATAGCCGTCCACTGCTGGACATAGTCCTCCTCCAAAATTTCCCACATCGATCGGATAGGGATTCATATAGGGGTAATTGAGCGATTTTCCACCACTCTGGCCCAATGCGGGTTAGTGGGTGCCAGAGCCTCGTTCGTTGATTAGCAGGGTACATCACTAGCAGGTGAGGTTGGCTTGAGTTCCGTTAGCTGTTGTGCGGGAACCTTCACACCTGGAGCACAATGTGGTGCATCCTAACAACATAAATCAAGTTTCTAAAGTCATTCGATAAATAACATTTGTGTCCAGGTATACAGACGGATGTGATGATGAAGTATACCTGATCTCATCAGTACACGCTTATTACGTTAGACACGCGTCTCGTACCTCCTGGAGCAAGGCGACAGGTCTCAATTTATATTGTCCCGGCGCAGGCTCTTTATCTACCAGTGCTTTCTTCCTCCGGCGAAAACTATTTGTTATTTCGCCCCCTCGCTACTCTTATTTTTAATGGGGAATTACCGGGGCGTCCCGACCTTCCGCACTTACTTCGGTTCTTTATTAGTGCTTTGCTGCTTGCGATAATGGCGCGAATCCAGCTCATGTGAAATATCGTCTCACGAATCGCTTAAGTCTCGAAGATGGCCATGGCAACATCTAAAAATATTTAAGTTCCAAGTTTCGAAATGGGTGTAGCATTGAAATTTTAAAGCAACAAGAATTTAAAGGATAATTGGTAAAATCTACAAAATTCATATATTTGAAATCTTCTACAAAAAAAATACTGAAAATCTCTTGATCTTTTTGTAAATGTTTCAACAGATTTCATTGAGCAGTTGAGAACAGTCTTGGCCAAGCAAAACTTCTTCTCTGTCTTTCAAGATATGTAAATATATAAAGTATTTTTTTTAAATTCCTTCTATCAGCATCAAGGAATAATAATAATGGATAATAATATATTCCTAACAATAACGAAAAAATCTTTTTTTTAATATATGTCAATACTATAACAGTTGTACATCTTTGTTTAAACCGATTGTAGGGTATATGGAATTTTAGCTCATATATATATATATATATGGTACGTTTAAATTCCGCAAACAGCTACCAAAACAATTAGCCTGCTCGTGCTTAAGTTAAATCACTTAAGCAGATTAATCAGTATATCGCGCGGCCCGGCCTTAAACCGGTTTAAGGGACGTGTTAGAGTTTGGTGCAGTCGCTGTCAAAAACAATAAAGGTGGCTCACTTGCCGCAGCGAAGGTGAAGCGTCAGAACTTTAAGCTGCATGCGCGCCGTGCAACTCGAGCTTAATAAATTTAGCTTAAAAGCTCTCGCAACTATCGCTTTCAAGTGAAAAGCTAAGGGTACTTTTGCTCACTTGATTTTAAGCCAATTTTTGGCAACCGGTGGCAACTAGACGGAGTTTTGAATTCATTTAGTACTGCGGTTCCGGTCGATATCAGCGGCGTGCTTTGTTTATACAGGTGAAACCTTACTGGAGCTGGTGTAAGGTTTCTCAAAGGCTTTACTGAAACAAAGGAAGCGCTTTCTTTGTTACTCGTAACCGTAGTGTTGGCGGGGAAAATGTAACGGACGAGAACTGATCGATTGATCGCTACGGCGAGAGATAAAGTAGTAAGCAATGGTGTAAAGATTGCAAGACTTAAGTGGCAGTGGGCAGAGCACAGTGCTCGAAGGACCGACGGCCGAAGGGGGCGGTAAGGTCCTCCAGGGGCCCTGCGTACCGGTAGACGTAGTGCTGGGACACCTCCCACAGGGTAGACTGACGATCTGGTGGTAATCGCAGGAACCTACTGGATGAGGGCAACGTGGGACCGATCTATGTGAAGTTCTTTAGGGGAGGTCTGTGTCCAGCTGTGGACAACCCTTACATACCCCACATGCTACCGATATATTAAAATGTATTTTATTAGTTTAATAAATATAATGTCCGTACGTCCATATGTCCGTATTCTCTCCTCGCAAATGAAACGTCCACGCGAACGGATATTCTTTTACTTATTTCTATTCACATTTCCGGTACATTCATCAAGAATACATTTGGACGGTGGAATACCCATTTCCCGTTACTGACGTCGTAGTTTTCCTATACCGTGAATTATACAAAAGGTCCCCATGAATTAATGGTGAATGGTCGCCATTGAAACGGCGACTTCTGGGGTCAGTTGAAAAGAACCATTGCAGTATCAGCGGTTAATGACTGGGGTGGGGTCGGAAAGGAATCGGAAGTACGTTGCCGATGCACTGTTGGGGCTGGATGAATGTTATTTCAGTTCTGTAAGTGAAATGGGCGTTGCTATTGCAGCTATTCTTATTTATATACAGATCATTAGTACGTAATTCGCTGCATTCCTGTTTGTAGTGTGTAGTTACTAGTAAAACTACAAGGCGACAGATTGTCTGTACATCGTCTAATAAATTTTAGGGTTGTGATTGTTTGATGAACTGGCTGATGATGTCTCACAAAAGCGTTATATCACAAGCCGACATAAATTTTTCTTTAAAGATCTCGTTGACCAAATGGTCCAGTATGACAGTATCACTTTCTGATGAATGCACAGTAAATTATTTTTCCTACTTCATCATCATTAGCCGATAGATGTCCACTGCTGAACATAGACCTCCCGTACAGATCTCAACATCTTATTGGAGTTCATTGGGGGGAATTGGGCCGTAGTCCACCACGCTGGCAAAGTGCGGGTTTGTGGGTGGTCAGAGCCTCGTCTGTTATTCAGCAGCGTGCACTACGTGCAGGTGAGATTGACTCGGGCTCCGTAAGATGTTGGACGGAACCCCTTACACCCCTTTTTCCACTTCGTATGTTTAATTCATGATTGGGAAAACTACTCGCCGGACAGATATATCTCATCAAAATAAGACCTTACTTGCGTCCGTGGTACAGCGGATACGAGAGCCATATGTTGTGGTTTTTATCTATGAAACGATGAGATTACGATGGGACGTTCACCTGATGGTAAGTGATACGCCTTCACACAACAACGTGGTCTAATTGTAGACACAAAACATTATGCTCATCGCTAAAAAACATACGATATGGAGTCTCGTTACTCCAGTAATTTCACTAGCTACAACTCCAATTGGAACACAGTAATGATTTTTTTAATGTAATTAAGCGACCAGACGAGCTGAACGTTCACCGTATGGTAAGTGATACGCCCGCCCATAACAACATGGCGCTGGTTAGGATATGTACTGCACCGCATTGCGCTCGTCGTCTGAGATATAAGATATTGTCTCGTTACCCCAGTAATTACACTAGATACAGCACCCTTCAAACCGGAACACAATAATGTTTGCGTACTAGTTTGTCGGATGAAATAAGCGCTGCGGTGGTTCCTATCTAGACAGTTTCCGGCAACAGAGACCTAAGTTTGTTATTGTCGTCTATATATAAAAGCCGTGACTCTGGTGATGTAGGCGCTTGAAAGCCAGAGCGACTCTTATAGCTTATCTGATGCTGGGCTCGTAGATCCGGACCCACAGCTTGTTAGCCGGAGTATGTTGTGTATGTTTCACTATGAAGTCTTGTCGTCACGTAAAAGCCGATTGAGGTGGAATGTTGGTTATCGAGGACATAAAAAGGAGGATGGGTTTACCCGGCGCTGACCGTGCCGACCAATTTTCCGCGCCGCCGGCGTCAAGCGGCCGAATCAATTCCGTTGAAATTTTATTTGGCCGAATCGGAGCGCGCTGGTGAGCTGATGTCGATGGCCGAGCGTACAGCTCCATGGTGGGCCGGCCGCCCCCTAATGAAACAAAGGAGAATATCAAATGAAGTGGCTCATGTACCTATCAGCGCAGGATGCAACTTTTGTTTTAAACTAGCCATTGTTCATTCGGAAACGTTACCCTCTGAAAATTCGAAAGGCATCCCTTTTTATTCATACAATTCTTTGTTATCTGTTACAATTTCTTCTAAAGACTACTGTAGTATCTTCAAACAATTCAAGACCAATTCTGGACCATTTCAAAACTAATGTATTTGTATCGGTTCTGATTTATATCAATTTTATGATGAAACGATTCTTATGCATATTTTTGCAGTTATAAAGATGCGTCCAAATATTACTATGATGATGTACCTAAGTCATTCTGTATCACATTTTATCAACCTACGTGATGTCGGAGAAGGATATAAACGTCCTAAATGCGTTACAGTTATAATCGTGAGTATCACATCAATATGTCATCATTGTTTTTTTTTTCATAAAAAATATTATTCGCTAAGCGAACACAAAGCGCTATCAATATCCGTCCAAAGTAATTGTACTTAAGGACGACTCGAACAGACGTCGAGTATCGGCTCATATTAAAATTAGTTTGAATACGATAGGGGGATAGCGGTGGGGTGAAGAAATGCAGATACACCACGCGAACTATTCGATCCTTCCTTTCAGGGTCATTAATCATATGTCACAAGCTATTAAAATGGGGGTGCTCTGCCTCTATGGACTGCGTTCCGCGCTTCCTCTGTATCGGTGCAAAAAAAAAAGTTGTTACCGAAGGGTGGGATCTGTCAACTGCCTATTGATATACGCATATTTCAACGCAACCCTCCATTATTGTAACGTATGAGATGATTATTTTTTTTCTTTCCTTTAATGTCTCCTTCATCGTGTACGTTTTAATCATGCGCTGTGACTAGTTATTGCGACTCAATAGGCTGTGCATCATCACCTATAAGGGTGATAAATCCCTTTTCCTTCATGTCCTCACAACATCGCACCATAATAACCTAGAACTATTCATTTTAAAATTATTTCTTAAGGTCTATTACTTTCACCTGTTATTTGTTAAGTACAAACTTATACGCCTGCATATAACAATAGCACCACATTGTACTTGTCTTAAGACATATCTTTAGTTGAGTCTCATTACCTTGGTAATTTCTAGGTACAGCGTCATTCACACCGGAATCAAGCGTTCGATCATCAAATAAAAGCATTTGACGTGTGGGGAGTCCATCGAATATGTAAGATCACGTGGAAGCAGTTTGACTCCAATGCTCAAGTCCTTGAGAGGGCTAACTGCAAACGTAGGCTAATGACAACCGTCATGCAAAGGAAGGTAGCAATTTTCGGACACCTTCAAAGAGGATCCTTTTATGAGTTCCCAAGGTTGATCCTGGAGTGCAGAATTCCTGCAAAACGTGCACCTGGTAGCCGGACCTAGAAATGGTTTGACGACATAAAGGAGTGGACCGGGTTTAAATACCATCAGATAAAAAGAATAGCCGAGGATCGAATTATTTTTTTCAATATGATCGCCAAACTTTATTTTGAAGTGGGCACCCTGATGATGACAGCGTCCTTCAGACCAGAACACAATACTGTTTGTCAGCTGAAATAGGCGTTGCGGTGGTACCTACCCAGACGGTCTCCGGCGATAGGGACCTACCCACTAGTGTCACCCGGCTGTCTAACATCCCCACGTCAGTCCACCACCATAGCTCATGCTTTAATTTTTCAAGTTACATTTTAACATGATATCGTAACGTTGCAGGTCGCCACTGGTCAGGGGGTGCCACGGTTTTTTCGTCCGGAAGCGGCTCCGCGATACGAATCGCGTTAATTGCAGCGCTCTGCCCATAAAATTGCCGACGCCCGATAATTTTTAATCTTTTCATTTATCTTTCTACGGCTGTTTCGTGAGAGGGCTGCGGGTGCCTCACCGGCGCCCCCCGCTTCCAATGAAGCACTAATTTATTTAGGTCTTATTTTAATTTCCATCATCACGCAACCCTGACGTCATACGAATATTTAAAGTTTCTTTCTTCGCCTCTCGCGTGTTACCACTTCCAGTTGTATTTTCGCTTTCTTGCTCCAATTCAAGCGGCACTTGTTACTTTGTCGTGTTGATTGTTAAGTGTCGTGATTGTCATCATAATATAATCACGCGGCCGGCAATGTTGTTATCAATTACTCTATATCATTTTTTTTATGATATTCTTTTAAGTTGTGCTATTATATTTCTTTTAAAATAAACTGGTCATTCACCTGGTGGTGACTGTAATGCCGTGCCTCCAACTATGTGCTAATACACAATATTTTCACCACTTCGTTATAACTTATTTGCTCCCCCAATACCTTATCGCTAGATCTACGCTCTTTTGTTAGCTTTTACTAGTGTACATAAACCCTGAGATAGATACACTATCAAAAATTTTAAAACTACTTTGTGGAAGAAAAAGGCGTTGCGATGAAGCCTATCTAACTTTTACCATGAAATCCGCACCGGACAATAACTACAGGAGCCAAGCGAACCTCACCTGCTCGTGGTGCACCCTGTTAATCAACAGAAGACGCTTTGGCTTCCACTAAACCGCTTTAGGACAGCGTGGGGGAAAATCCCCTCATACAAACCACCTCAACAAACGATGGTGGCCGCTCGTTCGTGGCATAATGGTTAGAACGTGCTGCCTTCATTCCGAAGGTCGCCGGTTCGAATCTCGGCTTATACCCATGAGTTTAATATTTAAGTTATGTACATTTGTGAACTTTAGTAACAACAGCGAAATACAAACGGTGAAGGAAAACATCGCGAGGAAACCTGCACATGAATTGGAATTTATTCCAAGGTGTGTGTGGAGTCACCAATCCGCATTGGGCCCGCGTGGTGATTATGGACCATCGCCCTCATATTGAGGGTAGGCCTATGCCCCAGCAGTGGGGACGTAAATCGTCTGTTGAAAAATCCTGTAACGCCAATGAAAAAAAAAGTTTTTATAGGGAAGAAAGACAAACAAGCAAGCGGGTATCTTGATGGTGATTGTTACCTGATGTCTAGGGAAAGGAGTATCCCGCTCCCTATCATAAGATTTAAGTAAAATTTGTAGGACAAAGCTCTCTCTAAATTGCATGTGATGAACACTTGTTATGGTTCTCCCTGTCGGATAATGGTGTTGAGTATTAAAGTCGGCTCCAGTTACGTCTCACCAAAAGTCTGACGTCATTTATCCTCACGTTCCCGGATGCTGATGGAGTATTGAGTACGGAACAACGTTCAAGTCGAACCGAGTGAAAAATATAATTCACACAGCATGTTCAAAGATCCCGGCGGAAAAAATCTGAAATAGAATTTTCAAAACTCATTAACAAAAAAAAATACGGGTTAGCTCGAAATTACCGCATAAATAAAAAGCGGGGAGAAAATAATTGCAGCTTCTTTATTACGTAAACAAAACGTTACATTGTTTTTAAGTCTTGCTGTATTTTAATATACCTCCTGAAATCCGCCCCCGGGGTGGGAAGGGTTGGCTGAACGGACGGTTATTTATAAACCAATTAAAACCGCTGCGACCGCAAGATAACGTGTCTGATGAATCGGGAAGGGTTCTTCCACTTCACTCATTGCCTTTCCAGTCAGAGATAAATGTTGACCGATACACACTACGCGATTAAGGGTGATTGGGGAAGATTATCATATTAAGAGAAATGGCATTAATACTGTCTTTGAAAATGTTCTATATATAATACTTCATTTTTTAATATTTTTTCTTGACCTTTATATATCTGAAATCTCATTTTATTTGATAATTGTATATATTTAGTCAAAGTTTTATACTTAAAACATGGTTTGTTTTTTTATTATTTATTAACATCCTACGGCCCCAAGGGGGTATAAGGGGTCCCGCACAGCAACTCACGGAACCCAAGCCAACCTCACCTGCTCGTGCTGCACCCTTCTAATCAACAAACGAGGCTCTGACTTCCGCCAAACCGCATTTAGCCAGCATGGTGGGAAACGGCCCAAATTCCCCCATATGAACACCTAGAAACGAACCCCTAGTGTCATGCTGACTGTGGACCGATCGATGTCGAAATCTTTGGGGGAGGCCTATGTTCACCAGTGGATGTCTATCGGCTAATGATGATGACCCTAAGACGGGACAAAGAGTGCCCATAGTGACTCTCCATCACGTTCGGTCTTGAGCTCCACCCTTAATCTCATGCCACGTCTTCGCGATCTTCTTCGCCTCCTCTGCTTCTGTGCGGCGCCATGTCTGTCAGGTACGAACGCGCTTGCGTTTTCATTGTAGATTCCAATCAAGAGGCTGCTTGGGATCTCTTCGTCGAGTACGGCCAATCCACTCCCATTTGGTTTCCACTTTCCAAGATGGTTTGTAGTAGTGCAGGATTGGATCCTTTGACTTGCAAGCCTTACCGGAAATTGTTATTCCATTAGCTGCTCGTCTCGTAGTTTTAATGTATAATACTAATCAGTTAAGCAGTGAGCCAAGGTTAGAGTAATGTTTATGAACCAAAGATGTACAGTCGACTCTTTGGAAAATACATCCTGAAGCTGCGAATACATTAAGTATACAACATTCGTAGCGAAGTGTTCGCGAGCTCCCACAGGTGTTTACTTGGAGTCTGTATATCTTTTCAACTATATTTGTTAACACGGAAAAGTTGAGAAACTGCATTGTTACTTACTGACCGTTTGTTGTTAACAAAATAAAAATTCGATTTTAGTATTTACTTTAGTTAATACATAAATAGATAACTTGTTAAGCATTGAGATAAGTATATAAACTATATTTATATATATGAGATTTCCTCATATGTACGAGTAAAGAGTCATCACGATATCTCTGGATTCACAAGGATTGAAGTCTTGAAATTTGGTAAGAATATTCCTTTTGCCGAGTATAGGTCAGCTTGCCTGCTTTCCAACTTTCCAACAACGTATCCTGTATAGATCATAGGAGCAACGTCTCTATTTTAACATAGCTGCATATCTAACTGCTCCTTTCAACCGTCTGTCTGCGTCGGACACTCGAGTATTTTTGTAATGTTGCCAGAAAAAAGGGTAGGGGGATTGAAGGTAAGAGTCCCACCCAGAGAACCCAACACGTTGGACTGACCAGATAAGGAGACCATAGAAACAACTGTATGTGACGCAATGCAGAAAGCTTCAAATAGAAGTGATTGGCGTAAAATCATTAAGAACAGGTTATGGATAAGGAGTCACGGCACTCTCAGCATTGAGGAACCGACTTAAAGAGAGAGGTCAGCTTAGAATGTATTTTACGAAATATTACTCCAAAAGGGGTTGCGAGGACGTTAATAACGGGAAAGGGTGCAGGAGCGGCAGGTTGTCGCTGGGCGGGTATGTTTTTAACAAATTTCAAATCTAATTCTATATTACGGCCAGCAAAGGGGACGGGGAGCAGTGTTAGTATACATTTCAAGAAATTATATATATGTACTAATAAATAAGTGTTATAATAATATATAAATATAGAACAGAATTCATTGAATATATAACAGTCGAATGTTGCATATTAAAAACGTTGCAGTTTCATTTCGTGAATTGCAAAATTTCCCACGTCCTATACTCGTATGTATGTATATTATACTATTTCATCAAAACTACGAGTTCATAACAAATGTGTGAAAAAAAAGCTAATTCCTATTCGGGGGAAACATCGTTGATAGGTTTTTTTTATTTGTACCTAAAAATTGATTATTAGCGGGTAACGTTTGTCCGGTTTAAGGGGAGCTTAAAACGGGCCGGGTATCCCGGGACCGCGGCCGTTCTAATGCCATCGATTAGCACAAAGGCCGAGGTCAGACAACAAAAAATATTTCGACCCAACATCTGCCGGCCATCGGTCATTCGGAGATGATTAAACGGCAGCACTCGCTGGCGTGGGCCGGGGCCGAGGGGGCCCGATTAAAATCTGACCGCGTAAATCCCATATAGCTTTGATCGGCCGCTATCATTAGGATTATCGGGGCCAAGCGATTTTGTTGCCAGATTGAGCTGAAACTGTAATATGTACAAATAGCCGCTGTAATGCTTTTTTAATCGGACCTCGATGTTGTTTAGTCGTCAATTGATCCCTCCAATGTCCTTTTTTCTGCCTTACGAATGTCTCTTAAACATTACCATTGATATGGTGCAAACTTCACATTTCCTCTCGCCGTGTATCTGATTTTGTATATTAACTAAAAAACATCATTCTTGATTCTTAAAATCGGGATGAACGGGGTCCCGCACTTCAGCTCACGGGACCCAAGCCAACCTCACCTGTTTGTGGTGCAGCCTGGTAATCAACAAACGAGGCCCTGACTCCCGCCAACCCGCATTGGGCCAGCGTGGTGAGAAATGACCCAAACCTCCCCATGTAAACCACTACATACAACAGCGCCCAGTGCCCAGCGGTACTAAAGGCCATGCTGACTGTATGTGGAGAACTTATGGAAAGCCTATGTCCAGCATTTAACAAACGTCTGTCGGCTGATAATAATTCTTAAAAACATAGAATATAAGAATAATTATACTATGAGTTTACTGTGCAAAATTGCATCGCCAAAACACACACTGTTGTTTATTGGGCAATTATGTTCTTAATAACCGATAATTAAAAAAAACAATGCGATAAGATGTTCCGTTGAATGAACCCTAGATTGGACGATAACTACGTAGTGGTTCATTTACATGGATTCAAGTTCAGAGCGCACGTATTATAATACGAAAAAGGCATCATTATACCAACTATCAAATACCTTACTGACGGTAAGTAAAGTAATAACGATTTAACTCAATTTATCAAGTTTCCTCCTTGAAGGAATCTTTGAAGGTGTCTGCAAAATGCAGACTTTATTTTCATATTAGTTATTTATAGTAACTTGAAAATTAGAACTGTTTATTAGATCATCATCATCATCATCATCCGATATACTTCCACTGTTGGACATAGGCCTCCCCCCTAAGGTATTTTTTTAATATTTTAAAGTAATATGTAAGAACTGTGCATTTTTATAAAGGGTTTCTGAATTACAAGGGTATATTGTGCCGCACGTTAACGAGACTATCTATAATCTTGTAGCAGTCGCCTACGGCGTAGCGTTGGAGCGACGTAGCGGCGTAGCTTTCACGCATTTAGTGCTACGATTTTCGCATTCGCCCCGGGGCTATTGCGTGCTCAAGTCTGCGGGGTGCCGCACCGGCACCGATGTTTTATAGATAAATGATATTTACGTACCCTGCGGGGGTGAGCCTTTCGTTCTTAGTGACGCCGCTACGGATCGCTTTGTTACCTCAATTATTATTTCATTCATTTCAAAAACTTTAACTTACTAGCGAAATTGTAATGTTAAGATTTGAATAATTTGACAATCAGTCTTTAAGCTACTTAGACTTTTTGTTACTTGTTTAAATTTAATAATTATAAAATAAATACTTAATTTACTTATACCATCATCATCATCATTATCAGCTGATAGACGTGCGCCGCTGGAAATAACCCTCCTCCAAAGATCTCTACATCGATCGGTCATGGAAGTGGCAGTGGGCAGGGCATATTGCTCGAAGGAATAATGGCCGATGAGGTAGTAAGGACCTCGAGTGGCGCCCGAGTACCGGTAGACGTAGTGTTGGGAAGCACCCCACAAGGTGGACCGACGATCTGGTAAGAATCGCGAGAACCCACTGGATGCGAGCAGCTTATACCATACAACATTCGAAATTCTACAAATATTGAAACTTGTAGGGGTCCATCAGATGCGTAGTCATTGCCCCACGTTAGGCGCCACTGTAGAGGTATAGAGGTGGGGTGCGGGGTCTTTGGTGAATGACAACGCACGCAGCAATATCAGCACTACATTGATAGTGATAGAGCGAGTTAAAGTACAGAGCAAGTTACTAAGTAGAACGATAGTAGCAATAAACTGGTATCCAATACATAAGAAATGAAGAAGACGTAGACCATATGTGTTGGAGTGATATAACAAGACTTGTTGGAAACATCTAGAGAAGACTCACTAGAAATAGAAGATATAATCAGTGGGAGGTGGCTGTTACTGCTTTGGCGCTCTCTACAATTAACTATTCTATACTAACAGAATTTGAGCAAAAAAAAAAAACAAAATAATTAAATATCAATTAAGATGATCATTGAATTTAAACTTAACTACTTCAGGAAATTAAATTTAATATGATATTGTTAGTGTAATGCCAGAAGTCAATATAAACTATTTATTTATTATATAACATACACGGCAGAAGCGACGTGATTATAGAATAATGGGCGTTTTTAATGTCTCATCTATGTAGTAACTGTTTTGTCTTTGTACCTTCATTTTTTTGGTTTCGAGGGGGAAATCTTCGAAAAGATACTCTGTCTTTTGGGGGAAAGTTTGCCCACCAAAACCCCTTCGGTAGTCATTTTCAGCATTTGGAGAGATCACGGGATCTTCGTTCGCAACAAAAGCGCGACCTCACTAACGCTTTGCTGTCCCATCCCAGTCCCACTTTTGCAGTCTCTACCATCCTCGCGAGTACTACCTTAATTGCGGAAGACCACGTCCAGCCATCGTCCTACTCCTATCCTGACTGTGCACCTAATTTAACGTGGACATTTTTAAATGCAGAATGTATGAAAAATTTTATCTGCTCAACCTTAATATACACTTGAATTAAAAAGCTCTTCAGCATTCATTTTTCTCCCTTATACTCTCTTCACACGAATCTCTTTCTCTCTCTCTCTCTTCCTTACTATTATCCCGTATGGTGTTGGGATTACCTTTCCTTATTTTTCCTCTCCACTTTGCTCTCTCCTCGACATCATCATCAGTCACTCTCTTCACACGAACAATAGTTTAAAATAAATGAATACTGCGATCAGTGCAATCGCGTTTGCCGATGATCGCCTCTTATAGAATTATTAACCCACCGCAGCTCTAACGTTTCAATTAGCGCAAATTACACGTGGATTTTGTAATCAATTAAAAATAAACGGAGGCTTTTAACAATCCGCGCTGTGAGACAATCGGCGGATGGATCCGTGAATAAATTAAAGTTACATGCGCGTTCATTAAAGCCAACCGGCCGCCGGCGGACTGGACCCGCGCTCCTGGCTGCGTCACTAAGCGGCGGGCAAACACCAGCAGAGTATAAACAAACATACAGACAAACGTCCCCGATCCCCCTGTGTACGTTGGCATTACGTGTCCTTTGCGGGACGATGATTGGGGCGCTTGTATTTAGTTTTCCGAAGGTCATCAAGGAGTTTAATTTTTGGATACAAACTTGCGCTTTTAATTTTCTATCGAATTGACAATTTAAAGGAAATGAACGTCACTAATTCAAATATATTAAATTATAATATCAAAATTAAATTCACAGCATCTTTAATAGACGCAAATTTTAAATTATCAGTCATCATCATTAAGCCCCTCTGGAGCAATTAATAGACCCTCATCGATCAGTTAACTAAAAACAAACAGATTTATTGTTAAAGGTTAGTAGGAAAAAAATCTTTCCTATAACAAACGGTAGTAGTAGCGCACTGAAAAATTTTTACAGTTGATTATAGTATATTAACGGCCGATAAAATTTTTTATTGTGGCAATGTTAAATAAGTAACGTCTGCAACACTGCACCAGGGTCTGCTGTACTGGACCTGAGCTACAACCGGCTCGATCGTTATTGCTGTGCGATAACTTGATCCCTTATGACCTCCCCCACAACACCTCGCCTGTCAATGTTTATCGATGCTGTTAATAATTGACTATTAATAAAGATTCTTTTTTTATCTATTTCAATATCATTATTCTAGTAAACACTTATTGAAATAGAAAAATAATCATTTAGATGATCAGAATTTTAGTTCGAGGTCGATCGAGGAACAAAGTTTAACGGGGTGGAATTATTCGAACTTAGTTTGAAAGGTTTGAAAAATAAATAAATACAAAGTAAACTAAGTAAAACTATACTAATTCAGAATAATAATATAAAGGCTATGGTCCTTGACATTTGGTCGACATTGATTCCTAAGTATTATCTGATGATAGTTCTTCAAATATTAAGTCTTAGTTATATTTCTTTCTTATCTCTTAAACTTATGTATAAAATCATTTTTTTTTGTTTTTATTAAATATGAACATTTAAGAAATTATTAAATATATTAACTATTAATTCCAATAAACTATAGTGGGAATTATAATATCTTGATATTTTTGTTTATTTATTTGACTTCACAGACATATTATACCTTTTGTTTATAAGTAAAACACTTAGGTGATTTCACACATCCATCTTGGCGGTTTGTTTACAAAGCCTTGAAATATAAAATAAAGGAGAAAGGAACAAATCCTTTTCGATTCGCCGGATATCATTTTCGCAAAAACAGAAATTTCGTCGCCGAGTTTCCTTGGGGCCGGTGCGAAATTGAAAATCTGAAAAAACAACGAAATCGAATTACGAGAGCTGGCAAATGCCTAACATCTATTATATTGTTCCAAATTGGAGTTACCTAAATACGTAGGCACCGGCGGAGGGACGCGAGGGTTGAGAGGCTATTGACGGGGATGGACGGGGAGGGAGAGGGGGGGGAGGTATATTTATCGGTAACTGGAAAGTAAGTGTAGATTTATCGTCGGTATAAAACTTACAGTTCCGCAGTTCAGGTCGGTCGGCGGGCGCTAGTTTGTTTCCATCCACTTTTTAAATTACATTGATTTAGGGCTCGACTTGCGCCCGTGCGGGGGTCCACTATTGCAACGGAAGCTGTTGTTTACACACGCACACTCACATTTAAGTATTGAATAGTTTATGAACTTGACTCGTTACTCTTCATTATTTTTGTGTTATGTGTCTTTTTATTACACATTTTACGGTGCCTTTTTATTTCAGTGCCTCCATAACGCCGCGGCTCACGGCTTGTTTCAACTTAACTGCTCCTCTTTTCAAGTGTATTCACTAAACTACTCATTTATCCTTTGATATTAGGGTCTCTCAAGAAATTCGGATGTAGGATGGTCATATTGTAAACCTGCTGTATTCCAGCTGTGTTTCGGCTATTAAACTTATGAGAGCTACATTATTCTGGACTAGCACGCTTCTTCATAATCGACCTCATTATAACTTAACATCGTGTGAAATCAAATATTCTGCAGATCGCTTCCATTCTCAACGAGCACAAATGATATTCTGCTCCATGGTACAGACTCAACATCGATCTCTGATTTGAAGGTGACTTTAAAAACCAATCTCGATACGAACAGGATAAAACAAAGTGAGTACCGGAGTAGCTCTTATCGTGTAGGACATAGCGACTCGTCATCTGACAATAGCTGGTTGCTATCGGAAGCGAAGTAAAAAGGCTGCATTCAAAGCATCTAATTAGTCACACAAACGCTTCCTGTCCCCTTTGAGATATACCGAAAACCGTAAAGTGTACTAAAACATTCGGATGCTGGCTGTACCGGTATGACGATTCGTTATTTTCGTGAAAGCGAGCGTGGGTAACGAGACACCGTTTTTATACAACATTCGACTCTTCCTCAAAGGACATAGGAGCCGGCGACAATGAGCGTCGACGGGGTCCCTGCTGCTGGGGCCTCGCGGAGGGGGATCCCTTCGCACACCTTAAGTTATCACGTCCTTCGGGTGCGATAAAGATGTCGTCAAAAGCAATTTTATTATTTCCTCAGAATATTATTAAAAAAATTACTCATATTTGATAAACGTATAAAGTATTTTCATCGAGCATTATTTTCAAATGTATAAATAGTCACTTTACTCCGTATTGAAGGGCGCTGTCGTATAAATTCTTGGTAAAAATAATCGTCAGATATTTCTTCGGATAATCACAATGTGGTGCTGAATATATATCCTATTATCTCATTGTCAACTTCCGAACGTTCTGATTGTCTGATCTGTCTCCTGGCACAGGCACTGGTATGCCTAAAACGAGACACCAAAAACAGTTATAGCTATATAATGTATGTTTTCTAATAAATGATTTTTGTTTTTTTTTTTTTTTACTCTACACTAGTTCCGAAGCATCCGTTCGGAGCGCAACCATGACCTCTCTAATGCTACGCTGGGACAGCCCATCCCGTGATCTGTTTTATGTAGTGTCAACGGTAGGAAATCACGTCCAGTCATCATCCTCCTCGTAGTTTCAAAGGCGATGAGGACCCTCACCATTGTGACGACAGATGGACGTCCACCTCATATCAATAAAAATAAAGCAATATTAGAGAAGCTAGCTATATGTATTATCCTACTACAACCCAGGAATCGAACCGAGAAGTTCATGTAACAAGTCAAGGGGCCACTGCACCATGGAGGTGGTAACTTTGCGAATGGACTTTTCTTTGAATAGACAATGAATGTGACCACAAACGATCAGTAGTTGTGCTGTGGGTGACGCCCGATGGATGGGCAACCGTGCGTGGTATTGTACCTCCGCCGTACTCACGGTCTCCGTGGGAGCCGTTGGGACCTCTGCTACAATTTATTACCCCAGTAATCACAAAGACTCTCATGTTACCGTCAATCACCGTAATTCATGTTTTTACGGATGTCTATTGTACGTATCATAATGTTTCTACTTAAACATTTTGTCATTATGTTAAGGATGTTTATCAGAGAGGAATTGGGAGGTCTAGTTAAGCTGGCGACCAACACCTGAAGTGATGACCACGACCACTCTGTCAGGAGTGATACCGACGAAGTAGTTACGGAGGTACACACTGCGTATGCATTTGTACGTACACGTATACGTTGACTCGGCAGAATTAAATGTAAAGAGGGCCATTCATTCGACCCATTAATGGCCTACGACCTTATTTCTATTCCGCGCTTGCTAATAGCCTCGACCTCCTTCCGATTGGTGTATTAGAGGCTTTTCAAACTTAAGGCGCAACCCCCTACCCCTTGTGTCCTCCCCTCCGCTCACCGCGCCCGGGTCCTCACTCGGCTTTTGATAGTTAATTAAACGTCAGGAGGGAAATATTCGCGTCATTAGGAAAACTCGAGACGCTGCAGTCGCGGCCGGAAGAGCCGTCGCCGCTCTCCGTCCCCCGCGGTCCCCTCACCGCCCTCCTACACAACCTCCCCACCCCCACACGCCATTTGCGACGTACTGTGCGTTCTCGATATATGCAAATGTGAATCTCAGTTACAGTTGGAGTATTTAAAATATTCTAAATCGACTGCTTTTTAACGGACACCATTTGTAAATTATTAAGAACCAGTATATCCAATATATTGCTGGCCTTCATTCCGAAGGTTGCGGGTTCGGATCTCGGCGTGTACCGATGACTTAATATTTAAGTTATATACATTTGTGAACTTTAGTAACAGCAGCGAAATACAAACGGTGAAGGAAAACATCGCGAAGATACCTGCGCATGAATTAGAATTTATTGTAAGGTGTGTGTGACGTCACCAATCCGCATTGAGCCCGCGTGGTGACTATGGCCCATCGCCCTATCGTTGAAGGTAGGCCTGTGCCCCAACAGTGGGGACGTAAAGTGGCTGTTGAAAAATAAAATCCAATATTTGTCAAATACCGTTTGCTTACTAACGATAGCTAACTCCTACAAAATAACAGACTAAATAATAAGCTACGAGCGTTATGCGGAGCTAATCAATATTCCTGTAAGGACTATAGTATAGTGTCCTTTCGCCTGACAATTAACGTCTGTTACAACAATAACAACTCCAATAACATTCTCATTTAACATTACAATAGTGATTTGTTCTAAAAAAGAGTCAATCTGCGAAGTCATCTTCGAGTTAGCATGGTAACGCAGTCGTATAACAGTCGCGTGTGAAACAGTAAATATTTCCCTCGAATCTGTATTCGCCACGTTGGAATATCGCCGACGCGGCGGTCGCCTCACGCGCGCCGGCGCCGGGTTCGATTCCCCGCAACGGAACGATTTTCGTCCTACTTCAAAGGGGACCATAATTTCTTTTTAAACAATCTAGATACGTATGAAGTCTAGAAACTTTTCATGAGTACCAAAATCATTAGTTCAAGCCAATCTCTGTTCAATGCCGAACATGTCTCCTCAATCGATAGACCATATAAACTTACTAGTGTTAGGTCTCTATTGCCGGTAACCGATTAGGTAGGTACCACCGCAGCGTTTGTAGCAGCTGACAGACAGTACCGTCTTCCGGTTTGAAGGGTGTTGTAGCTAGTGATATTACTGAGATAACGAGACTCTACATCTTATATTTTTATTTTATTTAACAAAGGACTAGACGAGCAGGACGTTAATCTGGTGTTAAGTGATACGTTTTCCATAACAACTTTGCGCTAGTTAGTATAGTATACACTGCACTACATTGCATTAGCTTGCTCTTCGCCTTGAAACCTAAGATGTTGTCTCGTTCATCCTAGCATATAGCTACATTTACCGTCTATCTATCCAGGACACAAGTCTCAATGCGACGAGGACTTTGTGGTGCTGTGTATATCATCCTAACCAGCCCCACGTTGTTATGGGCAGACGTATCACTTACCATCAGTTGAACGTATCGCTCGTGTCGTCGCTTCTGTGACTAAAAAAAATATAGTTCTCGTCGCCTGGAGACATATATCCAATATCATTACCTCAGTAATTTTACAGTTGTATATATAATAATGTTTGCCAACCTGACCTGCTCGTGCTGCACCCTGCTAATCAACAAATGAGGCTCTGGCTCCCACCAACCAGCGTTGGGCGAGTGTGTTGGGAAATGGCTCGAATTCCTCATATGGACTCCTCCGGCGGTTCCTATTGCCCGGCAATGCCGGATGCCATGGTGACTGCAGCGTAGATGTGGATATTTTTATAGGATACTTATGTCCAACAGTGGATGTCTACCGGCTGATGATGTGACTAATGTTGAGCGGGTGCTATAGGAACTGCGATGGTAGACGGTCTCTATGGAAACCTACCATCACTATCACGCGAAGTAAAGAAGATAAATGATACATTTTATATACTAATTACCAGATATACTAATTTGTGTAGAATTAAGACATTTACTACTATTACTTAAAATAAGCTGTAAAGAATATGGAAGAGAATTTTATTGCGTCTTAACTTCCTCCCCCTCCAAATATCATGTCATATCTGGTATTCATATAACCAGCTAGATGTTGGGGCGTGGACTGGTATGCGTTGGTGATGATCTCTGATATCATGAGACGAGATAAGAGTGAAAAGATTTATCGATCATGTTAATATCGAAGATGAAACCCGTGTCATTAAAAATTCTCCATCCCGATAATTACGTGATACAACAATCTGATTAGAAGCACCACTTGGAACCTGAATGCGCCCGTATACTTTCGACATCCTTTCACCTGATACGAAGTGATTACGTCCGGGACACTCGAACGTTCCCATGTTTGATGAGTTGGTTTTTTTTTTAATCAACCTTTTTGAATTCGGTTATAAGAGTGTTTTGTTATCGCCGACTAGCTTACCCACGCGGATGATTCGCACAGCATCCATGAGATCGATATAATTAAATATTTTGATAACGGTGATTATTTTAATAAATTCCTCATGATGTTTTTTTTTTATTATTATTCATGAACACATGAACACATGGCAACCCTCAAGGATCGCCATGCCGATCGGTACCGCGGCTTCCCGCGACCTTCATTAGTTCGTCGGTCCAGTGCTAGGTTTGCCAACACTGCATCTTCCGGTACACGGTCTTCATTTGAAGACTATGTCGATGACTGTAGTTCTTTTGCAAATCTCCACATGTGTTTCTCTTCTGTGATCTCCTCATAGCTCTCTGTGCGATTTGTAGCCTTCACTCACCAGACCCCACTGTAGGCGGCCAAGTCTCGCTGCCACAAGTCATCATTGGCAACACGCACGAGTTAAAGACCTTTGTCTTTAGACACTGCGATAGTTGGGATGAGAATATGCTGCGCAGCCTCCCGACCGCTGATCAGCCGAGTTGGGTTCGTCGATTGATCTCTTAACGTATCAATTAATCAATCATAAGAGTGGTGATTTTTGGAACGGTGACTACAAAAGTCATTGTGATATAATAAACATGGCACTGGTGGTAAGTCTCCACCGTAGCTCCTATTTCTATCGTCAAACAGTACTGTGCAAATATTGTGTTCCGGATTGAAGGGCCTTGTAGCTAGTGAAATTACTGAGATAAGGGACTCAAAATTTCATATGACAAAGCGACAAATACAATCCTGTGCAATGTATATCATGGTAACCAGCGCCACGTTATGATCAGGCGTGTCACTTACTATCAGGTGAACGTTTCACTGGTCTTGTCGCTTACTGAAAGGGACTTAAAATAATATACTGTTCTTTTCCGTAGTTTGCACCATTGTGGTAGTATTAGTTGAGTTTTTATAAATAACTACTTTACTTTCAAGTCAAGAAGCCGGAAACACTTGTTAACTTAAACTTATAGTACTAGTCAACATCTAACTAGTTACCTAACTAAGTTAATCCAGGTGTTAAATGCTAAATTTTCATTTTCATATTGTAATTAATCCGTTTCCAGCTGTAAGAGTAAGAACTCCCGTACGTCGGGGAACAAAGAGTCCGAAGACAGATTATAAAGGTTCTCCCTTGACCTCTTTACGACTTTTTAGAAGGTCCTAGCTCTAATATGCGTACGTGCTGGCAGCCGCAATGGCCACGATAAAGAACCTCGCCCCCGACCCCCGTCCCACACCCTCACCCGTCGCCGTGGTCAAAAATATAAAGGGCCAAAATTAAATTCCGTGAGGTCCATAAAGTATAGAATTACGTCATTACTCGCAATGAGAAATTTCGCTTACAACGCGCCCCCCCGCGACGCCGTACTCTTTTTATCCCCCCACCCTGCCCCACTCCCCCCAACAACAAATTCGATTTTAGCTTTGCTTTGTTCTATGGGGATACTGATATTGTTTAGATTTTCCAAAAAAAAAGAAGATCTTGTTTGTGTAACTTGAGTTGTATAATTTTTATACCTTTAACGAGCGAGACATACCTGATGGAAAACGATACGCCTGCACATTACACGGCGGTGGTGGATTAGATGATGCATACAGCACCACATTGCGCTCATCGCCTTCAGACATAAGACTTTAGGTCTCGTTAACCCAGTAATTTTACTGATTGTAGGTCACTGTTGCCCGAGACCGTCTAGATAAGTACGTACCACCGCAGTGCCTACTCCTGCTATCAAAGAGCAATGTACAAACATTACTGTGTTCTCGTATGAAGGGCGCTTTAACTGCTGTAATTACTGGGATAACGAGACTTATCATCTCATGTCTCAAAGCGAGGAGTGCAATGTGGTACAGTGTATAATATTCTAACTAGCGCCGCGTTGTTATGGACAAAGGTATTATTTGCCATCAGATGAACTTGCCACTCTCACCAACCTTCATTGAACCCCTAAAAACAGCACCCCTAGTGCCCAGCGATGCGGGCAAAGCAGGACCGATCGATGCGGGAATCTTTGGGAGAGGCCTATTTCCAGCAGTGGACGTCTAATGGCTGATGATGATGATGAACTTCCCACTCGTTTCAGTGCTTTGTCGAATAAAAAATTTCACTAGCCACAACTCTCTTCGAACCGGAACACAGTAATATTTGCACACTACTGTATATCGTCTGCAATAGTAGATAACGTGGTAACTGTCTAGACTGTCTCCGACAGCGAAGACTTACCACCAGTTAATTAGAGTTGTTAGTTATTTCAATCACAAGATCAGTGATATCGATGGAGATCTTTGGTGGAGACCTATGTCCAGCTGTGGACGTATATCGGCTGATAATCCGTGGGCACACTTGCACTGTATGACGTCGTTTCATTTGATCAAACATTCCACGGAACCCGATCCACGGAAGATGCCGCGCCATTGTTCCATTTTAAAGTTTGAGACGTAATGTCGCGTGACGACGCCGCGGGAACTTCCATGATCCCTTCACCAACGACTCTCAACCTTAAATCTCAAGTAATTCAACTTAATTTAATGGCACACGACGCGAAGGCGGAAATTTGATTGTGAGGTTTTCATTAAGCCGTTGTAAACCTTAGCGTGGACCCTCAAGGATCCAATTTGATGGACGCCAATAACACGTGTTCGCGCAGGGAATCCGTGAGAGTGTAATAGGTCATTGTGGATGCATCCGATGTGTTTAGACAATCCTGGACCTTGTTGTGTACGTGATTGGGCGCTGTCTCGTGTGCGCGCTTCCGTTTGTGAGGATGGAACCGCGGCATATGCTCTAAGCTCCTAACGTTTCCATTTAATGGTTGAACCGTTGTCTAAAATTACCCTGTTGTGTCGCGCGATGTCACGACTGTGTGATCTCTGCTCCGCGGAACGTTTCATTATCTAATATTCTCACAATTTCAAGACACCGTCCGTCTTCCTCCGTCGATCGAGAGATTTCATCCGTAACCTTTAAATTAGCAGCGGTAAAGTTTGAAATTGTTGGATGCTACGAAGCTATTGGATACATCTTTGCAAAATCAATTCCCTACTTAATTTCTTATCCGTATTGTAGATCAAAGACTCTCCAATTTTATCATCATCATCATTATCAGCCGACGTACGTCCACGGCTGGACATAGGCCGCACCCAAAAATCTCCACATCGATCGATCTTGCACTGTCCGCATCCAGATGCTTCTCGCAACCTTAACCAGATCGTCGGACCACCTGGTGGGGGCACTCGAGAACCTTAGTACTCCATTGGCTGTCAATCCTTGCTTTGTGTCCTACCCATTGCCACTTGAGGGTATCAATCGTTTGTAGTTCAGGGTAACCACATCGGTGACCTTAGCGCTCCTCATTTCTGAACTGTTTATCACTAATCAAGTATTTTTATTTTAAGTTAGTGTCTAACCTTCGGAAGTAATTCCTATTTTTAGTGCTTAAATATTGATGTAGATTTCAATCAAACCACAAGGGACAATAAGATTTAAATTGCTCCTCATATCCAAGAGTTTAGTAAGATGTAAAGTAAGTTCGTTATCAAACCTGAGAATCAAGAAATATTGTGTTTCCTCTGAAGCACCTTGTTTTAAGAAATATAAACAATCATGGTCACGGCTCGCGTTACGAGTACGGAAGGCGACGACATCCTCGCTTATAATGAACTCCTCGCTCTCGTTCATCGCTGCTGACAGCATCTGAGACAGAAGTAGACTATTTTATACATATTTAAGTATCTCAAGTGATACGCCCTGACTATTTCAATAAGGTGCAAGTTAGGGTATTTCCGGTGCATCATATTTTATTCATAGCTTTAAGATAGGATGTTGCGACAGCTCAAGTAGCTTAACAACTTGTATTATGAAAAACTTGGATTGTATTGAAAAAACTGATATAAAGGTTTTTGTTCGACTACACAAGCTATGCTTTTAGTGTTTCTGCTGTAGCCGGTAAGCTGATTGCAGCGACTACTCATCACAGAGTGGGCCGCTTATCTAAGAGAGAACCTTTGTACTTCCCATCAGTAGCCAAAGACCTGGACGTTGTAGAAAGGTGCACAATGTATTCCAACACCTACAACAGAGACGACAGCGGCGGGTTTAAGGAAAACACGTAACCGTATATCCTTCTCGAGATCGCGTGCACAGTGTTTTCGTGCAACAGTGAAACTTTAAGGGTTGCTAGCTCCAGCTCCTATCTGAGATGAAGCTCTGGAAAGAATTAACAACTCTAATAGTCTAACTAGTTTTGGGACTACGGAAATACGCGGAGCACTCCTGTAGTTTAGTAGGATTTTGAAAAGGACACTATGAGGTTTTAGCGTCAAAGAGTTGAGCATAAATGTTCTGCTGTTCTCTCATCGAAGGAATATCCTGTTCAGGATTACCCACCAAAAGGGCCGCATGCTCCACATAGAGATACATAATATACCCCGCGATAGTACATACTAATGTGGTGATCTCCAGACAAGGATAACTGACGTAATACAGCCTCACTACATTAAAGTCTTTATGTTTAGCATTAAGTTTAAGTTATTTTTCCTGTGGAGGATGCTAGTTTTAATACTTATTTGTTTTTTTTTTATTTTCAGGTGAGTCGCAACACAATGGGGATGGTTGCGGTTACAGTTATATAAGTGAGTACATAGTGAATATTTCGTATACTAATAATGGCAAAGTACGCGGAAGTTTTGTAGGTTTTAAGTTTAAATATTTTTTCTCAGAATTAATGAAAGATGAAGACAATCCTTCGCAATAATATCTTATCATTTACCGGTGATAGTTCTTTGTTGCTGAAGACTGTCTAGGTAGTATAGCTCGGGTGGTAGTAACGCCTGTTTAGTTTTCTTGAAGCGCGGTTTTGTCATTGAAATTATGGGAATAATAAAAAAAATTGAAGACATTTATTTTAGACTTAAGATCCATATTAGCACACAGGGAAAAAAACAAAACTATACTAGTCAATAAACAAAAAAAATCTTACCCAAGCCAAGCAGCAATATTCAACCACTGTTTATGTTTGCTATAATGCAGCCTCATCGCCAATTCCATCATATAAAGTTACTACACCTGCCAAGCCTGGTGATGAATGACGCGGTGCGTCTCCTCTGTATCCCGTCGAACGAGTCCACTCCAACTTTGGAGTACATTTCGGAAGCTCTGCAGTACCTTTTTAACCCAAACAGGTGTTTAAATATATTGTTATACTGGACACGGATGCTAGTCAATGACTTTCTGGAGTAATGGGTTCATAGCTGATAGGTGTAGAAATTCTGACAACAACTTCGAATGAGACTTCAAATGTATGAGGAAGAAGACAACGTGGTGCAGTGTACATCATTCTAACAACTGACTCCTCCGTAGCGCATCACTTGCCATTAGGTCTATAAATAAACCAATAGCAGTACAAGAAGCATGCCTGCAGATGGTAGTTGCATCCGTATAGACCACACTGCAGCCCGGCTGCGGAAACCAGCGCGGTGGTGGTGCCGAGATAGCGCTCATAAATTATTAACTAAGCTTATTCCGAAACAGCTAACGACCGCCGCTATTAAAAATTCATAAGATACTCCGAGATAACAAACTCGGAATAGTTAGCTTTGACCCTCAGCAGCGGGACTACCCGGCAGTAGTTCCACCTTTCAAGATATTCCTTTTAAACAGAATTTCCTTAGTTTGATTATGCCCTAGCGTAAAAACTCGGTCCCGTTGAAGATTTCCAAGTTTGCCCGGCAGTCCGCTAACTCAATTAATAAACTTCAGTTTCCCCGCCGTCGCAACTATTGGCGGTATTGATAAAACTGTATTCAATGACCCTCCACCAAGCTTTCCATTATTTTTGTATTCATTACAACAATTAAATATGGTCCTCTTTATTAACAAGTGTTTTAATTAAATTCAGTATTAGAATGGCGAGGGAAATCTTGTCTTGTGACTACTGCCGCATTTAACTTAACTTCCTGTGAAGGAAAACGTTTCATAGAAATGAACTTATGTTTCATTGTAAAGACTACAGTTATGAAGACACGTTTCATCCAAAAATTCGCACCTGACTAATTGATTATGACCATGTTCTTCTATCCATCTAACCAAAGATTCTGAGTTTAAAGATTTAAGAAAAAAAGAGAATTTTGTGTGATTTAATCCTAAAGTAATAAGCTGAAATAATGATGATGAACTTTATCTAAAGGCAAGTCATAATAAAGATGAGTCTTTGTAATAATTGATTCATCATCATCATCAGTCGTTGGACGTCCACTGCTGGACATAAGCCTCCCCCCCAAGGATTCCCACACGATCAGCTGGGGATTCATATGGGAGGATTTGTGCCATTTCCCACCATGCTGGTGCTATTGGGGTTGGCGGGAGCCAGAGTCTCGTTTGTTGATTAGCAGGCTGCACCACGAGCTGGTGAGGTTGGCTTGCGTCCCGTTTCAAAAAAGATGTAGCTGAAGTAGAAAAAATACTCTTGACTTATCAATTACTTACTTCCCATGATACTGATGTTTTTATCAAAAAAAAATACATTTTTAGTTTAAAAGTAACAAATTAAGTTATTTAATATTACATTACGGAACGAAAAGTTATCCATATGTTATACTTGATAAAATTCTCACATAATTTATAAGTGTATAGTAAGTAATAATATTTCTAGTAGAATAATATAATGTTTATATTATATTTACTGTATAAATCAACCAATATTTATATTTTTAAAGTAACAGTAACTAAATTTAATAAGTTAGTAACTTAGTAAACTTGATGATTTAGAGTTTAACAAAATATTCTTGATACAAGACGGCAAGAAGTTTTTTTTTCATTCGACGAAGCGACAAAGAAGGCATTCACTTGATGGTAGCTGATACGCCAGATAGGATAATAAACACTCCATCACATTTCGCTCATCGCTTTGAGACATAAGATGTTGATTCTCGTTACTCTAGTAATTTCAGTAGGTACAGCGCCCTTCATTCCGAAACACAGTAATGTTAGTAGTGTGTGGAGATAGATATAGATGCTGCGGTGGTACCTAGACGGTCTCCAAAAACGCTATACCGGCAGTAAGTTTAAGTAAGTCATACTGACCATTTTTTTTGGTTTCGAGAGGGAAATATTCTAGACACCCTGCTTCTGGGGGAAGTCCGGGTTATGTGAGATTCGTACTCACTAAAACCCCCTCGGTGCTCCGCATCAGTGCTTTCGGAGAGGCTACGGGATCTCTTATAGAACGCACCGGTGCCCTTCTACACTTTGTATTACATGTCTCTGAAGAGGAGCCTAACCCTTTTGGGCACCATCGCCGAGCCATACGCTGTCCCACGCAGGTTATCTTGTTGAGCGATAAGGGCCCCCATCTTCAAGGCCATAAGGCTTACCTTAGTCCTATTCTTACTAGCCCGAGACTACAGGGCTGACGGGCTGGTGCGTCCATTGCCATCGCCCCGACGTCCTCTTCTCCGAACGGAATCAATCCTCTCGATTCGGTTACCATTACGGCTTCACAAAAGGAAGCCAACCACACCGATTTCTTGATAAATATGCATTAATAAATATGAAAAAAATTTTCGTATTTCATCTATTTCATACCATGCTTTCCTTAAAACTGATACTTCAGTAATTCGATGAAACCTTTAATCATACAAATCCTTGAAATGAAGAAGCTTTGAAAGGACACATCTCGCTGTTGGCAATATTCGCAGATCTTGGCTCCTCGGAGCATTGAGAATTATTTACAGCCATTTTATATCACAAGGTCGTGCGTCAAAGCGGACGGATGTTCGAAAGTCACTCGAGACCACTTTGTTAAATTTACTGTCGAGTTTTGCGATCATCGTCGAGACTGAATTTATTTCATACTGTTACTGAAAGTAGACACACGGGACGCCTCGCGACCTGATGCCTAGAACTTAGTTTTCTTACTCGTGAAAAACTCTAGTGCTTCACATTCCTTGTACGACATTTATTTAGAAATATACCGCACAGTACTCTCTCTACATATTTAACTAACTACTACTACTTTACATGTAAATTAACTTATAGCTACCAGTCAGAATAATTGCAAATTGTTGTTACAATTAATGGTTTTGTTGGAAATGTGTAATTATACAGAATTTTCCGCTTGTACTAATTAATATACTAATAATAGATCAGAAATGTTACAATCACCCGAATGATTTACTTCCTCTAAATCTAACAGTACGGTAAGTTACTTCTTTTAAAGTTGCCTAAATATTGTTGATTGGCGTTACTGTTTGACAGTGACATTAAGATGTAAAGCATTATCTTCATCATCTGTATATAGATCTACATCAGGTTCCAATGGAGATATCTTAATTTAGTGTACTTGTAGCGTTGAGTTGGAAATAACACACAAAAGTAAGCTAATGGTAATCTTTTAACGGAAGTTATGGTATGCCGTCAAATTGTAAAGGTACGAATTAGCAAAAAAACAATCGGTGTCAGGTAACCGTGTGTAACTACGTTAAGGTTACGTCCACCGATACAAGTCGACTAAGGTACAAAAGTGACCCGTAACGCCAGCCGCCTCACGTTTCCAATTTCCTCCGCGTGCCGGCCTGTCCGCATTGCCTCCTACTTTTTCGCACTTACTGAAACTTATATCGCGCGCACCCCCTTCCACGGCTGCATTCGATTGCGAAGCCGATTTTCAGGTTTCAGTGGAGCTGACATTTGTTCCCCCGCATAGAAATCTACCAATTCTTATTCGACGTATGCAATGGTCTTTTGCAATTTTTTACATCACCTCCCTCTCTTTCCTATTGATACGCTGTCTGTATGTTCTCATTTACGAATAAACAGATTATTTTAATTATTCATCGCTCCTTATATTTGATCGTATAAATGTTTTATTACTTACTCTACTCCATTATATGTCATTATAAAAAATAATCTATAGAAAGTTGCAAATTCTGTTGCAACACTTAAATGATATGGGCGTCGTCATCAACCGATAGATGTCGCTGATGAATGCTCAGTTACTAATAATCGAGTGTTGCAATTTCGTCACTCTGACACACACATCAGTTAAGCAATACCATCATCGCTTCACTTTGCTGATCATTTTATATGCAATAATTTCGTAGGATCGGGCTGGAATCAAAAATTTCGATTGTAAAAATTATCGCATACTTTTGTAATAATAAAAGCTTAATTAACATTTAATGAACATCAGTTTTTAATTGATTTTATTTTATTCCAGTCGTACACGCTCCCAGAAAGGAGATGGTCTGACGGTGAAGGTACTATTCGCACTTTGCATCCACCACGCCGCTTTGTACTACCAAATGCACTTACAGTACATTCAATATATACGTAACTATATGATATATGTTTTGCTGTCTATATCGCAAAAGATAACTTGAACAACTTATATCTTGTCGATATATAGTAACTTGTTTGCAGTATGTCACCGCTCAATACTATTGTAATAACAATTTGATTGTTTATTAAAATTAGTGTTATCACCAGCATGTCTGCTCATCTTATTATTTAGATTTATCTATGGTATCTATTGCTTGTTAACCGCTGCAGTAATATTAAAGAATAATTATCACGCATTAGTTTGTATTGACTGTAAAATACTCTGTTTAATGACTAAAATCTTCGTGTAGAAATAAATGTCCATGTAGAGACTCTTCACGATATCGCTGGAACTATAAGATCTGGACATTTGAAATTTGACAGAAATATCCTTTTGCCGAGTATAGGTCAGCTAAGAACGGATTTTACAAAAGTGCTTCCTCAAAACAGGGGAAACAGATAGTAATATTTAAGTTAATAAATAGTCCACATAATGCCCAATCCCACTGTTGAGACTCAGTCTTTTTAATACAGGTTTGCAAATTTCATATTATGAGAACTTGAAACATAGATTTCTTCAAAATGCTTTCGTAGAAGGATCAAACTTAAACGGGACCAAACTCACGCTTTACAGACTTAACTTATAACGCTCTGTAAGTACTCTTAATTGTTTTATTTTCATCTCCATACTCTCCTCCTTCTCGTAGATTAAGTAACAGTTCTTAACGTGAGGAAATGTAAGTCAGGAAACTAACTCCTCAGTAAAATATGGCCGGTTGTAATTATTCCCGGTTCCCGCTCTCGCCTCCCGAAGCGGGAGCAAGAATCGCTCTCGAGGCAACACCTTTGAAAAATATGGTTCCTCATAACTCGCTGACGAAAAAAAAGCGGGGTAATTTAATGCGATCCCTTAAAATAATATGTAAAAATACGCGGCCGGGATGGGCTATTCGGCGCGTTTCGGACAATTTCGGTCAATTTCGACCCGCGCCAACCATTAAGGGGCCCATCTTTCGCGCCGTTATCTGGCCCCCGCGAATAAATCGAGATATTATTTCTCCGCGCAAATATTATTTTCCATATCTAATCAGTGGGCCGAGAAATATTGAGGCGATATGGGAATCGCGTTTATGCGTTACGGCGCCCATCCTTAAGGTGGAAATATTGGTACGGCGCCCATACTTCATCCGTGGGTTGAGTTCGAGAATGTTCTTTCATTTATATCTAAGGCCGCAACCCAAACATCTAAAATTATTTCTTTTTCATCTCTTTCATATATCTAACTGTAAATAAATGTTTTCCTAAATAAAACGATATCAGGATTCCGATACAAAACTTCGTAACTCACTCGTCGCCTAAACAAGCAAGTCTATGTTTCGATTTGTGATTTTGATTAAACTTATCAATGAGAAATGTTTAGAGACTTGTCCTGTTTCCACGCAATTAGTCAAATAACAGTCCACAGTTCAGTTTAAATCCAAAAACGTATTATTAAGTTTATTACGAATCAGAAACGGCCCAGTTAAATGAGTAGTTGGACAATTTCAACGTTTCAGCAAATCCCGTTACGGCTTCCATTGCCGACGTCGTCTGAGAAAGGCTTTTAAATTTCAAAAGCCCTGCGCAACTGGAGGCAAGCAGCCGACGAGCTGACGAGCCGTCCGCGGTGGCTCGACTCGAAGATTTTAATCAAGAAATCTTTGTCGCTCGCTTAATCAAAGGAGAAACTTAAATAGTTAGGCACGTCACCGCGTGACACTCGAAACCACGGTTCAACGTCTATTTGATGGTTGCTCAAGCCTAACCGAATGTTATTGAGATAAACAATTAATTGAACCTTTGTTACGAAGCGAAAACTTTAAATTAAAGTAATGTTACATAGTAGACAGTAGATCATTTGTAAATTTACTGACAATCTGATCTTTTATTAAACGACACAAACTTTTCTTAATCGAATCAATTAAACAAATTTATTCATTGAATAAACTTGTTCCTAGACTTGTAATTTGTCTAAAAACTCATCTAAAATTTACTCAACAAGTCGTCGTTTACGTTTGTCCAATTGCTAGCTTTTAGTCTTTGTTTTGAACACCTTGAAAAGTATTTAGTTTTAGGCCTAAATAACATTATTAAAGAAAATTACGGGTATATCGTTCTGTTAAAAGATTCTCTGAATTTAGGTAGGTACCACCGCGGCGTCTATTTCTGTCGCCGAGCAGTAGTGTGCAAACATCACTGTGTTTCGGTTTGAAGGGCTTTGTAGCTAGTGAAATTACTGGGGTAACGATTTCATAATCATCATTATCGGATAGACATCCACTGCTAAACATAGGCCTCTCTCAAAGACGTCTGCATTGATCGGTCCCGCGTTGCTCGCACCCAGTGGTCCACCTTGTGAGAGGCCTTCCAACAATCGTGATGAGAATCGCAGAAACTCACTGGGTAATGATTTATAATATCTTAAATCTGAGGCCGACGAACACAATATGGCCTAGTGTATATCTTCGTCACTAACTCCACGTTGTAATCAATCGTCTTGTTCGTCTCGTTGTTTCTTCATATAAAGAGGATATATTGATAAACAAAAAGTTTTTTCTAAACATAATCAAACTATAATATAATCATTAATGTAAAAACAAGTTATATTCACATTCCTCGTTCGAAACAGTACAGCCAATTAATAGGTACAGCCTTTCATCAAATCAACTGTGTTAATTGTTAACCGAATATATTTCCACTTTAACTGAAAGGAATTTCGATTTACCCTCGATATATCCTGCTAATTAACCGTTACTCAATTAGGGAGTTTCCGTTTAAATATTGAAACTTTACTACAATGGTGTAAGAAACGGGACGGTGCTCGTGTATCGATTTTTGTATCGACGGATATATACGGACGTAGAGACGATTCTATTGTGTTTCATTTGCGGCCGGCGCGGTTACGGCGCGTCTGACTGCGGTTTTGGGCAATTTTGAGCCTTATTTGATGACGGCATTTAACAATTAGGTACCGGCGTCACTCAGATAATTTTATATCACCATAAACGTGTGAACTGATTACACGGGCAGAAGAGAGTATACGAGTTTTCACGAGAGTTTGCAAGCAGTAAGCAAAGCTTTGTATTCTGGTTCATTTGTAAGAGAATGAAATAAACACTCTATGGAGATAGTAGACAGAGACAGAGAAAGTGATTAAACATATTTTTTTTATTTATTTAAATAGGAGAGTACGAGAGAGAGACAGAGAAAAATAAATTGAAGGTAAGCCTAGCCCGTATATAGCTGTGAAGTAGTGGTTGCTCTGCAGACCCTAACACAAAGAGGAGACGAAGAATAAAGAAACTATATTGCAGCAAGTTTTATCTCCTTGTCTCATAGCCTGTAGTTGTAATTTTTTTTAAGTTTATTGGTTTCATAAAACCTGATTAAAACCGATTCCAAAAATGTTTTTCACTTCCAAAAACTGTACCGAATTTATTCATAGGATTCGGTTTGTCTCAATTTCGATTTTCCATCTCTTTATCAATATTTTTCAAAGATTTATACAACAAAATAGAAAAAAACAATCACTCATTTCCATTTTTACTCCATAGATCCTAGAACCTAAATATTCTTGTACATATTTTATTAGGCTTGTGTCAGATTGACTTAAACATCTACATCCAGTATTAACCCTTATCACACCATACTCTTTCCTACAATCACTTATTCTGAAGCTGTTTAATCACTTAGATTAGAAATAGATATTTATATTATCTAGACACCGTATAGATAGACCCGCTTATTTCCGTCGTCTATTATTATACACTGCTGAACATAAGCATTTATAATCGATTTTCAGCGCAAACTATCCTCCACCGAAAACATTGCTATGTCATATCATCATAATAAAGAGAGTTGTAGCTAAGCTAAGGTCTCTCTACCATCATTACTACCACACGCACCGTCTCTGAAACGACGGATGCTGTGATGCTATATAAAAGTGTACACTGGGGATTGGATAGCTTACCATTGTTAAAGCGGACATGCCTTTACGCTTTGTTGTAAAAAAAAAACATGTGATCAAAGTGGTCCAATGCAAACAGAACAGTGGGTGTCACGAGGACTCAGTCGCGCAGCTTTTTTCTCATTAGCAGATCGGGGGCTCGTTTCCGAACTGCTAGTGGATATTCCCACGGACATTTAAACGATTTACCAGCCCGAATTAGACGCTTTAGCGTTCGATCTCTTTCCCTGTTATCGCATTAAACAGCCCCGTTGGCGATTTTTTAACTGACTGGGTGTTTTTTTGGCGATTAGGAACAACGACCCCTCTCCGTAGTATTTTCTTTACGCACATGTTTATACTCGTTCCTCAATTTATGCACTTTAGGAAAGAAAGAAGCTGGAAATATATTTCTCTGTCAGCGTCATAATCATCATCATCATCAGTAGATTTACGTCCACAGCTGGACATAAGCGTCCCGGCAAAGATTACTCTGTACTTGTAAGAATTATCAATAAGATTTATAAGAACAACGGAACATTTGGAGTATAGTACCGTAGGGATCGAGAGATCTTTGGGGGAGACCTGTGAGCAACGGGGGATGTTTATCTGCTAATGATGACGATAAACTCCAAATCAAACATTTACAAAGATTAAAGTGTCAAATCAAAATTTTCAAACCAACTTTCGAAAATGATACCGCGAATCTGTATTAGGCAAGTCTTTGAGCTTTCAAGAAATTATTTTTAAATTTCTATTTTTTTTTTTTTATAAATGTTAAAGAAAATTAGTTTCGAAGTTCGAAGGGGCAAAACAGACTTTCGTTTAAGGCTTTAAGGCTCAATAACTTGTGTCGTCGCGATCACAATTCGCCTACATAATACCGGTAGGCCAGCCTCTGAAAATGGAAGGCTGGGATGGCTGCGTTCGACAATCGCCTTTGCAGCGCTCGTTTTACATTTCAGTATCGCCCGCGCCGGCCGCACGACCAAGATAATCTTGTTCAGGAGTCATTTTTGACCAATTTCCCTCGGTATTGAAAAATGTTTTATAGAGGCCGACGTCACAAAGTCGCCCCCAGCCCCCAGCCCCTTGCCCCCTGCCTTTGAGCGTGGCGCTCCGTTCGCTTTAGTTCTGTTTTCTGTTCGGCGCCGGGGTTGTTGCCATTGCTCGCTCGCAACAACTCAACAATACGCTGCCGCTGTAAATTTATGCAAGTAACTTTCGCCTTTATGTACAATTACTCGTGTCGGGCTCCGGGCGTTCTTAAGAGAAATTTCGCTGCGAAATTAATTATAATAAATATCAAGATAAACACCTGAACCTTTGCCCCGTTGGAAATTTTCAGTCGACGGCTAAAGTGCGCTGTTAAACAATTTCATAACGCGACTTAAACATTATGAGAGTTCCGAAGCAGCAATTTTAAATAATATCTCTTATGTAACCAGGGATTTACGGAATGCGGGGCAGCCCTGGCGCTCGTAGCGGTTACGCTCTTTACGTGGAAGCGAGAGGCATCGTTAGCCTTTAGGAAAAAGATGAATCGCCTCCGTATTTGTAATTAGATCTCCACGACTTACCTCGTGGACACTTTATACTCTGTCAGATATTATCGGAGTTAAAAACACAGTTAACTCTTTGTTGTTTGGTTTCTTCGACTGGTTAACCCTGGATATATTCATACGGTGTTTCAATAATTCCGTCGATGGTGAAGCTTATTCCGTTATAATACTCAAGCTTTTGTATATAGACGGCTGGAACACAGCGATGCTGTTATTACCATTGAGATAGCCGATAGACGTCCACTGCTGCACGTAGGCCTCCTCGAAAGATCGCCTCATCGATCAGCCCTGTGCCGCCCGCATCATCCATTACCAGAGACCGGTCTGGTTTCATATGGGAGGATTTGGGCCACTTCCCACCACGCTGGCCCAATGCAGATTGGTGGGAGCCGGAGTCCTAATTGTTGATTAGTAGAGTGCACCACGAGTAGGTGAGGTTGGCTTCGGTCTTGAGTTGTTGTACGGGAGGTCTTACACCCCTCAAATATGCTCTACCATCACTATTCAGTATTTTAATGTATGTTAAAAGATAAATTATTCAGAAAACAAAAAAGGAAGTACATATTTAATAATGGTCCAGAACATCGCGAATAAAAAAGGTTCAGTTGAACGGGAGAATTGATTCGGTCGTTGCACTAATTAATGAACAATTAAATAGTTATCGCTTTAACTGTGCCCTCTCATTCGTTTGCCTTCCAATTTTCGCACCCTCCTCGCGCCTCCCCCCCACGGTCAGCTCAGGTGATTATACAATTTGCTTTCGCATTGCAGTCATTGTAAATTCTCTGCCACTGCCAACTTTAACATTGCAACACAGTGCAGACTCTTTAAACTGTTTTATTTACTCTTCCTTTACATACACTGCTGCTTCCGTGGTATTGTTGGCGATAGGGTTATATACCTGGTCTGCTACCACCCTCATACTGCAAATCCGCCACTATAACGTAACTGTGTACCAGCTGTCAGTACATGAGAATAAGAATATGTGAGTGCACTTCACTATCCAATGTGGTATTGCTGGTGGTAGGTCTCTGTTGCCGGAGATCGTCTAGGTAGGGTGGTACAGCTCCCATTGCAGCCGACAAATAAGGGTGCAAACAATATTGTATTCTAGATTGTAGGGCGTTGTACCTAGTGTAATTACCGGGGTAACGAAACTAACATCTCAAGCGACGAGAGCAATGTGGTGCAGTATATATCATCCTAAGTACCGCCACGTTGTTATGGGCGTATCACTTACCATCAGGTGAATGTCTCGCTCGTCTCGTTTCTTAATTAAATTAAAAAAATATAATTAAATCGAGCATGACTTAACCCATCAAAGATGAAAAGCTGCCACTTATTAGTTAGGACCGTCCAAAGGTAAGAGTGATTAATTACCATCACACGAATCGCTTGATTACTTTTCTTTAATATAAATTGATTGCCGTTTAATTTTTACCATCACGATCGAGATGACCTCTGGCACCGCCGGCCGTTAGAGCTGGTCATCTGTAGTGGTTCATACAGAATTTAAGCTATTTTTTTTTATCTTTTTTAGTACACCACTTAGGTGGCAAACATGCTTGCGGCCCGCCGGATTTGAGCAGCCTAGGACCGCCAGTAGCACCAGAGGTATCACTGGGCGTGTTGCCGACCCTGCAGAAACCTTTTCACGCCCTTTTTGAAGAACTTCATATTGTAGCTCCTAGAGAAAACCTCGACAGGTAACTCGTTCCACATTTTGAGTATTCTCGGGAGAAAACATCTCTGGAACCGGAGCGTACGTGACCACTGCGGTTCAACGGTGTGAGGATGAATTCCCTGCCGATGGCGGGCGGTGCGGCGATGAAATGCGACCGTGGGCATCATGTTAAACAGTTCATCAGAACACATCCCGTTATAGAGACGGTAGAACACACATAAGGAGGCAAAATCTCTCCTAAAACCAAGAGGTTCAATACCGTTCATTAGCAATGGGTCGGCGATAATTCCGACAGCTCTGTTTTTCACCGAGTCTAAAGGTCCCAGCCAACATCTAGATGCTCCCGCCCAAAGATGAGAGCAATACTCCATGTGAGGCCGGACTTGCGCTTTATATAGCAACAACCTTTGCTCCGCAGTGCAGTACTACTTCACCCTGTTAATTACACCGAGCTTTTTAGATGCCAGCTTTACCTTGTCTTCCAAGTGCCCTCGGCACTGGACGTCACTAGAGATTTGGACCCCTAAAATCCCAATGCTTTTTGATATGGTCAGAGATGTATTCTGGAACTGAGGAGGATTCCCCACAACGCTAAACCAATGCGAGTTGGTGGGAGCTAGAGTCTCGTTTGTTCATTAGTAGGCTGCACTACGAGCAGGTGAGGTTGGCTTGGGTCTCGTGAGCTATTGTGCGGGACCCCCTACACCTAATTTATTAATTTTTTTACTTTACAGAACAAAATTGAAAGAGTCGGAGATATTTCAATCAACATCTTAATCGGTAACGCCTGCGTGGTGTCGGCTGGTAATAAATCTGGCACCAGATGTTGTACTTATATTATTTAATGCAGCAGTGTGAGCGGTGAAATGCTAACAAGCAGTTGACACCACCATGATAATCATAATGATCATTCCACATTTGCGACGGATCGGTAAAAGGTCGGCGCGTAAATCAAACGGCCGATGTGAATACGTCATCGCAACAATAAAGACGGCGGCGGTAATTCCGAAGCTCGAACCTCGCGCTCGAAATAAGAAGTAATATACGCGGAATGGGTCCCCAGCCGGCAGTTACCGCTGGAGCAGGGAATGACGGCGCAGTTCCTGTGGCATTTTGATAAGGACCGGCTTTCCCCCGCCGCGTTGTCTCCGCTCTAGATCATGAATTCACACCTGTATTTTTCAAATAACCCCTCATCCGTGTGATTATTATCGACGAGCGGGATGTTCATCTGATGGTAAGTGATTCATCCGCCTATGACAACGTGGCCTCGGTTAGGATATATACTGCACCACGATAGGCTCGTCGCTTTAAGACATAGGATGTTAAGTGTGAAACGGCACAAATAAGCGCTGCGGTGGTACCTAACAGTATACCTAATAATAGTATATAAAGAATTTAGAGAGCAGTGGTTTTTTTTAGAACATATTACGTAAGGGGCACTTAAAAAAAGCTCGGCAGCGTGACATCAAACATGGGGCAACACTAAAATATGGCCCGAGTCAAAGAGCTCGTTATGAATGAAGTCGTTCCGTTGTAATTTATACACACTTAAAAGGCACAATGCATTCACTGATGCTATTGTGAGAGATGGACCAAAGTGAACCACACGCACGCACACACAGACACAGATACAGATACAGACAGCTCGTCTATTCCTGAACTGATAAAATTAGTGATGTGAACCGTTAAATTGGAGTTCACTGAATAACGTTGGACACGCTATTCGATATGCTATTCACGCCTAAACAGTTTACGATTTTTGGTACAGGTTTGAGAGTATTGACTGTGGGACATGAATAATGCAGTGTAGTTGTTTTTTTTTTATGCTACAAAGCGACGAGTGGAGCGGGACGTTAACCTGATGGTAAGTGACACGCGCGCCCATAACAAAATGGCGCTAGTTAATCTGATAAACACAGCACCACATTTTTCTGCCTCACCTATCATTGCATTTCGCGCCCGGCGTAGACTGGTCTAGGTTGTCTGATAACGACTACCTGTAGGCATTTATTATTCTGCAAAGCGAACACACGAGCAGGACGTTCGCCTGATGATAATAGAAACCTATGCCCATACCAGAGCTAGTTAGGATGTTATATACTGGACCACGCTTGTCGTTTCGAGAGATGTTAAGTCTCGTTGCTCACCCTTCAAACTGGAACACAGTAATGTTTTCAAACTACTCTTTATCGCCGCTGCAGTGTACCTAGACGGTCTCAGTGAACAGAGATCTACCACCAGTAAATAAGTGATAATACTTAAACGCTGCTTATAACGTTGACTCCACCGAAATGGGTATGAGGAGCTGTTCTATTATAACGTGGAGTCAATACATCGCTCGAAGGGCAGCACTAAGTGTAAGAGAGACATAAAGATAAGTTTAAGTTCGTTTTTAGTCCTCCCCAAGATATACGCCGGTTTATTGTTTAAAACGCGACAAAAGTTTTTTAAGTACGCTTTTAGGTGCTCGGCGCACTCGCGTTCAATTCTGTATTTACGAGCTGACGGCAAGCGGCGGGCGGCGGGCGGCGAGCGGCGAGCGGCGGGCGGCGGGCGGCGGGCGGTGTAAACTTTTCCAACGACTTAAATCGACTTGCGGAGCAGCTATCTTACAACTTAAGCACGTTAATGGCATTACGCAGCGTTTCAAATTTATTGCACGATAATATCAATCGGAGACTAAAACTTTCTGCAGCTCATTTTATTTACGTCTTCATATGCATGCGCGTGTAACGGCTCCCGCACAACACGGGACCCAAGCCAACTTCACCTGCTCGTGGTGCAGCCTGCTAATCAACAGACGAGGCTCCCGCTCCCGCCAACCCGTATTGGGTCAGAGTGGTGGGAAATGGCGCAAATCCCCCATATGAACCCCTACATACCACACCCTTTAGTGCCCAGCGCTACTGACCAACCTGACTGTATGAAGAGATATTTGGGGGAGGCCTATGTCCAGCAGTGGACGTCTATCGGCTGAATATAATGCATGCACCTTTTTTTTTGGTGTTGTTATTGAATACTAAAAAGATACGCTGCTTCTGGGGGAAAGCAAAGTTATATGGAATTTTACTCACACAAACCCCGTCGGTGGTTATCCCCAGTGCGTTGCGGAAGACCCCAGGATCGCACACGGAACTCACCGGTACATCTCAGCAGTGCGCCTAAAGCGCATCCGAGGAAGAGCTGTAAACCACACAAGCACTAGTCTATCACACACACCTTGTTCACTCCAGGCTCGCTTGTGAACAATGAGGGTCTTCATCTTAAAATCCCACGAACCCGAAAACATTTTTCGTCGCCTTCTACGACAAGCAGAACTTATCTTAGTCCTATTCTTGTAGCCGAGACTACAGGTCAATGCGCATGCGCTTACACAATTGGTTTTATAAGGAAAATATTCTATTTCTTTATTCATGTGAAATGCCTGCCTGTAACTATAACGTATGATTCATAGATCATTGCATTATATTTATGAATTTATTGAAATTGATAAATATTGCTGTTGAGATGTATCCAGCGTAATATAATCCACGACGCTTCAATTTTACAGTTTTTTTTTTCATTCGTGACAAAGTAGTCCATCGGTTCCCGCTGGAACTGTGTCAATGCAGTCCAAGAATAAATTCGGTAAAGTAAAAATACGAGTTCTCCTCCAAAGTGCCACTCGGCCCGCCTACATGTCTTCTATCCACTTTAAATAGATCCTGCCACGAAATCTCCTAGTTTACCATTTCATCTTAACAGAGAGGTCTGTGTAGGTCGGTTGATAGTGAGCCCTCTATTTTTATTATTCTTTATCAGCGCTTTATCTCGCCACCAACGCTGCTTACCCCCCGTACGTATCGGCGTTATGATATTGACACGGGTGCCTCGCCCTTTTGGGATGAATTCGTGGGTTTATGGTGGACGACGTAAGTTATCGCATTTTATGGGGATGCAGTGCACCGCTTGACTTTTAAGGCTATCATCAATTTGAAGTACGTAATGAAGTCACGGTTTAAGAATATTCTGTTAGTGTTATATGTATTATTAAATTTTTGTTATAACCTAAAACGGCGGTGCACATTTTGTAAGGGTTTTAACTAAGCGGTGCACTAAGTCGCCCGGCACCTGGACTGAACGGCTGACACAATGCCTACATAATTAACTATGCGACCGCTGGCTGCGTCGGCCTGCTGAAAATTAAAGCATATTCGTGCAACGTTTAAAAGCTTTCCATGAATTTAAATGGTATTAAATGCGGCCTCATTATTATCTCGAAATGTGTGCAAACATTCCTTATCGTAATGTTTCTTTCATTAAATTTATGTTTGTGTTCATTATGAAAGTTTTATTAACGCAGATCGCAATGCGGCCGTGTTTTATTGATTTAACTGGATTTACGTAAACTCCTACCTATATATAGCTCGCCTGGTCATTAATTATAATACATTTTCATTTCATATCAAAAAACTTATATTTTATAACCTACTCCAAATTATCGAACGTTACGCCAGCTGGAGCTGGACACGGTTCTAACCCAAATGTTCAAGGGGCACGGAGGACTCTCTGAGTACCTGCATAGATTCAAACTCAAGGAGACTCTCTCGTGCCTTTGTGACTCCTCGATGGACCAGACCGTGGTGCATAGTATCACCTCCGTCCCCATACATAGAAGGAAACTTTTAGATTGCGAGATGGAGTTGAACAGGCAGCTAAACGAGGAAGTTATCGGCTCTCTGATGAATGAAGACGAAAGTCGTCGTATACTACTAAACTTTTGCAGGGAGGCTATAGCAGAGACAATAAATAAAAATAAGAGGTAAAAAACAGATAAATATGTGTTATTAGAGCAGATATAGTGAAATAAGCGAAATAAAAAATCTGATATAAGATAAAGATATGGAAATGTACAGACGATGGCCTATTCATGTTTTTGAAGTTTTTTCAGAAAGGAAAACAAAGTAGGAGACGACGATCTTCACTTAGGAGAAGAATGGTATAAAGAATTGGTATGTAGAATGAGATAAGAAGTTTGAGAGTATGCAAGGTATATGAGAATGAGTAGGAAATTGAAAGTAAAAAGTGATAGTAAATGTAAACCTCCCTAAAGACGCTGACCAGCAATACGTAACGAAAAATAATAAACCTGCTCCAGAATTTAAGATCCTACCAATTCATTTTTTAGAAGACTAATTAATTTATTTTTAATTTGATTCTTGATTATGCTGCTTCTTTATAAAACATGGGTTGAGACAGTTTCGTTGAACCACTTTACAAGTGACGCGTCAGTCTGAGAACGTCTGCGTAGATAGCTACGACTGCGATGCCCATTCATGCTGCCAAATCCTTGTTTCGGAAGTTGTTTTTTTTTTTTTATTTTGTTTTACGTGGGGGAAATGTCTACGCATACCCGTCCTCGCAGGGGCGAAGACGGATTATGTCGGACTTGCACCGACTAAAACCCCCATGATGTTCCGCCTCATCGCCATTTGGCAGGGTCACGGGAACGCATGCACTCAACCGCGACCCTGCCGGCGCTGGCCGCTTGCGCAGCCCCACCTCGGGAGGGACGGATGAACCCTCCCTTTCCAGGGCGCGCCGGAACATACAGCGCGCCCCCTCCTCGACCTCATGCGTGTGCGGGCGACCGGTTCCCCCGAACCTGTCGCCCAGAGGCCATGGGAGCTACTGGAGAAAACCTCTCCCGGCTCCCCGCGGCAGAGAGATGTTAGGCCCGCCGCTACCTGTCAACGGCCGCGGAGGATAGGGAGAGCGGCGCATCTCAATACCGGCACTCCTCTTCCCCCGCGGCCCCACAGCCGCCGCATCGCCGGTGCGACACCGGTTGGCCGCAGAGGGTACTCCCTCCGCGACCCCACCTCGGCTGCGAGGGGCGGTATGAAACCGCCCCTGCAGCCGGCCGCTAGGGCAGCACACAGCCGCCCCTGCGGCCCCCGGCCGCTCCGGTGAGCTCCAGTTACCCCAACCGGTGCTCGAACCTGGAGCGGCCGCTTCGGCGAGCCCTTCGCCGCGGGCCGGCCGGGTGGGTTCCACTTGGCTTCACCGTGTACCGGACCACGGTTACTAAGCCCCTCCGCCACGACAAGGCGAGAACCCGTTGAAGGGGTGTTTCGGAGGTTGTCCTGCTATTGAGACCAAGTCGGTGTAGGTATTTTAACTGTGTAATGCGATAGCAGTATACGTTCACGTTCCAATGACTTTATTTCTAATTATTTCGCAAATTCGGTTGGCATAGAACGAGGCGAATTGGAAATGGGCCGCTGTGTTTTGGGCGGGTACATAAATTGGTAATGCGGCTTCGGTCCGCATCCGATGATTAATTGACCCGATCTGACCCCACAATTACTTCAATTATTTACCTCCGGCCTACTGTTACTGTGCCATTCGATAGGTTCTCCTTTAATTTAAATTATGGCCGTAACATTTGGTCCGCACTCCGCAGTCCGCAGCCGCCCTGTCCAACGACGAATTTACATCAGTTACTTCGGATTAATACGAATTTAATATTTATCGACATCCGAGAGTACCACTTACATCAATTTCCATTTTTATTAGTATTAAATCAGATTATAGTTTGTTACTATCTTTTACGGTTAAAAGGAATGACAGATGATCGAATCAGTTTTCTCAATCTGACTGCTAAACTTCATCTTAAAGAAGGTGCACGATGGTTAGCATGCAGATTATGGTCATAGGATGCTGCTACTCTTACCTAGAATTACTTCTCTCTTTCTCGTCGTTTTCTACCGAGTTTACGACGGCTGTAGAGATATTAGCAAATATTTTACATCCTGAGGTTATTCAATATACATAATCATCATCATCATCAACCGATAAACGTCCGCTGCTGGGCATAGGCCTCCCCCAAAGATCTCCACATAGATCTCCACATAGATCGGTCTCGCGTTGCACGCATCCAGTGGGTTCCTGTGATTCTAACCAGATCGTCGGTCCAACTTGTAGAAGTCCTCCCAGCATTATGTGTACCGGTACGCGGGCGCCACTCGAGGACCTTATTGGCCCATCGGCCGTCGGCCCTTCGAGCACTGTGCCCTGCCCACTGCCACTTAAATCTAGCAATCTTTTGGGCTATGTCGGTGACCTTAGTGTTTTTCCGGATCTTCACATTTCCGATTCGATCGCGCAGAGAAACTCCGAACATAGCCCTCTCCATTGCCCTTTTGGTGACTTTAAGCATTTTTATTAGGCCGACAGTAAGAGACCACGTCTGGCAACACGCACGAGTTAAAGACTTTTGTCTTCAGACACTGCGGTATCAGAGACGAAAAGATACATAATGATCTCTACAAATTTTAAATAGTTTTGTCCTGCTACTAAAGTCAAATCTATAATGCTACTATTTCAATGAGAATTAATCTTTGTGATAAATTGTTAAGACAGTAAGAGTAACGTACGACCGACAGACAGATAACTTGTGCGTTTAAACTCTCGTCTTTATTCCCATCGATACGATCTAACTTCTTCACAGAGATCACGGAACGAATGGAAAGATTTATTCAATTCGCTTTAAATACTTTGTCTCTTCGTATTTTAACTTAAGTCAGCCATTTATATTTATCTCGAGATGAAACATTCATTTAGCGTGTATATGTAAACAAGGCGACGTCGCCTACATCGTCGGAGACCCCCGCTGTACTTATTTTCTCCACTTTGTGAGTCCCGGGCTTATAATTAACTAAATTAGATTTTGTTTGAGTTAATTGAAACGTTATTCAAATGTAAGGCATCGAGTTTCGAGTGGTGCGGCCGCACAAGTGTTCCTATCATTTCATTTTTATTGAAAATTAACGTTCTCGTAATATAATTAAACAATCGAATCTGAAGTTAAAATATTGAGAGACGTCACACGACTTTTAATCGATTACTAGTAACAGTAATAAAACTAGCACTACATGTTGCCATCTTACCAAAGATCTAAGTGAACTTATATGTCTTCTGACTGTATTTAGTAGCAGATTTGGATTAATACAAATCTACACATCTTCCAGATGTGTAAGGGTTGCCGCACAACAACTTATGAGATCCAAACCAACCTCACCTGCTCGTGGTGCACCCTTCTAATCAACAAATGAGACTCTGGCTCCTACCAACCCGCATTCGGCCAGCGTGGTGAGAAATAGCCGAAATCCTGTGCCCTAACCAATCCTTATACGATCGATCTGGAAATCTTTGGCGGAGGCCTATGACCAAAAGTGAACGTCCATCAGCTGATGATGATAAATCTACACGTTGCTTATATAATGAGATTGACTTGCTTTTTTTTCTTTTGAAGTCTTAGGTCTAAATTCGTGCTTTTGGAATGGCGTACATTACAAATACCATCATTTATTTTAATAAATACTGAACAGGTCAATGTTATTGCACTACATAATTTCTAAGATTAACTTTATTTAAGAAATACAATTTAAGTTTTTATCTAAACAATGTTTGTAATAAACATATTAATAGTTTAAATGGTCATATTCGCTTTCACGATTTGTCATAAAATTGTCCCGTCGTCAGCCCTCACAACTGGGTCAGTGTAAGTCAATATGAAATTGCTAAGTGAAGAACTAGAAAAGAACATCGGATCTAACCAACATGACAACATGAAATATAAAACGACATGAAATCGCTCCAACCACTTGACCCCGTTTTGAAATATGTTCCTCTAAACAATGCTGACGACACGGTTTGATCAATACAAGGCGAGTTAAACAAATTAACAAGATTGAGTTCGCCAACTCAACGATACTCCATATAAAGCTCCAGAACCGTCTCACTTTGATCTTAGATCATTACAAACGTAAACAACTGGCGTCTAATTAGCGGTACACAAGCGGATCGCATCAGTTTTCGGTTAGTTCTCAGTTTAATCTGTTTTATGATTGATGCTCCATCGTTTCAGATAATGCTGTGAGTGCCGCTGTTGACGACGAAATTTTCGGAACTTTGTTCAGAAAGATCTAACAGCGTAAGAAGCTATTGTAAATGGTTTAAAAGAAAATTTGTAACTGTTTCACAACACACCAACAACTGAACCGAAAGTTCAGATATTTAGATCGCTCTCATCGCCTCTTTGTTTAACTTCGCTTCCTGAGCAATACAACCTTTTTCAACCAAAACGTAATAATATTTGCACACTACTTAGACGTCTGTAAAAATAAAAACTTACCAAAACTATGTATAAATTGAAACGAGTATCTAGTTGTTCCTGTACATTGATTACAAAATTCTTTTGATCTTTTACTATTTACAAAAGTGATTTACGTTACTAATTAATCTGATTTAATCCAACCGACCGAAAAACCCTGCAGAACAGTAAATTAAAACCTCGGCGACCCTCGGGGATAAATCTTAAAAGTCCAAGTTTCCCGCTGCAGTGACACCGAGGTCGTCCCTCAGAGTGGCGGCCAATCCTGCTCCCTCGAGTGGCATGCCGTCACTCGATGCAGCCCGTTTGACGCCATATGTGTCCATCATACTGACGTAAAGGCGTTAATCTAAAAATACTGCAAACCAGTTTAAGTTTTGTGTCAGCTCCCTAAGGTTAATTTTCCAACGGTTGGAATAACGGGGGGTCGTTGCGCCGTTGTGGGGTAAAGTCCCAAAGGCGACGTACAGCGCGGCACTCATCATTTCCCCATTGTCTCGTTAGACAAAAATCAAAAACAAACACTCGCCAGTTGGGATTTTTGGATCTAAGTCCGAATGATTCGCAATGATTGCGATGATCGCTCTACACTGTTTGCTCGATCTGTTGTAGACGATTGTGCCTCGGGGATTAGAGGTATCTATGATGTTGTCGAAAGCTATTATCTTGTCATAAAGACAACTGTCTGTATAAGGGTTAGACGATTTATCGATAACAAATTGTTTGTTATGGAGGAAATGTATCGAATGATAGAACGGTAGGTTTCTGTTGCCGGAGACGACCGCAGCGGCTATTTCTGCCGCCAAACAGTAGTGTGCAAACATTACTGTGTTCAGGTTTGAAGGCCGCTGTAGCTAGTGTAATTACTGTGGTAATAAGATTCAACATCTCATGTCTCAGGCGCGATATTGTACAATATATGCCATCTTAACTAGCGCCACGTTTTTTGGGCGGGCGTATCATTTACTATCAGGTGAACGTGTCGCTCGTCTCTTAATTACATAAAAAAAATATATATATGCTTAAACTGCGAGAAATCTGTGTTCCTTGGTTTAATTAGCAACATTACAACTATTATAACTCATTTGCAACGGTTATTAAATTTGTATTATAAACTCCGCGCAACTGTATGAATTATTCAGCAGTGGTGTTGAATTGTTAAATCTCGGTTTGCCGATTGACTTGAGCTGATTATTATAATCAGAAATAGTTGTGAATGTCAAGTTAATCATGATTTCGGACTTTTTGCTATTAATTAAATAATTGAAATATTGTAAAATTGGATGAGAATGATCGAATAACGAGCCCATTACACTTGGAGGTTCCCCACGTCTTTCAATGTTACTAACTCAGATGTATGTCTGAGAAGTGTGTGTACTTTGTATTGTACATTTGTAAGAAATAATGTTTTTTGATAATATATAATAACAGAATTTACATTGAACTAATACAAAAATAAAACATTTACAGTATCTATAGAAGGCGCCTCTTACAGCGTTTCAAGCGTATTGTTAATATTGTTTCCCCTTCGTAAAAATGAACATCAGACGAGCTCCCAACAGCCCTTGAAATATTTGCATGAGCTTCATCATTTCCATGCATTGAATTACCAGCGATTTTGCCGTCCGTTGGATAAATGTAATTCTTTAGCAGAAGATTGCGTCTCCGCTGAATCTACCATCTACGAAGTACGTGAGCAAAATGCGGAGGACTCTGTTGTCTCCGGCCTAACTTTTATGTCTATCATTTATTCTTCTGATACGCGAACGTCAGCATTCGACAACTACAGTTCATGCCGAACAAATTTTCGGTGAAATTGCGCGACTAAGATTGAGTTACGGCTGTGGACGGGGCCTTTCCACTCGGCTGTTTTGTTTGGTCCGCGTAGATTTATCGTTCGCTTTATTTTCACTGTTCTTCCGATTTTCACATATAATATAAAATTTCCTTATAAATGTTAAAAGGATTTTTAAGAATTTCATCACGAAAACATTATCAATTGTAATCAAAATTAAATTCAGTTGTTTTAAATTTTATTTTACTAATGTGAAAGGGTTTGTCTATGCATATTTTCTGTTACTATCCCTCTCTGTAACTACCAAGCACACCGTCAGTGGGTTAAGAGGAGATTTTCGTGGAGATTTCGCGTAATGAAAATTTTTCAACTGTTCAAACTCAAAGCTTAATAAACTACGATGCCAATAAAAATGTTCATCTTATCCTTCTCACACCGGCTGTAACTTCAGACGGTGAAGCAGCAGCCGTTTTCAACCTTAGCCCTTTTTATTAATGTTCCGATAGAACATTTTAATTTTAATAAAACTGAACACCGGCACGCCCGACCTATTTGTCAACCTTCTTTACTTTTGCTGGCAGAAAATCATACACTCGGCGTAACTACGGGGACTTCCCTATCTTTCGGTGCGGCGATCTGAATCGTGCTCTCTTATTACGCGCCGTAAGAGATAGATTCGTTTGCTAATTCCACAAGCCGGTCGGTATAAAATGCGAAATCCTTAAACGCCGCCGAGCACGATTTAAGCTTTTCTTCTAAAGTAATAAAGGTGTGTTTTATTTGCTCACCGACAGATTATGTTTGGGATTTGGATGGCGAAACACGTCGGTGCGCCATCGCTCATGTGACAAATTTCTACGTTTGCCTCGGCGCGGGGCCGTGTTTAGAATATTATATCGGGGGATGAGTACACGTACTAAGTAAATTCTTATTAATTTGCAGACATGCGTTACACTCGCTCTTAATTTATCAAGTCAAAGGGCACGGACAACGGCAAGTTTTAAGCCCGGACAGACTACGTTACCTATAGCAAACACGAAACTTTCACTTCGGAGGTAGGGCGATAATTCTCGACGCTGATCGAATCACCGAAAAAGTCTTCTTATGTCCAATATCGAATTTCGTGAATGTTGGCAAAAGCTCACCTAATTTACTGAAATGGTGGTAAAAGCAACATGAAATTTCTCGGTACATATATAGTTGGTCTTCTTTTAAACTTTTTTAACAATATGAAACTAATACTTGCTGTTATCAATAAACAGATTTTGTAGCTCCGCAGCGTGATATTCTTTCGAAAAACAATCATATACAAATATTATCGTATTCCTTTTAAGGATGCAACATCCTTAAAATAGGAATACATAGGAATATTGTAATTACTGTGGTAACAAGACGTCTTACGTTCAATCCGCACATCTATAATGTTGTACTGTGTAATTGTCCTACGAGTAATTGTCTCATTCTTAAGCGTATCATTCATCATGGATGTGGTCGTTGTGATCGTTCCTAGTTTTTTTTTTAAGAAATATGTAACAACTGCGGAATCTTCTCCACGTCTTCTTTATCAACAGTGACAATACTTGTCAATTCGTCGTAATATTTTTTCCGTTGGCAAGTGGCTCCCGGGGGACGGCTGCTTTACCGGTTCGTTTATGCGGCTTTGTTCAATTCAAATCGTAGTTCCTCTGTTGTTGTAGCCAAGGTGTAGCAGTACGTGCGTGAACGGATCCGCGTTTATTTCTCGAATGTTCTCGCGGATTCTTTTCGGGGGTTACCCCCTTTACTTGCTGCAGACGTGATTTCGCTACGAAAGCGTCTCTCCAATTGTATATTTATGAGTTCACTATTTTGTCGAATTGTATTCGGCTGTAATTCGATTTCGTTGTAAGCAAATTTTGTTTTAGTATTTTCTTGAGATGTTAGATTAGAAAGGTTTTCAGATTTTTACATTATTCACAGCCAAATTTAAAGTTCTCTTATTTTATCAACTCTTATCTACAGTGTGAGTAATAGTTAACAAGTTAATATAGAAATTGCGACATGGTTAATTCAATTTGGCCATTGTGATTGCGGTTATCCGTTTTGAAGTAGGTTTATTTGAAAGTTTACTTAATGTCGCCACTACTTTATTGAGATTCTAAGTCAGAGGTAAGATTATCGAGCAGTAACGTACAAACATTAGTATGTCTCGATATAAATGAACATAAAACCTAAGTACCTAAGTACTGGAATAACACCGTAAAGCGATGAGCGCATGGTGTTGTGAATTCTTGCATATGATACAACAGCCAAATGGTATTAGGATTGTATATCTTAGATCCGAAAAGCCTTACAGTAATTAACAGTTATGTATATAAGTTAATCTTAAGGTATTAATAGATCGAGTAAATGAGTATATTCTGTAAAATATTCGCGATACAAGGGTGGGTGCTGCGTAACTAACAATCAACGCTCTCTTTATGATAAGCACGTGTTTACCGAGTAAGGAAAAGAGAAGCGAGATTGTGAAAGAATTCAGAGGAGGAATTTCAGGCACGAGTATCGTAACAAGCCGCATAGCTGCAATGCGGTGCTCTGCGCTGCTATCATTATGAGAGGAGGCCTCCGCTCTGCATGTACACAGGGTGCTACATTTACCGTTAAATGAATTTTATTATTTTGTCTATAACTGCAAAATTTTATTCTTATTTAAAGGTGCATTTTATTTAATGATATTATTTTAGAGGTAAAACTGTAATTTGTCAAAGGTATCTCATTTTAAAAAAGATATCATATATAACATTCTTTTCATTAACAATTTATTACTTATATATAGTTACCAGTCATTTGGACTCCTGACTCCAAATATGACAGGCACACTAAAACGGTAGGATAGATCTTTCGATGGCGGTGGTTATCTACGAATAAAATGTTAATATCTGTATAAGACTTTAAGTAATATTAAATAGAAAATGAACAATGAATAAAGTATAGCAATTATTAAGACCAGCTGAGTAAGGCCGCGGACGGTTGGATAGCTGCGGCGCAACTTGCGCGTTCCGCTGTACGCCGTCAGAGTCGCGGGTTCGAATGCGCGACCGTTCGTGTATTGGTGCACAATGAAACGATGTCATGTACTGTAGCTGAGCGACCGGTCATACGTTATCATCGCGGACGTCCTGCGCGCCGGCTATCGCTCCTTATCACCTTCAGAGGAAACAGCTCGTGCTTTTATTTATGTTAGTCCCCCCACGCCCACGCATGGTGATGTACCGGATTCTAGAATATCCACAGTATCAGGTCGCGAATATGTTTTATTGTGCTCGCCGGCGGTCGTGCAGCGTGCATCAAAGTTCAGGAGGTAGTGAGTGCGTCTTACTTAGTTCTACGGTCGGAACTGTATAGGAGTTTGTGAGCTTATAAAGTGACTTAACTGTTGGATTGGTTGAGGTTTAAACAGAGGTAACTAAATGTTATACTATTTATTTATAAAAGAATATCTTTTGACTTGTTCCAATCTAAATGTCCTGCAAACACTCCGCGCTAGTCGGAGCACCTTAAGAAGAAAAACAAATAGTGTAACTTAGTTAAATAAATATTATTACATGATAAATAGCAATTGGATTGTGTATAAATACATACTAAACTATGTTCTTTTCTTTAGGACTAATGTTTTTTTTATACAAGTTAAATAAATTACAACAAACTAATCTTAAATTATCAAATAAGCAATACATTATATGCATGTTAGCATTTTTATATATCAAGTTAATGGCCTTACGAATTAGTAAGTGTGAGTTATTAAACTTTACCGTTCTGTTTAGGGGTAGTTGTAGGAATGGTACTACTGTACTGTTACGTGAAGAATTTTATCCACTAAAACATTTACGACTATTATATTTGCGTAGGCTTCTTCGGGAATCGTACAAAGCACACTCCAGTACTAATTTTAGTTATGTTATCTGTAGGAATGTGAGTTTTTCAGTTAATTCTACTTCTCAGATGAAAACCTACAGGTTCGCACCTTGGAATAAAAAATAGTTTAAAGGATACATAGGGATTGAGAACATTTAAATTATTAATTTTAACATCTATAGTGTATGCTAAGAGTATCTCAAATTATAAGAGGGTGTAAGGGCTCCCGCACACCAACTCAACTCGACTAACCTCACCTGCTCGTGGTGCAACCTGTTAATCAAAAAACGAGGCTGTGGCTCCCACCAATTTGCATTGAACTAGCGTGGAGGGAAATGGTCCAAATCCCGCCATACAAACCTCACCAAACGACTGAAGTTCGCGGGAAGCCGCTGGATGCGGGCAGCGCAGTGCCGATCGATGAGGGGATCTTTGAGGCAGAACTATGCCCAGCTGTGGACGTCTATCGACTGATGATTATATCAGGAATTGTGAATTTCTTTAATTTCAATTCGTCTTGATCCTAATGCGAAGGCCTTGAATGTTAGAAGTAGTTTCGACAGCACCTAGTTACTGCGCATAGTAATTTAGATTACGGATTGCGTGTGCTTAATCATTTTCTTTTTCTTAGAAAGCTTAGTCAAGTTCGCAAACATTTAGTGCTCGTGAAAAGGCAAATAACTAAATTAAAATAGATTGAATTTTTTTTTATAGTAAATAGGAAAATGTTATAATAATAGTATAAACAATGAAACGGTTACAACCAAACGGGGGTAGCTATTGATATTTAGTTTTACTATAACTTCAGTTAAGAAACTAAAAATGTTTTACGTTAAAAATTCTTAGTTACGCCTAATCAAATAGCCACGAAAGTTATTCAATGCGATAATTAAGGACGCAGCCGGGGAAACCCTTCACAAAGGAGGATCCAAACAAAAAGGACAATGAGCTCGTTAGAGGAGAATTTTTGCCAACCCTCCCGCACCTCGCTCTCCGACGAAAACCCCCAGACGGAGACGTCCGGATAAAGAATGCTAATTGTAAATAGATCGCGTAAAGTCGAGTGGAGTGGAAAAAAAAAATAAAAATTTTTTTTCACCGCGAGAAATGTTATTATTTCATCTCTTTTTTTGTCTAACCCACTTACCAATGTTTCTCTGTCAAAATCTAATTTTCAAACCTTTATATTTTTAAAAAAATAAATTTCTCTTCTATAGAGTTATAATTTAAAAACTTTTTGTTTACTTTACTCTCTACTTCACTTCTCAAGCGGACAAACGAGGGGTAGTGTTAAGGAAATTAATCTATTCATAAATATTGTAAAATAAATATTTTACTACTATGTCCCAGCATAATTATACACAGTAGAAGCTTTGGGAAGTCAACGCGCGAACATTCCTATTCATCATTATCAACCTTTATTTATCCTCTGCTGGATAAACAAAGGCTGATAGTGCTGGCACTAAATGCGATCCTCAGCATCTTCTTCCTATTACAGTGTTTAAATAAAATGGTTTGGATTAACACGTATAGTAATGTATCTAATTTAATTAGAAGAAAAGTAAGACAAAATAATTTTTCTAATGCGTAAAATGGAGCAACTAAGTCATAATGAAACAAGTATTGTTATAATTGAGCAAATACAATTGTAATTAGTCACCATTATTATTGGCGCGTAATCTAACAGGAAACTTAAACAGAATTTTGTACAGCTGTAACCGCACTTTAATATCGCGAAACCTTCGCTCACATATCGAATGCGAACACAATGTAATACAATGTGTAAATTAACGCTAACGAATCTAATAAAGCTTTCTCCAGAAGCCACCCCATCCCGTGTTCCGTCCTCAAAGGGCACCTCCGAACCGTTTCTAATAATAAAGACATTCGCGAACGTAAAAAATCTTGATATGAACGTATGTAAAATGTTTCGTCACGAAGTCGGCAGCCTTTCATTATACGGCGAGCTTTTTGATTCGGGGCTAAGCTCCCAGTATTTATTTGCTTTCCGGTAGGACGGCCCGGTATTACTTAATAAAGGGCCTCTTACATCAAAGCAACACACGGTGATTACAGGTAACAGTCGGTCACACTCGCTCTCATATTTTTGTCGTTTTATGTCCCGGAGAATATATATCGCGTTGCTATATTAGATTTCTCGCATCCAACGTTTGATTGCTAAAACATTTCATATATCTTTTGATATTAATCTTAAATATATTATGAATATACGTGAATTCATCTCTATGGGAATTTAATTCAAATTTAAAACTAGCAGATATAATTTTATATTGAATTTTACAAATCTACAGATCTACATGTTTAAGGACACGGTTTAAAATCTAAAGATGAAAATTCCAATTTAAATCTTCCACCATCCCCTAAACAAAGGAATTTTATTATTTTTATTCAAGTGTTTCTTCATACAGCTTAGATTATTTAGTGTTTCTTGTTAAAAACCTGAACCAAACCCTTGGTGTATTCTGTTGCGGTGAACGCTTGGTTTTCTTTGAATGCCATCCAACATTAGGTTGCAGCAGTGCTTAAGTTCCTGACGTCCTGAGATATTTCCGCTTTATAATTAGACACTAACAAATTTCAGGCTTCCTTACTTTTTATATATCAAACTCCAAGCGAGAAATAATTTCCATCGTATTCTTTATCATGTCGGAGAGCTTTATTATTCTTAATAACGTCCGCGGTCCCCGTTTGTGTTTCTTTTTGTGGCTTCTTCCCTTTTGTTATTTGTTTTGATAGCGCTTCTTCGATATCTTGCAGGTAAATAAATAATGTATGGTACGATTTTTATCTGAGATTTTAATGTCTTTTTTTTTTCATTTGTTTAGCTTCTCTCATTTGCTTCTTTTATCATGATCCAATTACTATACTGTTGTGGTGTCTATTTTTAATAAAACGACACAGATGTTTACACATTTTAATCTTATCCACACTACCCTTTGTTCACCTCCCTTTATGACGGTATTAACATATAACCTCTTATTATAATATTTATGTACTACCCACTACATGTACTAATGGTTTTATTGCAACAGATTTGTTTTATTACTCAAATTTCTATTCCACTTCTCGTTTTAATAAAGATGTCGCTTTTATATATTCTACTAGCTATTCTCAGTCCGGTTTGCTAGCCGTGATACCCCCACAGCAGCCTTTGGTCAAGGAATTTTGTAAAATCCATTCTTAACTGACCTCTAAATGGCAGAAGGAATATCTCTACCAAATGTTTGAATGTTTACGTCTAATAATTTCGGAGATCTCGTGATGAAATAATGACTCTCTGGATCTCTCTATATAACACTTTTTCGTTTGATTAACTTTTATAGATTATTTACCTATATCTATGTACAACTTCCACGTATGAAGTTTTTAATCTTTAACTATCAAATTTCTGTAACGGAATCGGTTTAGTAGGCTGCATACCTTTAAACATTATATCGAATGTTCCTAAAGTTAACCGCACTTCTAACCGCAAACCTGTCTCGGTTCACTGTATACAACATTAACCGAATGTCGAAACCTTAGCAGTGTAAACAGTATATTATAGTATTTATACACTATTCAATAATTATTATTTTTTTTCGATGATTATGACTACCTTTCAGTGAACGTAGAGACATTATTGAATGATTGATACATTGATTGATGAATGAGTGAATTAATAGATATAGTAATAATAGCAAGTATAAAATATATTAAAAAATTGTTAGCGAAAATCAAAGCGGATTTACCACTGTAACATTCAATGGATTATGAATTTCAATCATATTTGTTGCTGAAAGTGAAATGAACGTGTTTCAGGCCTGGGCCGACTGCACCCGTACGGCTCGGGCAGCGGTTCGAGCAGCAGCAGCGGGCGGCGGCGGACGCGTGCCCGCGGCCTGTCCGACTCTCCGACCGCGCCCACAACGCCCACCTCGGCGTCGGACAACGCGTCGGACGCGACCCTCACCGACTCCGAGCTGCCACTCGCGAGGGACTCTACTCTGCTCGTCCAAAACGGTGAGTTCAAATTTCATTTGCACCCTCTGTTACTTCTTGCCTTTTGTTCTAATGTTCGTAAAGAATGAAGGGTGGAAACGGGATTGAATGCATAACATCTCGCACAAAAACTTTTTACTGGATGTAGAGATCTATGTTGCTGAAAATCATCTAGGTAAGGACCACAACATTGCCTACAACAATATAGAGTAATAACATTGGTTACAGCACCCTTCTATCCGGAACACAGTAATGTTTGCACAGTACTGTTTTTCGGCTGCAATAGGCGCTGCGGTGGACCTAGACTGTCTCCGGCAACAGAGACCTGCCACTAGTAATTTCTGAAATATATCAGCCAATATGGGGAAATAGCCAAGTTCCAAATAACCGATGCTCATACCAGGACCAAAAGTACACGGACGCCACAAAACGTACGAGGAAATATAAAAGTTGTTTCCGAAGCAAGTTTCCATGCGTCGCGTCTCATACGCCCGTACGTTGCTGCCGCGAGTGTTCGTGTCCTTTTGTAAAGTATAGAAGTGTTTCGTGTAACACTGTGTAACAGTTCCGTTTTCAGTTTTACCTGTCAAACTCTATTCGCCTCTCATAGGAATTGATCTTTATTTCATTTTAGTACACGCCATTGATACGTATAAAATTTTCATGGATTTCGATACATTTGTAATGATCTGTCTTCTTTGAGTGCAGTCGAAAGAGAACAAAAATCTTCTTAAGATTTACTAACTCCAAAAATAACAATACCTAATAACAAAAATTCATCATTATCATCAGCCGATAGACGTCCACTGCTGGACATGGGCCTCCTCCAAAGATTAGATCGGATAATAATAGTAATAATAATTAATAGTTCTCGAATTAAATTTTCTCTCGCACCACTCGTGATCTGACTCAATCGAGACTATTTATTGTTAACCTTAATAATATTAATAATAAAATAAAAAACCTTAAAAACCTTAATAGAAGTTTTAATTGTTGCAACATATGATATGAAAAGTTGATTGGTCTCATCATCATGATGTCAAGGGATAGATGTCCACTGCTGGACATAAGTCTTCTGTAATTTAGTCCCTATAACTCTTTTTTAGTCGTAAATATATAAATCGAGTGAAGGGTTTCAATCTTTCGCACTCTGTTAGAATTGTATGGAAAATGCAAGGAGTCTCGATTTTAATTTGCTCACGGATGGAATCTATAATCGCTCGAGATTTCACTGAATGCAATTAAATTGGAATCCTCGGTGCGGTGCGCTGATCGAATCTATAAGTGGTGATGAGTTTGCCTTAAGATATGCAATCCCGTGTGAGGTGGATGGCACTACTCGTGTAGAATTAATACAAGAAAACGGTGCTATAAGGACAGCTAAACGGATTTGAATGTTGAAATTAAATTTTCAAAGCTACCATTACTTAAATAAAAGTGTCTAATATGTAAAACTTACTGAACAAGCTTTTAAAATTGCTTATCAGATATTTATGAACGACATAGTCTTATCATTACTAGATCCAATCGATTTAGCCGTGTATGAGTTTCGAGATCACAAACATACGAGTACATAGGCAAATCGTGTTTAAAAGATTAAAGATATAATATATAGTGGCGAGTGAAAGCGAAACAGGAGCTTTTTACCTAATCATTAAAAACCGGAAGATAGCATAACTAGGACACATATCTCGAAATGCCAAATACAGCTTTCCGCAGATAGGACACAATAGGGAACGTAGCCGAGAAGAGAAAGATCGGTCATAGAAAAAAATCTTGAGTAGACAATATCAAGGAGTGGACCAATATAAAAAGCGTAGTCGATCCACTTGACGCACAACAGAATGAGATTCGCAGAACTGTTGACCAATCTTCACTAGTTGGAGAGGCACACGATTTACACGATTTAGCTATTTAGAGAATATAAAAAGAAATTATAACATAAACCAAATAAAAACGAGAAAACAAACACAAACTAATCCGCGGAGATGAACACATTCACAATAATTTAAAAAGACTAGTCCACTGATTCATTATTAGCCGATAGATCTCCACTGCTGGACATAAGCCTTCCCCAAAGTCCTCCACGTCGATCGGTGCCACTGATTATTTCATTGAATTTAAATGTAAGAAAATATATTATTTATCAAAAAATTCATTAGTGTATATACGATTTGCTAGATGTACTGTTCTGGTCGTGTTTTCAGTTCATCCAGCTCGAATAAATGAAGTTCGTTTCCGCGATCCTCGCGAAGTCCGTCAGCAGCGCAGACGTCGATAGCAATTTGTTTCGCTAACCGCTGATTAATTGTATCTTGTTGTCCAAATGTTCGAGGACGGACATTACCGAAACCCGCCGCATGTTCTCAATGTCCCCTTCGCTTCGGCAACTTTTCACAACGTATTTTCAGCTACCGCTCCTCCCTTCCACCCTTGTTTGTTTACATTTAGTTTTTGGGTTTCAATTTAAACTATCGCTGCTTTTATATGTCGTTTAGCGTCGCGGCCGCGCGCCGCTGTGTATCCGACCTTTTGTTTACGGAATTTACATCCCCGATGTTTCGCTTCCGACAAATATTTTGGGGGCAATTCGTCTGGGCAAAATTAAAGTGGCGTTTAATCTTTAATTTCGGCTCACCCGTCTCACATTTGTGTACTACATTTTATGTAGCACCTTCATTAACGTAAGTGCTTCCTTCGGTCCTTGGGCCCCACTCGCGTAGTTAGTAGCGTGTTTGTTTTGAAGTCTTTAAATACACACAACTGCGTTTTAATGAATTTCGTTTCAACTATTATATTTACTTGTAACATGTTTTTGTTTATTTTCTTAATATTGAATAGTTACTACACCAGTAATATAATTTTACTCAAATTTTTTTCCTCTACGAAATTATTCGACTACTTAAAAGTTGAAATATATTCCTACTTAAAACCTTTTGAAAACATTTCCTTGGATGTTATTTAGGATAACACGGAAATCTCTGAGCCCTCGCCTCTAATTGATAATGTGACCACCGACATAAATCGGAATGACCTCAAATATTTCCCGCTTTAATGGCGACCATTCTCAAATGGATTCTAATTTTATAAACAAAACTGCCGTATCACAGATCGGCCGGATTCCCGCCGTAAACGGGCGACAAGTCGTAAAATGGCTGCCGGCCGTCCGACGTGTTAAACAATTTGATATGCGGCGGGAGCGACGTTTTTATGCGGCGATATTTCGGTGCGCATACAAGTGTCGCCTTTAATTGCCGCCATTAAACGCATGCGTGTGACGCGCCGACGGACGGCGGCCGGATCCGAACGCGCTCCTTCCCAACACGCGCGCCGTGCGCTAGCCCCGCTCGCTGGAGTCCATGCGCCCGGATAACGTCGACTCACAATTCATGCCGGAAATTCGTTAAGGACTACAGCGACGCTTCGTTAATTTTTTATGTGTGTTTGTCTAATGAATGGATGTCTCTTTAAATTTCCATATGTTTTTGTATGTTTAGGACCTCGACCGTAGTCCGGGAATCAGTAAACAGTTTTTTTTTTCAATTACATTTTTGTAATGAGCTTCATGGTACGTTGGTAGAGCATTTATTATAAATAAAAACGAAGCTTGATTTGACCTAAAACAGTACATGTGATGATCTACAATGGTTCCCATATCGCATTATTTTAACGTTGAGATATCCATTTTTGTCTACTTTCTTTCATTTTTCACGCTGCCATCATAACTGGCAGACGTGAAGGTATTAATATTGCTATGACGCATTATAGTCTTCACTGCGATAGACTCCGGTATGCGTTCACACGTGGCACAAGTAATATTTATGATCATCATGTTGAACACGTCATTAGCGGGACAGCAGCACTCGCTCATCTCGATTACCGTTCTGCACCACCCGCCCCCAAATTGCAGAATTAAGGTTTCCGTATTCATCCATCAGGAGAATGCCGTGAAATTCCGTACGCGCAAAAGCGCCCCCTAATCCTTAAGACGGATATCTCAAAGTTGCGGACAGAGCGGAATAATCGGGCTTGTGACGAATAGAAAAAAAAAAGTATAATTCGTCACTTAATCCGAGACGCCGCGGGGGCCCGCTTGTTACAAATATCTTACATTACCCGTGACTGATGCAGCGCCGTGTTTCAGTGCCTACGGTTTTGAAGTAAGTGCGGAGGGAAAAGTTTCACGACCCATACGATATCTAAGTGAATAGTTAGGTTAGCCTTTATATACTTCCATAACTAGGAATTGGCATCTATTTACAAATATATCATCATCATCATCATCATCATCATCATCATCAGGTGCTCTCTTCAAACTGAAATTAGGCGATCAGATTGAGGAAACCAATTCGATGGTCAGCTATTATTTAGAAATATATACGTGTATGATGTAATGACTTATAACGGGACATGCTCATGTAGTTTCCTTGTAATTATTCATATTTTATAATATTTATTTATGCAAAAACTAACTCAATACACACCTCATGAATTATCAAAGGATTTTTCACCCTAGTTTATGGTAGATTAATAAAATATATAATATAAATTAACGAAAATGTATCAACGTGTGCAGATAAAGTCGCCGATGAAAGCTTGTCGTACATACATGAAGAAATCAATATTGAAGCTCTTGCTCTTTGTTTCCCTGGCGGTAAACGTCCATTTTCCGATACCATAAATTTCTATATATAGAGTCTGAGACTCTAGTCAAGCATTTCTCTTACTACTAGGTTAATTTTCTGCCTTAATATATTTGAAAGTGGAAGCGGGGGAGCGATATTAAATCTTTGTTGTGTTGTCAATAACGAAAGGAGAAAGTGTATTCCTGTTTAAACATTCTTCAGTTTAATTTTCGTTATTAATAGGGAAATGTTTGTTTATAATAATTAACATTAATAATACATAGATTATTTATAAATGACACATATACGACACGGATAAATCGAAGAGGTTATAACCTCCGTCTGTGTCTCACACATTCAATTCAACAGCCGTCAGTCGATAGAGATGATGATGGTTTAAACTTTCGCCCTCAATCTGAGAAAGTAAACTCTTTAAATTGTTAATTTTAGTCGATTTTGTTACACCTGTAAATGTCACATCGTCGTGTATAAGGTCACCTTTTACTCTTACGACGAAATACCAATAGGAAACTCGAATAGCTAGAGTACAGTGGCGTGTTACGGTTGTAGTGAATTTAACAGTGAATTGATTTCATGCAACTCGTTTGGCTTTGCTGCCGTGCGTCGCTTTGAAACGGGCCCCGGCTTCTTATTTTCGACGATGGCTTTGCGAGCCAACTTAAGTACAAAGCAGCTCTGATTCTGCTTAGTTTGCTCGAAAGCACAAAAGAGCTCCGTATCAGTCGCATTCGTTAGACCTGAAAATATACGGACCCCTTTGAAGGAGCAATCCTTTAATACTAATTGAATCATAATTCGGAATACGGCGAGTTTCTTTTTATGTAAATCTTTGGGTCTGAGAGGGCTCAGGGGCCCGGGAAATAGGAACGTAAATAATCTTGAATTTTGAAAGTCTGCGGGCGAAGCGCTCTCCTGTAATCGGGATTAAAATTTATTACATTTTCTACCTTTTTTCTACATGGCAACTCTCCGAATTATTTTGCTGCGTAAAGAATTTCTGCTGGTTTTGTCACAGATAAGTGAACTAACGTAAAGATTTTTAAGGCGATCATCAGGCGTTAATTTTTTTAGAACCTAAATACTTTACTTAAAGTTATAAGTAAAGTATATAGGTTCGAAACTAAATTGAACTTTTTCAATGTATGGAAAAAATCTGATAGCTCTGTGGGTTGGTTCTATTTGCAAGGTTTATGTAGAATTGGATGTAATACATTGATCAATTGGTTACTAGGCCGTCGGTACACCTTTGCGTTGTTTACATCCGGTGTAACTTAATACACCTCGGAACAGCAGTGAAATCAAAAAACAATTTCGCAGGCGGCGCGGCAGATAAATCACGGGGACAATTTCCGAAATTTTTCCATCTCAAAGATTTATACGTTGGCGTTAGTCGGAAGAAAATCGCACCTACAATCCCATTATCGATCCCCATTTCAAAGCTGGTGCGGAGAGGCGGGTGCGAGCAATTTTCAAACTTAAATGAAAATAAGTACGACAGTGTCAGCGGAGTGCGCGGATAAATATTATGTAGCCGGCGACGGCGCTCCTCTATGAACTGGAGAACTTTGAGAAAAACGCATTTAACATTTTTTTTTTTTAAATCGGCCGCATTGAGCACAACAATTGCTTCGCGTCTGAGATAACTAGATTTGGAATTGCTTCTGTATTTACTTCTGTTTCCTTACATTTACACTACGACTCCATTTTCATATACATTCTATTCATTATTCATCTCGTATCTCTAACTGCTATCCTCACTGCAGAGGCTCTTGATCCTTGATAATAATCTGTTGCGGATATTGTTATACCACTTCTTTATACATAAGCACTGAGTCTAACACTACAGCCTAGCAAACTACCATCATCATCGTCAGCCGATAGACGCCCACTTTTGAACATAGGTCTCCCCCAAAGACCTTCACATCGATCGCCCCGCGTTGCTCGCATCTGATGGATTCCCGCGATTCTCACCAGATCGTTGGTCTACCTAGTGGAAGGCCTCCAACATACGCGGGCGCCACTCGTGGACCTTACTGCCCCATCGGACGTCGGTCCTTCGAGCAATGTACCCTATCCATTTAAATCTAGCAATCTTTCAGGTTTTAGTGACCTAAATTGCGTTGTAACTAAAGCATTAATATTAATAACGACATATACCACTTTATTTTTTTTCTGTTTAAATTATAACCGTAAACTTTAACCTGAAAAGATCAAGGTTTTATATAAGGTTAGTTACGGTTAAATTGTTACGATATCATAGATACCTTTCTTCGATAGTTTGGACATGTGATTTTTAATTTATTATTCTAACTTGTTCTAAATAATAAAATGTGTTATAAAGGTAATATTTCCTTTATTAATATTGTGAAATATATATATAACTGTAACGAATCGAATGTAATGTAATTATTTTACTAAGTCATAGTAAGCGAGCGCCGACGCAGCTTTCAATATAAAACCGAATAAACCGAATCGTCGAGCAAATACGTTACGAAATATTAATTTCGTAATCCCTGAAAAATGCCTTTGTTCGGTTCCCCGGCGAAATGACTTGTTCACAGGGAAAAAAAAAATGATTGTGTGACGAGGTACAATTTTTTTTCTTCTCCTATAATCTCAAATAGAATATAAAAGCGTACGTAATAAAATTGAACGTATTAATCTTGTGAAACGGATGATACTGTGTGCGTTGGCGTTGTAATGAAGCCGCGGTGGATCAGTCTGCGTGGTACTTTATACACTTCCGGAAAGTGCAACGTTCGCTGCTTGAGCTTGAGTTTTTTTTTAATGAAGTAACGAGACGAACGAGTCGTTTATTTGATATAAAGTGACACACCTGCCCTAGTACAATATACACAGAACAATAAAGTACTCGTCGACTTGAGATACATTTTATAAACAAGTTACAGCGCCCTTCAAACTGGAACACAGTAATCGTTGCACACTACAGTTTGACGGCAGATATAGAAGCTGCAGTGGTAACTAGATGGTCTTCGGCAACGGAAACTTACCATCATATAAAAATAAGTATTAACGAGATTAGTATTATTATATTAAATGTATGCTTTCCAACCCTTTTTTGTTCTCGTTATGCTCCCCTGATAACTCCACATCTAAGCCTTAACAACGTCTCTTCTCTCTTCAGCTCTATCCATTGTCAGTCTTAACTTTCAAATATACTCTGTCTTTCTTTTAGTAAGTTATTAGTTATCAGGTTTATTTCAAGCTACATATTGTATACATAGTTTATATCATCATCATCATAATCAGTCGACAGACGTCCAGTGCTGGACATAGGCCAAAGTTTATATATATAGCAGATATACAGAGCTTCGTTGACACTTCACGAAATATCTCAACCTATTAGTCGTGAACACTCAAAATTTGGTAGAGATGCTAGCTCCTGCCGTTTGATGTCAGCTAAGAAAGAATCCTTTTTACGAAGTTCTTTCCCCGAAAATAGTTGAAGGGTTGTTACGGCCGGCAAAGCCGGCGGGGAACAGCCAGATAATCATATTACCATCATTCGATAAACGCTCACAGCTAGAAAAAGGCCTCCCCTAAAGATATACACAACGATCGATTCTGCACTGCCTGCGTCCAGCGGCTTTCCGCGCCCCTATAGTCGGAGCAACCTCCGGTACCATCGGGTACTAGGGACCGTCACTTGTAGGGATTCATATGGGGGGATTTGGGCCATTTCCGACCATCCTGACCCAATGCGTCCATGGGACCCAGTGCCTAGTTTGTTGATTGGCAGGGTACACCACGAGCAGCAGGTTGGCTGGGGTCCCGTGAGTTGTTGTGCGGGACCCTTTAAAGCCCATCCATGTAATTTGACACGAATTCCGCTGCAAATTACTTTATTAAAAGTGTGTCAATTAAATTGTAAGAGTTATTGCGGCACGAGGTGGTTGCAGCAGTTTGCGTGGCAATAAACCAATATCGGCATCATTGGTTTTCCATTTTCGCCTTTAACCCACCGAGCGCCCGCCATTGTTACGGTACGTACCGCTAACTGCTATTTATATATATATATATATATATATATATATATATATATATATATATATATTAATAAGAGACAAAGGCTTTCGAGGCGAACTGATAGAGGTGAAATATCGCGCCACGGTACAAAGTAGCCAAATGTATTTTCAGCGCTGAAATATATTACATTGATGTCCATCGATATAACGTCAATTATATGCAGGACACCAAACTCTGAAATAACACTCTGTCAAGAGTAATAGCGACGAAGAAGAAGAAGGTTACTGCAGGGTCGGCCACACGCCCAGTGATACCTCTGGCTGCGGTCACCGCTCACCATCAGGCGGGCCGCAAACCTGCTTGCCGCCTAAGTAGTATGATAATAATAAAAAAAATATACAAAATACAGTAACTTAATTATTGGAATGATCACGTGAAAAGAAGACCTACTATGTTGGTAACTTGGTACTGCAGCTTTTCTTCCCTGGTCGAAGACCCAGGGGCACACCTAAAAGAAAGTGGAAAAATGTGGTGTCAATAGACATGTGTGAGTGCCGAGTGATTGACAATGATGTAGAGGAAAGAGCGAAGTGGAGAAGAAAAAGAAAGCTGACTACATTATCATATGAGATATTAGCTGGAAAGAGAGAGGGTTTTATTGTTTTAGTGCTCATGAAAATACCCCCATAAGCGTTAGCATCAAAATAATGATAATTAATTTATACTTAGTTAAGTTTCATGAATAAAAGGTAATTATTGATGTAAATTAGTAGTTTTTAATTCATCTAATTCATTAAGCAACAATTAATTAATTCATAAAAGCGGATGATATAATTATTCCTTCAATGAAACTCGTTCATGAGATCCTTTTAAGCGCCGCGCACATTTTCCCCGAGGTCAGGCCCCGCAATAACTTAGCAGGACACAATGTAACAGATTTAACTCGCGCGACAATAGGAGAGTGAGATTTGAGGAAAATGAGCAATTCTTCGCGACTCGAGTAATTTCCTTGTCACCCTTAAAGTTATATTTGTTGATTCAACGATCACCCCTGCGATTTTAAGTCTTTTCGAGTGATATTAACTTAGATTCGTTTTGTTAACATTAATAGCTAAGCACCGCTCTCTTCTCTAGTTTTAAGTGTTCAAATGTATTGGTTTAACCTTTATCTTCTCGTTAATCTCTTTCTTTTCCACTCACAGTGTCTTTGACAAGTTATATACTTTTTAATTTCGTATAACTTACTCCTCTGGCGCGGCGACCCAAAGTGAGTCTTGGCCTCCGACACAAGAGAGCGCCAGCGTTGTCTGTCTCGCACTGCCTCTTGCCAGTCCACTGCTTGAAGCTCGGCTGCAGTAGGCGCTGCGGTGGTACCTACCCAGACGGTTTATAGCAACAGAGATACTACCACCGGTGAGAGCTATCGGTCCTTCAAACCGGATCACTGTAATATCCGCACAGTACTGTCTGTCAGCTACAACAGACGCTGCGGTGGTAACCTAGGCGGTCTTCCGCAACAGACTTGCCATCAGTAAAGTAGTTCTTTATTAATCTCGTGTTATATTCGCGTTTTGACTATAGTGTATATATGTGGTGATTAAGTTATAAATTCTGATGAATTTTGTAACCTTTAAGTTCCTTATATTTTAAATAATTACATATATAACTTATTTCCTAAATAAATGTATCTGCTGATGGCTGAGGATAACGAAAATAACATATACTTTATTAAGTTACATTGCATGACACGAGAAAGCACTTTCTGAAGATTCAGTTGAAATAAACTATTTTCGTGTTCGTCTTGAAAGGAATTGGAGTAATGTCTCTGGTGGCAGTTCTTCGTTATCGGAGACGGTATACATACCATCACCATCTATTCCACCGTCAAGCATGTATTGTACTTTGAAATTGTCTATATCATATCATCCCTTATTGAACATTTGAATACAATACTTCATACCATTTTAATTTTAACTGTTCACAGTTAAGTTAATTTTATGTTATAAATCCATAAACTGTATATATTTAACTGTTTGTTTAATTTAACGAAGATAAATATAGTTTAATATTTAGTTAAAAACTTTGTAGGTTTTTAGATGTGAATCAATTTGGGCAAGTGATTTTATTAATTATCTCTTAATGGTCAGCGTGTTAACTAAAGAAGCTGCACAACTCGCAGCATATAACGTCAGAGATGATAAAAAGATCAAATTCATCTCGTATAAGGAGGGCCGCTGAAAATTCTTTGAAAGAAAGTTGTTAACAAAAATACTCCGCGAGAGCCTGCGGGCCCCCGATAAGGCGCGAGGATCCGCTGTAAACATCCGGACGAGCGCCGCTTAAGTTATAACATATCAGCGAGTTTATATATATATACAACAAATAATTTTTATTTCATTCTTCTTCTTCATCGGTATCACTCTTGAGAGACTGGTCGTGATGATGATTGACTGAACGTACTGATGGCCGCCTTCTTCGTGTGTTCGTGTAGTGATAATGATGATGAGCCATCTCTATTTTATACTAATTACACATAATAATTAAGCATAAAATTTACAATAAGCTGTCATATTCTTTGAAAAGATATCTTCCTAACAACTGGAGAAGAAGACCTACACTGTACGGAAAGACAAGACTCATCATAATTGAAGATTTGTGATGTAAAGATCTTTGAGGAAAACTATCGGCCGTTGATGATGGTCAGTTGAAGAATTTTTTTTCAATCCTGCCATTTTCTTTCATCATCACCATCAACCGATAGACGTCCACTGCTGTACGTGGGCCTTCCCTAAAGATCTTAACATCGATCTGTCCAGCGCTGCCCATCGAGCGTCTTCCCGAGACCTTACAGTCAGCATCATCTCAGATATCGCTGGGCACTAGAGGCCGTCGTTTGTAGGGGTTTTAATGATGGAATTTAGGCCATTTCATACCATGCTGGCCAAATGCGGGTGGGTAGGAGCCAGAGCCTCGTTTGTTGATTAACAGGGTGCATCACCAACAGGTGAGATTGGCTTGAGTCTCTTGAGTTGTTGTACGGGTCCCATCCTCTTTCTTTTGTTTAGTGTAGAGTAATTGAACTATCCTCTTTCATCCAACCACTTTCTTCTTTGTCTAGAGGTAGCTCATTTCCCCAGGATCTTGCCTTCGAAAACCAACTCTAGAATATGTAATAGGGATCTCCCGTTGTCATCACAGCTTTTGTCACCCGTCCTTTACGTTTGGGACGAAGCTTATTTATGGAATCATCTTGAGCAATGCTCACATCTTGTACTCTTGAACTCATTCCAATGTCTCGATCCCAAGAAGATGAAGGTAGCAAGCGATAGCAAAAATTTGCTGGTTTACCTTCGTAGTATTCAGTAGATTTTTAGATTAGAAAGGAGGTTTAATGGCACCTGTCTAGTACATATCTCCTTAGTCAATATCTGGAGAAATCGCTTCCGGTTATACCTTGACATATCGCATGTATAAGTATTCGCGAGTCGCGAACGAAACACCTAAAGATTGGGAAGTCGGGCGGCGCATCAAAGGAAAACCTGTATTGATGAGTTTAATTAAACCTCGTATTCTGTCCCGGAGGAGGCAGCATCTGAAGTCCACGTCGCGTTCAGTTCAATTACTTGCTCATTATGTCGTCATCATTATTTCAGCCTACTGTCCGCTGTTAAACACAGACCTCCGATGCGTCCGCCTCTAAGGATTTTTTGCGATCTTCACCAGGTCATCGCTCTTGTACTGTACTGTAGACTGGATCAGCGAGTCTGTTATGGTGACAGATTTATAATGGAAGTGCCTTGCCAGGCGGATTCGAGAATGCTCGACTACCCATATTATATCAAACTTGGGACCTCTGTCTTGGGTTTTCAAATTTGTGGGCTTTGAAGGTGAGGCCCTCATTGCTCATTAAGCGAGCTCGTGGTGAATTATAAGCACTAGGTGGTGTCGAGCTTCTCGTAGCAAAGAGAGGGTGCTGCAGAGAGCAACAGCACTCCCCGGGATGATCATAGGCGCCGGTGTGTACCGTAGGGAATCCCGAGGTCTCTTGCAAAGCACTAATGATTATCACCAAGCCGGTATTATTGGTTACAAATCCCACATAACCCAGCCTTCGTCCCCTCTTGATAAAGCAGGGTATTTCTAGAAGATTTCCCCTTCGATAAAAAGGACCTCCGTACTATAAAGCAGTGAATGAATCTGTTAAAGAAATAAAACTTGGTGGTAGTGTTGCGATTACTGCCGTCTATAAATATAGTGATGTTCCTTAGGATAGGTCTATGTCCAGCAGTGGACTGCCGTGGGTTGTTGAGGATGATAAATATTGTAGTCATTGCTGTGTTCCGATTTGTGCTGGGTTGTAGCCAGTTAAATTATTTTTATGAAACGAATATACTTTACCAGGAGGCGGTAAGCGCATTCGTTGCAGTGTGAACTTCCTCACGCGTCATGATGTCCTGCGGTCGGTTTCCTGCACAGGATGTTAATTATATGAAATATTTTCAATTCGTCCAGCCGAGTGCAGTTTATTTGTGCGCGGGCCCCAATCCGTTCGGTAGGCGCTGTTGGTGACTTTTATTACAACCCTCTCGACGCCCTCAACCTCACCACCCTCCTCACTCACCACTACATAAAAATTTTAAAACTACTCTGTGTGGTTTTTAAACTTTATCAGAATAATAATTTTTTTAAACTTCTACACTACCGCTAAATATTTTTTCTAGTGTAAGTTAAGCAAATCCCAAATTGCTTATCCTAAAATGCTAAACCTACACCTCCCTTACCTCCGAACACAAAAGACTTCTCCGTCTTCCCTCTTTAAAATATCGATACGTCTAAAAAACGTCATTAGGTACTTTAGTGATGTATTATCGGAGTTAACGGAACGTCTCCGAAAAAAAGTTTAATAATAACAGTTACGAACTAAGATAAATCTTTTCAAGTTAAAATAATAAGTAACAAGCTTGTTGAAATTAAGTTTAACTACAGATAAAATAAAATCTTCCGGTAAATAACTGATTGGTCTATGTTGCCGGAGATGACCTAGATAGGTACCAGCGCAGCTCCTATTGCAGCCGATAAAGGGTAGTTTGCATACGTTGCTGTGTTCGGGTTTGAAGGGCGTTGTAGTAAAATTATTTAGGTATTATTCAATAAAGTGATCACACGAGCGAGACGTTCCCCTAATGATAAGAGATACACCTGCTCATTACAACGTAATATTAGTTAGGATGATATACACTGCACCACATTATGCTCGTCGCCTTGAGATATAAGATATTGTTACTCTAGTAATATCATAGCTACAGCGCCGTTCAAACCGGAACACAGTAGTCTCACGGCCGCAATAGGCGCTACGGTGATAGCTACCTAGACGGTCTCTGAAAAACGAGACCTATCCAAATTAAGTATATATATATTGATTTGTAATAAAATGTTGGATATTAATATCGTCACACTGCAGCCACATCTCTACGGGTGTCACGCACAATGCACCCTCATGTCGCGCGCAGTGCGCGTGCGACAAAGCATTAGAGGGTGGTTGTGTAAATACTGTAAAATCAATTTGAGTAACGTTGAAATGTTTCCCTGTGTGAACTTGTTCGCAAATCAAATGCAGACATTAATAAGACTCTTCAAATTCACCACAAGCGATCCTTCACCCTGATGGTAATACACCGTCTATAACTACGTGGAGTCAGGGTTATTTACACAGCACCACATATTCACTGGTGGTAGATCTCTGTTACCTCAAACCGTCTAGATAGGTACCACCGCAGCTAATATTTTACCGCCAGACTTTAATGTGCAAATATTACCGTGTTACGGTTTGAAGGACGCCGTTGCTAATAAAATTACTGTGGTAACGAGGCTTAACATCTCATGTCTCAGGCGACGCAATGTGGTGCAGTGTATATCATCCTAACTAACGCCACGTTGTTATTGGCAGGCGAATCGCTTACCATCAGTTGAATGCCTTGCCGGTATCGTCGCTATGTCGAATAAAAAAATAAACCCGTTGCTGTTCATCACCTTTCAAAATAGTGTACTCGTACGGGCAACATTCAAATTCGTCATTCCGTTGACAGCGTTAAAGGCTAAAGGACTAACGCTGTAAGGCGCAAAGGGCCCCTAAATCCTTTTCAGAGTAATAACGCCATTGTGGCGCACGTCAATGCGCCCCTGATCCTGTAGTTATCCCGTACAAATCTTTACTTACCCCGAGTAAATACACACCTCCGGGGCGCTACTTCGGGTACCCGGAAACTCCTCTGCACACCTCTACTCCTGCCTTCATACGGCTGAATAATTACATTCTCATATCTATTCCAGATTATTATCAATTTACATCTGTAAGCAATTTCTGAAAAAAATCCACTCGAAGACTGTTGCCGGAGACCGTCTACATAGATACCATCGCAGCCCCTATTTCTACCGCCAGACAGTAGCGTGCAAACATTACTGTGTTCCGGTTTGAAGGGCGCTGTAGATTCAATTATATACACATGCTCGTCTCATCGTCATTATCATCATCAGCCAACAAACCTCCACTACTAAACGTAGGGCCTCCCCCAACGATCTCCAGGTCGTTCGGTCCTGCTCGGCCCGCATCCAGCGGCTTCCCGCAACTTTCACCACCAGATCATCAGTCAAAGTCAGCATAGCCTCCGGTACCACCGAGCACTATTGGCCGAAATATGTAAGGGTTAATAGAGGGGATTACAGTAATTTCTTTCCACGCTGGCCGAATACGGGTGGTGGATCCAAAGACTCGTTTATCGATTAGCGGGGTGCATCAGGAGCAGGTGTGGTTAACTTGGGTCCCGTGAGTTGTTGGACCCTTTACACCTCATACTCGCCATATACCCAAGTTAAACCCGAACCGAGCATGAAAAGCGTTAACAAACGCTTATTTAAGCCACAACCCCATATCCGGTATTATAATATTCACAAAGAGTTCGCCCGGTAACCGGCTGACGTGGAACATGAAGGGAGGTTACCATTCAATATACATCGGTGAAATCAGAAATCGGAATAATCTCAAATTAGATACCGAGGTAACGAGTACGTTCCGATCGCGGTGCGTAATGGGGTTCCGCGCGCCGCCGAAAAAACCAATTTCGTTTGTAAAACATCGAAATATTCTAAAGGGAGGATTATGCCATTGTAGGTTTCTTATGCGTATTTACATCCTCGTCAGCCTTTAAGGATATACTTAAAAAAAGTTCCACATGTTTTTTTTTATTCAAGGAAACTACGATACGAGCTCGACGTTCACCTGGTGGTTAGTGATACTGCAAATATAAAATGTTGACGTTCTTTATCTCAGTTATTACACTAGCTACAGCGCCCTTCAAACTGAAGCACAGTAATGTATGCACACTACTGTTTGTCGGATGCAATGGGCGCTGCGATAATATCTTACTAGACGGTCTCCGGCAACAAATACCAGCAATCTTTTAAATTATTATTAATCTTGAATACAGCTCCAACAAACATTGATTTTTCATATTTATCATACCATACCATTTGACATATATTATAGCAAAATAATAAAGTAAATAATAGTAACGGATAGTATAATTAGTTGAAAATGGAAAAGCGTTTCCATTTAGAATATTCTCATCTATTGATAGATGGAAATATAGAAAAAGGAGAAAGAGAAAAAGAGCTGAGAAGTTTAAATAAAAAACCTTAACTATCATCGAAACTCGCATCTCATGTGAACTCGAACGATGAGTGTTCGTGTAACAAAGCTAGCAGTTAGCAGTTGTGCGACGGGCACAAATTGCTCAAGGTAGCGTATGATCATCATATCCAAAATAGAAAGTAAAGTTCAATGAGAGCAAAGAGATTTAGCTTCTCGTTCATCATGAGAACAGCAGGAGTAGAACAACTTGCCGAGGTCATTATACTCATCCAAATATAACTTTGGCGTCTTCATTTTCGTCAGTGCGCCCTACCACCACAGATCACATCACTACTAAACATCAGAAGGTATCGTAATCAAACGCTGACTGAAGAAATAAAAAAGAAATAAAAAAAAAGAGTTGTACACATTAGTTTGGTCTTACTGGTGAAAGCATACGTAATTATACACAACACACAAACAAACAATGAACAGCATGTAGCAGCTTGAAACGTTAATAAAGTAGAGTAATAAAATGAAATTTTAGGGGCAGCTTTACTGAAGTCGGCATGGAGGCTTCATTCATAACAAATGTCTGCGGTTAAGCATTGCGTATGTTTTAACCATAAACTTCTACTTACACTTTCATGAATTTTGTTCCGTAGATCATCAGGGTTCATACATCATGGCGGATACTTTAAAAATGGTTTTCTGTATCAAATTAATACAAGACCCTCGCTGGCACAGGCTTGCTTAAAGGATCTCCACGCCAATCGGTTCTGTGCTGCCTGGATTCAGCGACTTCTAGCGATGTTCTTTGAACCATCTTTTGCTTGAATGTGCCAATACTGCATCCAGACTGCAACTACCACTCTAGAACCTCACTCCCGTCACCTACAACTGCAAAGAGTTTAGTAGTCATAGAGATAGAATAGAAGTTTACTGTAACCGGATAGAACGTAAACAGACAGGTTCAAAAAGCTACCATTAACCAAACTCCTCAACATGAAGTCCAGGAATACAAGTAAGAACAGTGCCACTTCAAAAGAAAGATCCTACGAGATACGTTAAACTCATAACACTACTTTTAACGTCATTGGTTAAAAATTGTAACAGATTAAAAAGAGCTTTGCCGTGTCAGATCCGGAAGCTGGCCTCCATTGTAAAATTGAATCGGTCTATTTTTGACTGGTGCTCCGCCAGCATTCCTGGATTAAACAAGTTCACTGGGCGCGGGGAACGCGAGTTAAGTTATTAAACTACTTGTTCAGCGTCACTCCACTCCTCTCTGTTATTTCTCTAAATTGAACAGAATTTTTAATCAGAAATTTCCTTAAAACGTTTATTCTTTAAACTGTTTGGTTCAAAGCGTCATTTTGAACTACTTCTTCTTAATCATTGACAGACTGATGGAAGTCATCAAGTAATGTTGTAACTACTACATTCTGATTTATTTACGGGATATCAATCCTTTTTACTTAACTTGTGTCTTGATCAAAGAGCAGTGAAGTATTTTGGTAAATTTTTTCAATTTTTCATATACGTCAGCATTATCAGTCAATAGAAAATTTTACCTTAAGTTGTACACTAAATATTATCATCAATATCAGCTGATAGACGTTCACTGCTGGACATAGTCCTCATCCAAGGATTTAGGCCATTTCCCACCACACTGGCCTAACGTGGGTTGGTGGGAGCCAGAGCCTCGTTTGTTGATTAGCAGGATGCACCACGAGCAGGTGAGCTTGGCTTGGCTCCCGTGAGTTCTTGTGCGGGAACCCTTACACCCCTAATCTTAAATATAATTAGAGAAAATGATGTAAATCTAAAGACGTAGATCTAAGTTTTTAAATAAAACTGTGTGCCCTATGTACGTTTAAGGAAAAATATATTTCTAAACAAACTAAAAACTAAACTTAGGTTTAATAAAAAACCAATAAAAATGAAAGTAGAGAAATAATTATATATATATATAAAAAAAAAGTCTATTTAAGTATTAAAATCTAATTCTTTGACAGTCCGAGTAAATTTTGAAAATGTGTGTACAGTTGAAGCAATTGTAACATTTCGCGCAATCCAAAAGCAAATTTTAGTAAAGACCAAAAAATTTTAAATACTAAAACAAATTTGTTAAAAAACCGAATATCATACTTCTGTTTAACTGAACAAGTGAAACTGCAATTTAACAGAATAGTCAATGGCGTGTAAAGGAAGTGCATTCCGATATGGAATTTCGTGATAGCGCAGCAAACCGGTCAAAAGCGTTTCGTGTTGGCCTGTTTATAAATATAACTCGTTTTGTTAAATGTGACGCTATCGCAATGGCGATAAATAATTATCAGAAGCTTTACTGCATATTATTACAAAACTACTGACGAATGGTTCGTTAGATAAAATTGACGGGAATTCCAAATACTTTATATATTCCAAATTGTCCGTACTCTATGTAAATAATGTACCAGACAATGAACCAGATTTATTTGCAGATTTTCTATCTCATCTCATCGTGTGTACAGAATTTATAATAACTGAAGCTGTACATGATATGCTACAATATAATGATGAAGAAGTAAAATTGATAAAATCTGGCATTGATGAACTCGGCTTAAGTGGGAATAGAAATTCGCTCACGTAGACTATACAGGGGCAGGGTCCGATTGGAGCCCTGACGACGTCTGCCTAAGAGAGGTAAATAAATTGAATACATTTTCCCAGCGATCGTAAACTGAACTGTCGGTAGAGGATACCTCTCTATACACCGTTAAATCTTTTATTACGTTTCGATAGATTTAAATCGTCGCGAATTGAATTTGTTTTCATACGGGACTGAATACTTTCAGACAACGATTCAGATGTTACTTCTGAAACGTTTATATTTGTAAGAGTACAGTGCTGGAGTTTTAATAGTCGGCCCACGCACTCTTAGTGGACAGAGGACATGAAAAAAACATAGAGACTACTGGTGGTAGGTTTCTGTCGTCAACAATCATCTAGTTACCAACGCAGCACCGATTGCTGCCGGCAAATTGTAATGTGCAAACATTACCGTGTTTAGGTTTGAAGGGCGTTGTAGCTGGTAAAATACCGCAGTAATAAGACTTAATCTAATGTCTCCAAATAATAAGCACAATATGGTGTTGTGTATATTAATTTAACTACCTCCACGTTGTTACAGCAGATGAATTGATTACCATCAAGTGAACGTCATCATTCATCGTAAGAAAGGACTCAAACTACGCAATTTTTTTTTTGGAGAAATATAAGCGACCTTTGACCAGCATTGGTCCTCTGTTGGTTGAGATGAAGGCGATGATCATTTTTGTAACTTATACCTTACTGATTTTATTTATTCCATCTCTTTAAACATAAACATGATTATGATGAATTATAATTGCCAAGAGTTAATTCAATAAACCTAAAATGAAACGCCGTCCGTCCAGATGGACCGACGACATCATCAGGGTGGTTGGAAGTGGGTGGATGCGAGAAGCTGAGGATCGCATTTGGTGGAAGACATTGGGCAAATCCAGCAGTGGATAAACAAATGCTGATGATGATGAAAGTGAAACGAGTCATATTATTAAAACAATTCAGTATTTAGATAATAGTAGATCAAAGTCACTAACGCAGTCTAGACTGATCAAATCTGCTTTTGAAGAGATCATCATTTAGTAGGCAACACAGTCGTTATAGTCGGTTAATATAAATGTCAGACTGGTGATAGATCTCAGTCGCCGGAGATCATCTAAGTAGGTACCACCGCAGCGCCTATTTCTTACGCCAAAGAGTATTGTGCAAACATTACTGTGTTCCGCTTTGAAGGACGCTGTAGCTAATGTAAATATTGGGGTAACGAGACTCAACATCTTATGTCTCAGGCGACGAGCGAAATATGGTGTAGTGCATACCATCTTAGCTAGCCCATGTTGTTATGGGCGGGCGTGTCACTTACCATCAGGTGAACGTCCCGCTCGTCTCGTCGCTTAATAAGATAAAAAAAAAACTATTTATAATACTAGCTGTTCCTTGGCTGCTTTGCTGTCTATAACACTGCCTCCACCTTTTGGTGGTAATATTGCATAAAGTCCGTTCTTAGGTAACCTATAACCAAGTTTCAAGTCTCCAGACCTTATGGTTCTAAAGGTATTGCGATGAGTCTCTGCATAGCTGGATATCCTCTTATAAGTTTTTTTATATATTAAGCGACGAAACGTAGGGGATGTTCACCTGATGGTAAATGGTACACTTGCCTATAACAACGTGGCGCTAGTTAGAATGGTATACATCATCATCATCAGCTGATAAACGTCCACTGTTGGGTACAGGCCTCTCCCAAAGATCTCCACATACAGTCAGCATGGCCTTCGGCACCGCTGAGCACTAGAAGTTATCGTATGTAGGAGTTTATAAGGGGGATTTGGGCCATTTCCCACCACGCTGGGCCAGTGCGTGTTGGCGGGAGCCAGGGCCTCGTTTGTTGATTCGCAGGGTGCACCGCGAGCAGATGAGGTTAGCTTGCGTCCCGTAAGTTGTTACGCGGGAATGGTATACCCTACTTCACATCCCCTCGTCACCTTAAGACATAAGATATTGAATCTCGTTACCCCAGTAATTACAGCTACAGCGTCCTTCGAACCCGAAGCCAGTAATGTTTGCGCAGTACCGTTTGGCGGCAGAAGTAGGCGCCTCCGTGATACTTACCTGCCTATGTATAGCTTGGATTGAATTTATTGCAGTACGAGATATATTTTAATCTGACTCCAGATGCTAGATCTACGTTTTAAAGTGGTATAAGTAATAAAAAAGTTAGTATATTAAAATGAGTGTTAAATTGTTATTTTTAATGTACAAGTTACCATCATGCAAACTTTCTATTAGTCGCCACTTTATATTGAAAACGGAAACCTTTTTACCCCCGTCATTCCCCCGCTTAATCTATACTTACCTTGATGTTTTATGTTTTATTTGAATTTGTACTCGCTTGATAAATTCGTGAAGCACTTTTCCGCGGAATATCAAATATTAAAGGGAGCGTTCGCCTTTGTGTTTTCGGATTTGGTAATATCGCCGTGAGTACCGCGAGTACGGAGTACTTTTTTAAACGGTTCCCGTGCCCGCCGTAATCCTCTAACACAGAATACAGTAAAGGAAAAAAACAAAGCGTATAAAAGTTGACCCAAATTTCCGAGTACATTACGTTTTCCCCCTTTTTTTTTCCTTATTCAACGAAAGTGCTGTGTGTTTTAAGGTTGTGTGTCACCGAAGCGCCCAAAATATGACGCCCGATTAAAATGTGCGGCCACGGATGTAGTGAACCCTCTGGAGTTTATTGCGGGTTTCAATCACGTAATGTAACCTAGTACGCCGGAATGCATTTCCGTATAATTCAGCGAGATTCCTGGCACGAACTAATCTTTAGAAATACAACTGATTTTTGATAGAACTAATGAAATTATCAGTTGTATAGTGTGCTCTTGTATATCGACACGTTTCGTTGTTACTTCTGGCGTGGTATTCCACGAGAGTCCCGCTCGTTTTATAATAAGTGAAAGCCATTAAAGTCGGCCGCATTATAAACACTTGAACAAGACATTTCAATAGACAAACCGCCCTCGACGAAAGTTACGCTGAGGAGTGCTGCGGGAGCGATTACATGAGGCTATAAAAACAGAACCCGGCGCGGCGCACCCCGCGAATCCAACCTTCGAAATTTCAATGCAGAGTTCGTTTTCCCGCCGCGAGGTGCGCTAATAGCCCGTTAGCAGGTGAGCAGGCCATCTCTTGGATTATGTTGTGGAAATATAAAGTTTTCCCAATAAATAATGCAGTGCGCTGCTGGCGCGGAGCACCCCTCCATCCACACTTCGTCGCTTTAATATCGGTCGGGGGTTGGAGGTAAACGTATCGATAAATCACATTTAGTATTTCTCATCTCCAGTTTATTCAATTTATAAATTTACGAAAGCGTTTTTAAGAAGAAAAAAAAACTAGTATCGAACTTCAATGACCAGAAATATTATTCAAACTTATCTCAAGAGCTTCCAGGAAACAATCTAATTTCATACTGCACATACTGTGCAATATACTGTATGCAATATGCAGTAGTGTTCCTGTTTGAATGATATCACCATGATAATATAAGCAATATTGCTATGTAAAGAGTTTCTATATCTTGTCTCATAAATAAACATTATCAGAGCCGTATACATCTTGTAAATGTCCTGCTCTCCGACGTGATCTGCTTGTAAGGATGTGCACACAGCACCACACCGTTCGACACTAGGATGATATATGTGATAGACTAGAGATTTGTACCGCCGTTCAAACCGAGACATAGTAATAGAAAATATATTTTTTTTAATTCAATTAAGCGACTAGACGAGCAGGACGTTCACCTGATGGTAAGTGACGACACGTGGCGCTGCTAGTTAAGTCGATATACTCTGCTCCAAAATGCACTCTTCGCCTTGAGATAAAAGATGTTAAGTCTCGCTACCCCAGTAATTATTTAAATTAGCTACGGCACCCTTTAAACCGAAATACATTTATGTTTGCACAGTACCGTTTGGCGGTAGAAATAGGAGCTGTGGTGATACCTACCTTTTTTATTGTTATCAAGAAGGAAATCTAAAAAAATACTCTTCTTCTGAGGAGAAGACAAGGGTATGTGGAATTTTTACCCACTAAAACTCCTTTGGTGGTAAACCTTAATGCGTTGCGTGATGTCGCGGGATCGCCCAACACTATGCCTAAATCACGTCCTACGGAGGATCGTAGCTCTCTACGGGACCCTCTCTTTGGTGTTATAAGCACTAGAACACCTCTTACTTGTCCATCCCAGGCTCGCGTAATGGATAGTAAGGCCACTCACCTTCAAATCTTACAAACCCGAAAACCCTTTAAGTCGCCATCTACGACAGGCAAGGATTACCTTAGTCCTATTTTTAATAGCTCAAGGCTACAGGGCAAATGGTAGTAGACAACTAGGCGGTCTCCGACAGCGCAGACCTATCACTAGTGAACTTACCATCACTTACTTACGGGTGAACTTGTCGCTAGTCTCGTCGCTTCGATGAATAAATAGTGACGGGACTGTGGACGATAATAATTTCCACCATTCAGTGTTACAGTTAATTTGTGCGCGCGGTACGCAAATTCGAATCTACCGCACGGCCGACACTGTACCCCATAACCGACTAATTAACTAGTAATTAGTTTTATTACAATAACATAAAATAATTGTCCGACGGGCGCTTTATTTAAACGCGATAAATTTATTAACACGGAAACAAACACTGCACTCGGCTGCAGTGTGATTGATTAATTTGAATTTGTTAATGTTGCTGTGATAATTATAATACAGTTGTACCCCAGGTGTCGGTTCCTTCCATGTCCCACAAGGTAGATCGACGACCTGGTGAGAATCGCGGTAACCCACTGGTTGCGAGCAACGAGTGACCGATCGATGGGGTGCAATACTAATCAACAAACAAGGGTCTGGCTCCCGCCAACACGCATTGAGCCAGCGTGGTGGAAAATGGCTCAAATCCCCCATATGAACCCCTACATATAATAACCTCTGGTTCTCAGCGGTATCAGAAGCCATGGATGTATGTGGAGATTTTTGGGGGAGGCCTATGACCAACAGTGGACGTCTATCGGCTGATGAAGATGATGATGTTACCTTGTTGGGCTGAGCTTTTTGCTGTGCTTTACTATTGGTAAATCTATGTCGCTGAAGACCATGTATGTAGGTACCGCCGTAGCGCCTATTGCCGCCGACAAGCATTCATTAATGTGTTCTGGATTGAAGGGCGTCATAGCAAATAAAATTACATGGATAACGAGACCATATCTTGTCTCTTAAAGCAATTAGGATAATGTAAAGTACATACATAGAGTACATATTATCAGAAGATCTGTAGCAACTTTACACCAGCTCCGATTGCAGCTAACTACTGCTATACTACTGGAGTAACGAGACATTTTATGACTCAAAGTAACGAGCGCAATGTGGTGCAGTGTATACGATCCTAACTAGCGCCACGTTGTTATAGACAAGCGTATCACTTAGCATCGGGTGAACGAATTGCTCATCTCATCGAATAAAATAAGATAAAAACTGAGCGGTTGTTCCGATGCTATCGACTGAAACAGCTTTCGAAGCTCACCGACAGAAGCTTTTTTCATATACCATATAACTAAGATTTCTAACAATGCATCTTAACAAATGAAATAGGGAGAGTTGAATGCCATCATGATCATCACTATCAGTCGATAGACGTCCACTGATAGACATAGGCCTCCTCCAAAGATCTCCATATCGATCGGTCCCGCGTTGCTCGCATCCCGTGGATTCCCGCGACTCTCACCAGATCGTCGGTCCACTTTGTAGGAGGCCTACCCAACACTACGTCTACCGGTATGCGGGCGCCACCCGAGGACCTTACTGACCCATTGGTCGTCAGTCCTTCAAGCAGTGTGCCCTGCCCACTGCTACTAAAGTCTAGTAATCTTTTGAGCTGTGTCGGTGATTCTAGTTCTTCTGCGGATCTCCACATTTCTGATTCGATCGCGCAGATAAACTCCAAGCATAGCCCTCTCCATTGCCCATTGAAGCCAAATAATACATAAATACAATAACAATATGTTGCTTAGAATGTTTACACAACATTCCGCGCAGCATCGTGAGCCACAAGCTTATCATTTCATCTCATCAGCTTTGTAATGTCAGATTAGAACCAATATTTAAATTGAAACAAAGGTTAAGAAACCACAAAGCTTATAAACTAAAAGGGCATGTATAATTTTTTCTTCCTTATATTAATTTACCAATTTTTCCGGAACCGGATACAGATGTTGATTTCTCATGAGACTTTCCACATCGTATTATGTGTATCCACAGGTTTATTGACTCATCAGAACATCTTCGAAACTATTAGACGTAAACACTCAAACTTCGGTATATATGCTTCTGCCATCATATGAGATAAGATTGAATTTTACAAAGTTCCGGATGCTGCGGCGATGTTACGGCCAGCAAAGAGGGCGAGGAACTGCTGTTGTATATATGTTTTGTTTATGATATCATTTTTGTGTGGGAGAAAGATTGTAGTTATAAATTTACCTCCATCTCCATTTTATGGACTTGCCTTAAAAGGTGGTGAATAGGGATTAACTCGAAAAAGAGAGCAGTAAGTTTTCCATTGAATTTTATTAACCCCTTTTAAGGAAACTTTATTTTAAATATTATTTTTGAATTATGAGAATTGAACAACGAAGACATCAAAACATACAGAACATTCTAAATCTAGACTAAATGGCATCATTCTAAAGTTATTGAATAGGGCAATAGCGAGCGAAAGTAAAAAATGGCGGGTGAAGTATGTTTGTATATACACAAGGGTATACACAGTATAAAGGGTGAAGGGATGGTAAGAATGAAAACATATAACAATAGCGAGAAAATGGGATTAATTTGGATAACAAAAGATCACTGAGAATGTCCGTTCTATTATATATCAAAAGCCTGTTTTTATGAAGCAGTTATTAAATATATATATAACGAATATTTATATATGGCCTTTAGTCTAAACAATTGATTATATGTAAATGTTATCTACGATATATATATATATATATATATATATAGAAGAGATCCAGAGAGATATCGACACGAGATCTCCGAAACTATTAGACGTAAACACTCAAATATTTGATAGAGATATTGCTTCAGCTGAGAATTTATTTTACAAAATTCCTTCTTTGAAGGGAGTTACGGGGGTGTACCGCCCAGCAAAGCGGAAGGAGAGCAGCTACTGTATATCTGAGTAAAGAAAAAGTCTATCAAAGGCCGGAATAAAGGCGTAGTTTTGTTGCGCGTTGTGTTCCGGCTGTGCGACGGTCACTCGCCGCTATCGGAGCTTTCACCATCATCATTGCAAATAGATTCTAAAAATACCATTATATTCTAATATACGTGGAGTGTGAGCGGAAAAAAAGTACGCGCTCCTATATTTATTTTCTAAACTGGAAACCTAATGTAACTGGGGCAGAGTCCGGCGTGAATAAATGAGGAGCCCGCAAACCCGTTAGCCCGTGTAAACACGGCCGGGGCGCAGCCGGGGGTCAGGGGCCGCCGCGGGGGACATGCCGCTTTCTGATGCACCGAGTTTGTCTAAACTTGCACCGCACTCGAATTTCTGATGCGGTTTACGTCCAGGATCGACAGACGTCATGGTGGGGCCGCGTCGAAATGCGGATGTAGAGTTAAGAGACTGAGCGCTTTGAAAGCGATCCCAGAAATTTAAACATTCCTAGCACGATAATACCTTTTTATACGACGAGACGAACGGGACGTTCACCTGGTGGTAACTGATACGCCTGCTCATAATAACGTGGCGCTAGTAAGAAGGACATTGCTTGATGACATATCTCATTAGCCCAGTGGTTTTACTAGCTACAACACCCTTCGAAACCGGATTAATGTTTGCATACTTTTGTTTGCTGGTTGCGATAGAAGCTGCGTGGACAGACCTGAACAGTCTCCGGCAACAGAGACCTACCATCAGTATATACTATATTTTGAGTGTTAAGTCCCGTTATTTCAATAGCTCAACTCAATAGCTAGTATTGGTTAAGTGCTTGGAGACATATGGCTCGTCTGGAATCTATGGAAGCTTTACTTTTCTACTACATAAGAATATTTTCGTAACGTTTATGTCCTATTTTACACCGTCAGTCACAGGTGATTGACACGCCTTTCACAGAAAGTGCAGTGTCAGCCAGCAACGGCTGAGGGAACATTTAATGTGTTACTATTATAATAAACGTCGATAACAAACATGTATAAACTAGCTGTTCCCCGCCCACTTTCCTAGCCGTGACACCCCCACAACTCCCTTTGGGGGCGAATTTTGTAAAATCTATTTCTATCTGACTTCTGAATAAAAAAAGCAATATCTCTAACAAATTTTGAGTGTTTACGTCTAATAGTTTCGGAAATCTTGAAATGAGTCAATGAATCTGTCAATCTTCTTTCTCTCTCTCTCTCTCTATATATATATATATATATAACTGCATGTTTGTGTCATGACGCATTTCTTTTATAATAAGCAATAAATCCAAAGTCTAAAAAATCATAATTGCTTATTTACTTTAATTACAAAACTTATTTTGCTTTGGCGTGCTTCAGCTCGCGTGTTCGTTACCAGTTCTCAAGTTAAAGCTCAGATAACATTTATGGCGGTGACTTCGTAGTTCAGGCTTTAAACTGTTGTTAACAGAGTGAAATGTCTATTTCAGTTTTTCATGAAAGCTAAGATTTATTTAACGCCAAACTGTTAAATTATTTAAATTGTGAGTCACGTGGTGGCTGTTGTCTGATATCTCTCAAGACTAAGGTTAGGTTAGGACTAAGGTTAGATGGACATAGTGTCTGTTACTATCGCTACACTAGTGACAAACATTACTGTTATCTAGTTTTACAGGTGCTAAATTAGTGTTAAACTAGAGGGTCATAACCTTATGTCTCATCAATAAGTACTTTGTAATTCTTTATAATAATATAGCGCAAAAATGATGTTGACAAGAGCCTTTCTTTTTAAGTTAGCCTTCCTGTTTATGTTTTCGCGTTGTCGTGTAAATAATTGTTAGGTCACTTAAATTGTGATTAAAAGTGTAATTTCAACTTATTTCTTGTACAAAACATTTATTAGCGCAGTAGTTATTATATTAATGAAATTGAAGTTAAAAAGTTTTAAATCTCTTCATGCTTTAGTAACCCTATTCATTAATGTAATATGTTTTTGTTTCAGGTAAGTTACTATTTCTTTTACTACAGAGGTGACAAAACATATATGAGCAGTAAGACGGTAAGAGTTCTTTGTAGACCATAAACTTACGTATTTATAATACATTAAGTTTCTAAATCTTCAATTCTCATAGATTTTAGTGATGAAGTCTGTGCTGATAGGCCATAGAAGTAGTTACAATTCAATACGGAGTTTTAACTGCAGAAAACTGATGTTACAAATCGATGAAGTAGGTTGTATAAACAATCTAACAAGTACTGCATAGTTTTAAACACGATATCGCTCATTTTATCACTACATAGTTAAAATTATAAACTGATTATTATTTTTTTCAGAATAATACCATTACTTCGCGTGCTCACGTAACCGCACAGTTAACCAACGATATAATAATATGTAATGACTCATTTGCATATCCGTAGAGTCGAAGGAGAGAAGAAATATTATGTATTCTAACTCATCATGTAATTCACCGGTTTTCTTATACCCAGCCGCCGCTCAGAGCATCGATCGCACCAATCTTTCAGACGGTAAAAGCTGAACATTACGCGGAGACGGCGCACGCCCAATTACCAGGAATCGAATACCGAATGAACGCAATTTTCCACGTTTACGTTTGAACCGAATCCATCCCCGATCACATCACATCACATCCGCAAAGGCTTGTGACGTAGCGGAAACGGGGCTTTAGGACCGAACGGAACCTCCTCACGGTCATAAACCATATACATATCTTTGTATTAGGTCCTTACATATGAAATTAGCGTTTTGTCGCACTGACCACTTTGATATGAAATATCTGCTCTTTGGTTAACAATTCCAAATTCAAATTCATAAATTCATTTAGCTGATACATTTGAGTATTGAACACAGTCATTCATTTGTTTTTTCTTTATTAATTTTTTTCTTTGGCGTTGCTTATTACCGCACAATGGAAAACATGAAATATCATTATATTTACGAGAAAGAGTTCTACCGTGGTACCAGGTACCAGTGCTGCAGAAACAGCTCGAAGGATTAATGATGTGTACGGCGCTGGTGTCGCAAACGAAAGCACGGTACGTTTTTGGTTTCAACGTTTTCGTTCTGAAAATTTCGACCTTCAGAACCAACCCCGTGGACGGTCGGAGACCAAAGTGAAAAATGAAGAATTAAAGGCTATTGTGGAAGCGGATCCATCACAAAGCAGTTCAGAGATACCTGCAGGCTTCGGGGTAAGTGATAAAACTATATTAATTCACTTGAAGCAAATCAGGAAAGTAAAAAAACTTGAACGATCGGTACCTCATGAGTTGAGTGAATCGAACTTGCGAACACGCGCCGACTGCTGCTGCTGTGTTACTTTGCTCCATCGACACAATGATGAAGGGATTTTAAATCGAATCATTACTTGTGATGAAAAGTGAATACTGTACGATAATCGGAAACGCTCGTCGCAATGGCTGAACCCTGGAGACCCAGCCATATCCTGCCCTAAACAAAAATTAACCCAGAAAGAGGTACTTTCTAAAATCTAGCCAAACGATTACGGCAGATATCTATTATCACCAACTACAAACCATGAAGGAAGAACTAGCTGCTAAACAACCGAGATTGGTCAATCGCTCTAGACCACTGCTGCTTCACGACAACGCGATATCCACCGTACTCCCCGGACCTTGTCCCAACAGATTATTATTTTTTCCGGAATTTAGACAACTTCTTACAAGGAAAAAAATTCAACTCCGATGCTGCAGTCCAAACCGCCTTCAAAGTGTTTATTGATTCTCGCCTCCATGGTATTTCTTAGTAAAGTGATCAGTTAACTACCTATGAGATGGCAAAGTGTATAGATAACAACGATACATACTTTGATTAATTAAATATGTTTTACAAAAAAAAGATTACTTTATATTCCTCCCGTACAAAACGCCAATTTCATATGTAAGGACCTAATATTTACAGTTAAGTGTAACCAACGTATCTGTACAGTGACCTGAATACAAAGTACATTGAGGTGAACAATTTTTAAAACATTAATCTAATTACAAAACACAATCACCAGTTAATCATTTAAATGATGAAAACATTCACTAAAGGCACTAACATAGTTATTATCAGAGGAGCAGAATGATGAAGACAAAATCACCATCACCAAGTTTCAGAATTTTTAGAATTTAGTGATGGTTTCTTTCGTCTTCATCGTCCTACTCCTCCGATAATAACGATATCAGTTGCGAACTCTTTCCATCAATAACGAAATAGTTAACCTCTTATTTAAATAAATCCCTTTGTTTATGTATTTTTTAATAATTCCACAAACGCTAAAGCTAATACAAGAGCATGAGGCCTATGTCGATCAGTGGACGTCTGTCGGCTGATGATGATATTTTTAATTAATTTAGTCTTCTAGATTAGAAATATCAAATACATATCAGTGTCAGACTTATATTTAAAGACTAAATAGATTACTTCATAATTGATAAGAGCATTCAATCAGCTCCCAAAATTGATTAAGCCAGTTGAACAGCGACAACTTTTATTTGAGGTTAACAATGATAGGTTCTTAACAAACAAAATCTTTTTGTGCTAAAACTGGATGAACTTTACGATATTATAGTATAGATTTATCAGCGCCTAGTAACAGTGAGATGTTAGGGAAATAACACAGCATTCGGAGCGAGTTCAACTCGTGCGTGCGTCCCCCAAATTAGGTTCTAAGGACCCGCTGATTAAAATTCCAACACGATCTCTTATATCAAAATTCATTTGCGCTAAAGCGTCTCCCGGAGCCACTGCGAGATGTAATTCGTACATCATTCACAACCAATCCTTTGTTGGTCTCCATTCTTTGCCGCTCTCGTACATTTTTTTGTCATTCCATTTGTACAAAGGCAGGGCATTTCAGGCAGAATTATTGTCCTTGCGCTCCCTTTATTTATAACTTTCGACTTTATTAATACGGATCGTAATACAGGCTGTATAGTAATGAAAGTGCACGGAGCTGAGTTTGCAATTTTAAAATTAAAAAATTTCATTAAATATTCGGAGTAATTTAGTATTGATCCACTATATTTGTAATGATTTTGATATTTGGTAGTTACATAATTTAATCATACATTGACTATGAATATATATAAAACTGGAACAAGCTATGACCTGATGTTATCTAGTATCTAAAATAATTACATTTGCATTCTACTTAAAAATGTACTAGTTATTGTTAAAAGCTTTCCAATAGAAAACTCCTAGATTTTATGTAATAAATCAGTAGACATCTCTCTTATTGTTCCCACTATTGGGACTCGAAGTTTTCCTATGGAGTAAGTCAAGGCTAAGACGCCAACTAAGTACGGTTAGTGGATGTCACTTGTATACGAAGTCTGTTGATCTTGGAACCTGTCGGATTCCCTTCAAACGTTTCCATCAAAAGAAGCTTAACCTGCATGAGAACCGAATCCAAATACTTCGAGATGTACAGTACGTACCTTTCAAATTGTGATGATTTTCACTAATTTCTTTGTAATACTTAGTATTTTTTTGCACCTTCTCAATGTTTTAAACGTCGATTCCCATATTTTAGTTCAAAGTGTAACATTTGGATATAAACATAAGTCGCAGTAAGTAAAACAAAACTTTTTTTAATCACCCTATAAACAAACGAACGCAAACAAAACAAAGAGGAATCCGCTGGCTATTTCTCGTTAATGAGTGAAAACTTTGAAATATTGACTCTCAGTTAGCTGCTTCAACATCGTCTAAAAGTGATTAGCCAGCCCCGAGGGATGGAGCAGCGATACGATAATCGATGGCGGAAAAATTACATTTTCATTTAAAACTTCCAAGCCGTACTATAACATTTTGACTGGGAACGGTTTTCAGTATTAACTTGAAAATTTTCGTTTGTATGTTATCCACATTTTCTTTTATCAACAGATTCCTTATTTGTATTTGACTAAAGTAATTAATCTTTAACAAAATGTTTTTCTAACTTACCATTATTATTTAGAAACTTAGCTTTTAGGAATTTAACTACTTGGCGATCAAAATAGTTTTTCTAATATTCAAGTTAAGTCTAATAATTTTGTAGTCCAGACATTTTTCCTTGGTTTTCTGTAATTAAAATCTGCTTGGTACTTCAAGTGACTTCTCGATATTACGTCGAATGGCGTCATTCTGTCTGCGAGCAAGAATTTTTCTTAACAGGGGGCCGCTGAAAAAAAAATCCATTCTAGTTTTAATTACTATGCCGCCGGACGGGCCCCTCCACCGCCGGAAGGACTGACCAGGGCTTTTTAATTTTACGCGGTAATTAGATTTTTCTAGAAAACGTTCCAGTTCCGAAGAGCTGACGGTAAACGGTCCGCAATGAGTCCACGACTCGTTTAATCTATCGACTTATAAACATGCAACGATTCAATGCAGGCGACTTTTTGAATATAAAGATAAGGAAAATATTGTAGTTATTTCTTCCTTAGATGTAATCAGAAGTAGAACCTTTCTTTGACTTAGAAAATTTATTGTTGTATAAACATTCAGGTTTACTGATAGCACGAATTGATCTCAGTAGTATGTATGGACACAATTTTTTAAATTTATTTTGTTAGATAAATACGTTTACTATATTAAATTATGATTAAAACTTTTTGAGAAGTTTTTATCGAATGCTCTTGAGAAACTTACATAAATCATTTAATGAAGCTATCAAAACAAATAGCTTTGAATCACGCTGTGGTTGTACAACGTCTAAGAGCCGACAGGTTAGAAGCTGTTTCACTATCTTGTTTATTAATGCGTCTACAAATTAATCTTAAAATAAGTATGGCGTTGGTGAGGGAGCGACGCTCGGACCGCAACTGTATAATTTGTTGAGCCGCGCACTTAGTTGGAACTAAACAACATCAACAGCCATTACCAAGCTATCGTGAACTGAAAGAGGTCGGTGTGGTTCGTTTACATTTCCAATTGCATCTCGGCTCGCGCCGTGGCCGAGGGCGATGCATTAACATAATTGCAACCACTATATTGATTGGCTTGCGCCCGGCTCCACATGCCGCTACTGGTGGAGCACTGCCAGTTGCGGATTCTGTGAAACTTTTTCAAAGAATTATTATGCAACGTGCAATAAACTTTTTATTACAATTAAAAAATCAAGTGTAAAAGATGTTTATTTACTTTACATCACAATTCCGAATAAAAAATAAAACACGAATGGATTCGTATTCTTTGTCTGTTCTATTCTAGTTCAGCAAAGAGATATTTATGACACATATCACATTACTCAGAAACCAGCATTGGGCCAGCGTGGTGACAAACGGCCAAAATCTCCCCCGTGAGAGCCTCTACAAACGACGGCTCCTAGTGCCCGGCGATACTGGAAGCCATGCTGATTGTGAACCGATAGCGGTGATCTTTAGCGAAATCCTATGTCCAGCAGTTCTATCCACTGATGATGATAATATATCACATATCTTAATTTCTGGTATTACCTTATGTACTTTAATTGATACAAAAATTTGTACAACTTTATTATTGAAAAATTTCCTGAAATGCCAAAATTTACATGTGATATAGATAAATATCTTTTACTGTTTTAATCCTTTTTTCGATTTATTACGAAGGAATCTTGCGCAAATTGTGTTTGGTAATATTATTAAGAGTTTTTATTTATTTATGTGTGTAACAAATATAGAGACGCTGTTTAGTTACTTTCTGCTCCTAATGAACTATCCTAAGTTGCATCGCTCTGCGATAAACAGAGATGTAGTCTTCGGTAGCCTACGATAATTGCTTGATCGTATCACCCGTCGTGGTGTGAACGCTCGCCGCTTATTTATATATAATAGCTGTTCCACCATTTCGCTGGAGCTGAATTGAATGATGCTCGTAATTGCAATGTTCAAGTTATCGCCTGCGTGGGATAAGTAAATTATACCTATTTCATGCAATCATTTATCTAAGATTGAGACAGGAAAATTGTATCATTAAAGAGATTTTATAGAGTAACATAAATCATATGTTGTTAAATAGGTATTTAATGTTAGTACATTGTTAAATTTATTTCATTAAAAATATAAGAAGATTTAAACTGATAAGGAATATATAGAGAAAGTGAACAGATCTTAAAATCATATTACAGTAAGATCATCACAACAAGCTAAAGGATTTGGGATAAATCTATATATACCTAATAATGAAATACTATAGTTTTGACATGAACTTTATAGTATTAGTAAAAATATATAGTACGCCCTTGGTACATAAACTGTTTTCCTTCAGTTTAATTAAAACCGCAAGAAATAAGAAATATGTTGAGCGCACAACGTTTAAGAGGCGGGGAAGCTGAATCAGAAAACTGTAATTTAAACGCGTCGTTAATTTCCGCTCAATAGATTTTTATGAAGCGTCCCTCCCTATCTTCGCCGTAAAAATATCAGCCGAGCCGGCAACTAGTCTGAGATGACAGGCAATGTCCCCCTTAACAGGCCCCTCCGGACGTACAGAGTCTAGATATTTCGACTCAATTTCACTCCATGTGGTAAAGATGACGATCACTAGATACGTGCTCTAACTGCCTCCACATAGCGACGACTAACCTCTCGCATAATACAGAGGTACCTAATTTGTAAGTACATGTTGAGTTTGATTGGTGATAGAATTTTGATGATATAGACAACTGGCTGACACCTTCGTATAGTACATCTGCGGCAATGATCCTGACGTAGTGGCTGACCAGTCGTCCGTACTGTAAAGGTCGCGGGAAAACGCTGGATGCGAGCAGCGCAGAATCGATTAGTTTAGTGAATTTTGGGAAAGGCCTATGTCTAGCTATGCATGTCTGTCAGCTGATAATGATAATAACTGTCAATAAAGAGACTTCTGTCCCGGCTGCCAAGATATGAGAGTCTGAGTATACTGGGTGAACACTCTTTACTATCGACAGCCTCATCGTCTATTGCCACCATATTAATTGAAGACATGTGTTAGTCTGTTGTAGATGAAAATTCTAATTAATTCATAACCTACGTTTTTTGGTGGTATGCTTTCCCACGGTGTTTAGTTTAAAAAACCTTTATAATTATCAGAAAATCAAAATATTGTGATATATATACATTAAATTATATCTAAATTTTGAGGTTTTAATTTAAAAACCCAGTCATTGCTAGGGGTTCCGCTACTCTGTGCTTCTGGGAAAAAACGGACTAATTCAGCCGATGCTCTACCAAAGTAACAAAAGATAAATGTATCAGATTAGGCCGCATTGGAAACCGAACTCTCCCGACCAGCTTTCTCTTGAAAAGCTTAAATCATAAAATCCAGAAATCACAACATAAAAAAATGTTGGTAATTCGATTTGACTGTTTTGATTTTTAGAGGTCGAAATGTTATCTTCCTAGTTTTCTTGACTATTTATATGTGCTGGCCACGATCCACAGTTATAAGGAACCGATCTCAAAAAGATGTATTTTGACGTCAATAATGAAACTACTGATTATCAAGATGGTAAAACTATCAGAAAACTTTTTGAAATTTACATTGAAGCTAATTGGCTAGATAACGATAATTTTGTGAAATGCCTCAAGCTATCTACGTGTTATCTTAATGGGGTAATTTTGTATTGCTTACCAACCCCGGAGTCAGCAGACTGTGATGTAGATCGGGATGCCCCTCGTGCAATAAAAAGATTGAAAGTTATTTGTCATTCAGGAATGTCGGTGTATTATGCAAGGAGTGCGGTGGCACGGCACCGCACCGCAGCGCCCTTGCCGTTCTAACGCGATCGGAATAAGTTATTTGCTTTCGGTTTTGTTAGTTCGCCGCCTGCGCCGCTTTGTTTTATTGCGGCTTACGCAATTCAACAGCTACTATATCAAAAACGGGATTTTTGTAAACCTCGATACAATGACAGGTGGCGTAACTCAATTTCTGTGTAAACAAGATTTATTGCAAGTCGATTAAAAGTATTCTCAATTTCGTGAAATTTTACTTTTCGAACTTTTGTTTTTATCTAGCGGTTATGTTTTAAAATTTAATCTAGCAGTATTAATATTTTAAGATAATTTGTATCCATTACTTTCGTCAATAACAGATTTAGATAAAGCATTCCTTTACTAAAGTTCTGAACGGTTTGATAGTAATCAATTTGGCGATTTGTGTAATATTTACAATATTACCTGAATCTGTAGTCACATCTTGATTGAATTGAATACTATGATCTAGGCTTATAATTTATTTATTGAAGACTAAAGACAGGAGACTGAAGTAACGAAACTAAAACAAATTATGTCCCAAGGAGACCACAATAAGGTGCAGTGTCAATAATTTTAATTAGTGCTACTTTATCATGTATGCACATTTCATTTACTATCAACCTTTTAGTCCTCTTGAACACTAAATCGAACTATTTGATACATATCCTAATTTATATAACACATTCAACAGTGGTTATGTAATTAACTTTGTATATGTAATAACTAAATAAATATGGTAGGAAACTTGCCGCTGTTGCCTCTGCGAAGATTGATTTCCCAATCTGAAGGGGAAAATTAAGGTTTCACTGCAATATTTTAAATTTATTTGCTTTTGCGATGCAAATTATGAAATAGAGATGGGGAGGAATTTTATTTCCTTCCCTTTAATCGAATAGGGGCGGCCATTGTTGCTTCCGTGGGGCTAAGGCTGTTTGCTTTTTACTGTTTGAAGTCTTATGAGTTGCGGAATAAATAATATTTATAGACCGCAACTCGGTTCCGACATAATTTAACAATTCCGGTGAATTTGAATGTAGATGTAAGAAGTGATTTTATTTTGTTTTACAATATATATTTTCTGATACAAAAATCCATTAGAAGGTTCTGTTGGTGAAGTCGCAATGGTTTTTTCCAACTTCCTAAGTTTATCACTTTCACAAAGTATTCCAGACAATATTCCTGGGACAGCCGCCCAATACTTACAATAATAAACGGAGCCGGCAAAAACTAATCTAACTCAAACACTCGTAAAGATAACAGAGGGCGCTCCTGCGGGAATTCATCTGTTTAGCCTCTTTTACAACTCTGTCGAAGTGAGCTTCCCAATAATTCACTGAGGCTCCGGTCTGCTCGGTTCCGATTCCATTAAAGTGACAAGGTGCTACGTCCGAAATAGGTTTAGGTCCGGACGCTGCGCGCCGTGCCCCTCACCAATTAAAAATAGTCGGATTGGAAATTCTCATTGATGCATTGTTTCCACTAGCTTTTAACCTATTTGTAGTATCTTTTAATTTATTGACTAAATTTCCATATTCTTACAAAACTATTTTAGTAACGCGCTTTGGTAACTTACAAACATTAAAATGTACAGAGGTTTCTTTATAAGAAACATCATCTGTTTAATAAAAAGCTCTGCTAGTATAAAACAAGTTTTTTAATCAATATTTTGTTCTGTAAAATGATAGGATCATTAGGTTTTGTATCTCGTTGAACAATTTAAAATTTCATCAACTTTTCTTACTTTAATAACGAGAATCTACCTTACTTTAATGTCGACTTATATTGACTTATGTTTACCGGTGGTAAATCGCTATTTCCGGAGACAATCTATAGGTAAGTACCACCGCAGTTGATACTGCAGCCGACAAACAGCAATGTGCAAACATTACTGTGTTCCGATTTGAAGGGCGCTGTAGTTAATGAAATTACTGGAGTATCGAAACTCGACATCTTATGTATCAAGTACAACTATCACATCGTGGTTCAGTGTATAACTTCCTAAGCAGCGTCACGTTGTTATGGGCAATCACTTACCACAAGATGAACATCCTGCTCGTTATATCGCTTCGTTGTATAAAAAAATAGTCCGTATTAATTTAACGTAGGCCTGTTTTGACATAATTTTTCCCAGAACATTGTATCCGATTAAATTATGTATATTATCTAACAAGTTGTTCAATGTATGAACGAGCGGTCTAGTAGATATAATCGCAATGGGAAGGTACAGAGGTTGTAGCCCGCGCATTGCCGCGGACAATGGGGCAACTTGAACCCGCCGCTATCGATCTACTGATCACTTGAATCTTCCAGAGGAAACGACCTCTGTACCGCGATCACAATGCAATTTACCAAAATCATCTGAGTTGTATCAAATAGTATAATAATATTATTACTTTTCATTGATAGTAGGATTCTTGCTCTATCTAGGGATAATGTATAATTATTAATACTGTATTATCGCTTAAAAGGTGCTGCAACTAATGACACTGATTAAGAACACAAAGTCCAAAGGCTGCGGTGTAAACATTTGAACTACCTACTTAACAAGTACAAGCGTATCCTTACTGCTCACTAGGTGATAAGAAATTCTTTTTTTGAATATGATCAGAATCTTTTTCAATGGAAATATAAATTTTTAAACGATATTATATTTGTAATATTTTCACTATGAAAATATTATTTTGATATAATTTATCATATAAGAAATATTCTAGAGAGATTCTAGGCTATTTAGTTAAAAAAAATTCGAAGGTACATTGTTAGCGGTCACTGTTACAACACGTATACAGTACCTGCCTCGAGTCGTGACGAGATATCGTGATGTTACTGGTAATTTGAGGTGCATTACCGTCTATGCATCAGACGACGTCGGTTTCGCTGATAGCCTGCGCGGTAATGACCCACGCTGCTTTGGAAAGTGTGCTGTTAACCTCAATTACAACAATTTGCATTGCCACAACAAGTCTGATGAGTATAGAATTGAATGATACTGGAAAAAAATATTTTCTGTTTTTTTTTTGCAGATATTATATGTCGCTAGTTAGGATGATAACACAACATTTTACTGGATTTGATAATAGTTTAGGACAAAAGATATTGCCTTAGTAATAAACAAACATCTTAACGATTCCATTTTTGATACTCAGGGCCTTCTCTCACAAAGAGAGTCAAGGTCATTTATGCTTCTCTAAATATTACAATCTTCTTGATACAGGAGAAGTGAAGTTTTATGCTTATACTCCTACTTAGCGATTACATTAGGCTCTAAAATGTTGAGTGGCCTCTGACTAGTTATTTCATCATCATCATATGTATCAGTCTTTGTTTATCCACTGCCGGATATACATCTTCCCCAAAGTCTTTCACCAAACGCGATCCTCACCTAATCATTTACTACATACATAAAAACAATAGTAATTGTTATTGATGTGAGTAATAAATATGATTTAATTAATAATCTATTTTCAGAAACTCGAATACCTTCAATATTTCATAATTATAATAACTGAACTGAAGTAGTAATCAGCAGGTCATACAGCTCGTTTCTAAAATGGATGTAGGGGAATCGAAGGACTGATGTAACAACCCTGCACCGGAAAGTGCAGCATTGGTAGAAGCTCAACTAGATAGACAAACAACGTTAAAAGGATCGCTGATAGCCACTGGACCATGTGTTGTGGAATACGATATAAGAAACGAATATTCAGCACAGACGTCCATCAGTTGAGATGATGATGATTGACTAATAAAGCATCACTACTCAATCACTGAAATAGCCACAAAAGACGTAGTAGAGATGGATATAATAAATCTGGCTTTGTTGTTAGGGGAAAATATTGGTAATGTTGGCGATATTTGTTAGAGAAACGCAAAGGGAAATTATTAGGAGTAAACATCTGAAGGATGTATTACTCGTGTTATTACAAAAGCCTTCTTCAACGAGGCATTAAATGGACAGATCGACTGATGAACAGGCTCCGCATTAGTACGACCGTTAGCCGATGTTTTGCTCCAGCGGGCGCGTCACGACTTGTTTCCCACTCGATCGGCTGTTCATTAGCTTATTCCGCAACTTAATTACTTACATCGGTTTTGTTGTAAGATATTTATACTACTACTTTATATTCTTGAACATTCGTTACTTTTATTTTGTTACTACATTTATTATCATAATCTATTCTCATGGGATACATAAGCAAATGTAACACCTCATCTCCTCAACCCTCGAGCGAAAATTACATCTTCATAGAAGGTACCGGGGTTACTTATAAACCGAATTTCCATATAAAGAGTGCACAATTAGCCCCCAAAACGCCTCTCCACCGCTCAGCCCCCGTAGCCCCGTACACCTCGCGAGCTGTATGGCAACGTATTTGCTCCCTTCCCTTTTTCCACACTCGGAATAACAAATGGCTACCACCTGCGAATACGCTGTGAAATTCCTGGATATAACAATAAAGCCTTTATACAAAGGTGATGGTGAAGTAATAAAATTTCAGCTTGTTTTCTTACGCCAGACCTTTTCGACGCTTTGCCTGAGAATATACTTAATGCTGGAAGTGAATTATAGCAACATTTTATTTAGTACTATGCTGTAAACCTTTGGATGCGTTAAAGAGTAATGTTATGAAGACTTTTTATGTAAAGTCTAATTGCTAGATGGATCAAATAACAATACTTTTGCTCTTACGTTCACTTTAAAAAGGCAATGTAAAAACAAGATTTTTTGGATTACACTCCTCAATATTGTTGTCTCTTGATCATTTACTCATAAGACAATAAAGCCATCCCGTCCACTGTGGATAAATAAAATATAACAAACGTTACAAGACTTTCTATTTAATAACTCAACGCCTCGAGCTCAATGTGGTGTGTAAATAAAATAATCTGAACTCAGGAGTTATTTTTAGAAAATCTATTACTGAATTACATCACTGTTAGGTAAATGTCCTCTCCACATCTTTAAAAGTTAATTTAATAAACTGTTTCTTTATAGGAAGATGAAATTATTTTAGTGATCATCATCTATAGTTTCATGTAGTGTACAATGAGAACATGGTCATCCATTGTAATTAGCTCACGCTAACAATAAAGGAACCTGTTCAAGTGACGTATTGTGATGGATCGCGTCATAGTCACGGAACAACTGGAGAGATATTAAATGTTAGCCGAGAGGCAACTAACGGATGAGGAAACAGATAAATTAAAACAATTCGTTAAGCTATCACATTTTCACCAATTAAACTATATAATACAAGAGAGAAATAAAGATAAGGACTATTCTCAGGTTTTTCCTGCGTGATCGAGTTAGAAATGAAGAAATCCGCAGGTTAACTAGGGTCTCCGATATAGTCCACATTTTTGCTATTCTCAAGTGGTAATAGACGACCCCCACTAAGTGAACCGACGATCTAGTGAAGGTCGCTGGAAGCCGCTGGATGCGGTCAAGGCAAGAGCGATTGACGTGGAATCCTGTGCCCAACAGAGAGCGTTATGCGGCTAATAAGGGTACCTTATCTTTCTTGTCTCTAGATCGCAATATATAAATCGATATATTTGTAATTTCTTTATTCGTACCCGCTACTTCCGTTGATAAAAATGTAATGTAACGTTTCGCTTAATTGAATTTTCTATTCTGTAAATAAACTCTGAATAGACACCAATATTAAATCCAAAGTCTTTTCTTTTCATTTTCCGCCCCCGTAATGGTGTTTTATCAACACTTAAGATATTCATCTCATTCAATTCTGAATTTGTTTATTTAACTTTATTACCATTTCATGAATGTTTCAAACGGTTTTTTTTTTCAGATGGTTTTTCCGTTAAACTTTGTTGTCGGAAAAAACTCGCTCGGACCTTTTTCCTTTAACACTCTCGGATTTTAATTGAGCGGAAACATTAATACTCGGTCGATTTTTATTTTTAGTCTATTTCTATATACGACCAGATTCTACTTTAGTGTAAAATATATTAGTTTACAAAATTAACAAAACAGGTTCAATTTAATATCACGTTTGCCTTTAGACGTAAACGATTTAAACTTAAACGAAATTTACGCTATTATGTATTTTATTATCACGTATTACTTGACAAAAAAATAGTAATTCTTTTTGAAACTAAACATCTAGTACCTCAGACAAATCTAATTCGAACACAGTAACACTAAAAAGATTACAATCGCGAGAAAATGCGAATATAACCGAAAACTGACAACCATCAATGAGTCCCCAGTAATATTAAAAGGACACATATAACTAAATAAGTAAATTTTAACAAGACTACTCTAAATATAAAATGACAATAATAAATTTTGAGCAAATTTTAGATAAAATCGCCATCGACGTTATATTTGTACAATAGTTTGGATTTTCTTGATAAGAAAACGTCAATGTTTGCTGCCGAAGAGTGTGCAAGAGTGGCGCGGAAGGAAACCCTCGCCATAAATCCGTTGTTTCGAACGCTCGTGTGTGAGCAAGCGTAGGAATCTTAGTTCAACTCGAACAAATTAGGCAAACAGACGTAATCCGTGTGACGGACGCCGGCGCCACGTTTGTCCGCCATATTTGTCCGCCATGTTGGACGCGATGCGCGGTAATTAGATAATTGCATGAGACCCCGCCGTTTGCGCATCAAACTCTGTTCGAATGTTTGCTTGTCCCGATTGGAACGGATTTCACTGCGTAGCGCTACCCCTGTAGTTACCTTAATTTAATTACAACGAATTTGTTTGACGTATTGACACTCCCCGTACAATCTCTACCCTGTCTCATTTATTTTAGTCTTGACTGTAAATGTCTATATACGGTTACAAGGTGTACTAACATACAGATAAGTGCCATTGCAGCCCCTATTGCAACTGCCAAACAATAGTGTGCAAAGATTATTGTGTTCCGATTTGATGGTCGTTGAGTAGTGTAATTACTAATAACGAGACCTAACATCTATAACTATAACATCCTAACTAGCGCTGCGTTGTTATGGACTGACGTATAACTTACCATCAGGTGAACGTGTCGCTGGTGTCGTTTCTTCGTAGAATAAAAAGAAAAGGAAATTTATTGCCTCACTAACAGCAAAGTGTGAAATTTGGCAAATGCAAAATTCTTAAGTGTGCAAAAATCAACTAATATTAAGTTAACGCATAAAAAACCTAAATTGTATACATTGTTACATTCTCCCAATGTAAAGCAGATTATAGGAAATCAAATTATGGTACAATTCCGACCGCTGACGATTTCATAAGTTAATAGATGCTGCAGCTAATATTATAAGGTTATGTGACAGGCACATCATTTACCATCAGGTGAACATCCTGTTCGTATCCTCGCTTTATGCAATAAAAAAAATATTAATCGTATCCAATGTTTGTTCCAGGTAAGCTCTCCAACTTTTCATAAATGAACTTGGAAATGGTGTGTATATTTTCACGATATTTTTCTTTTCTTCTAGGAACCTTTTTGTAATAAAGTTCTATTATTTAATGTACCCAAAAGCTTTGTTCAGATAAGTTTACTTAGTTTGAAACTAGCGAATTATTTCATACTAGATGATAGATGCATCATATTATCTCATTCTTCATTTGCCGAGTTAAAAAATTACACGAAAGATAAATAATTCTAAGAATTTAGATATAGGATTTAATACAATGTACTTATAAATAGTTAATAAACTTTAAAACAGATTTTTCTACTACAATATACTGGTGGTTAGTGTCTAGTTCAGGATATTATCTAAGTTAGTACTATCACAGTGTCTGCTCTTGTCGCCAAACAGTAATGTACAAACATTGTCATCTCCCGGTTTGAAGGGCATATAGCTAATGAAATTGCTGAAGTAATGAAACTTAAGTTTTTAAATTTTAAGGTTTAAGGCTGGGTTAATATCCTGCTCGTCTTGTCGCTTAGTTGGACAAAATAAAATCTTTATCCGTAACTATGCAAATGTATCCGGCCGCGGGCTGCACTTACCACCGGTAAAATTGCTAATGGTGCTCTTTCTAACAAATATGTCGCAAGTAATTTATATGTAAATATAGTGTAGAATTATACCATTAGTCGACACTGCCATGAACGTGATGATAGGACAGCTTTCAATGGAAACTTCCACGGGCGCTATTAAGACCATTTATGACGGGGCAATATTTTTATAAGAACAAGTCGGGGCACAACCCCCTCGTTCCGAAAGCGGGCACGCGGCGGAAGCGTCGAGTCGGTTACGTGAAATTTATAACCCGCGGCGGGGTCGTACACGGGGGTGTAAATTGGTAAATGTTGGGGTTGTAGGTGGTGCGAGGTGAGTTACACTGGACTTGTTAAATCACGCTCCTTTTAATTTGGACGGTTAATGGGTTCGCGATAACGTAAGTGCTCACTTAGTCGTAGATAATAGGTGCATTGTGCTCGATAGTGCGCGGCACGAATTATGGACAATGGACGGAAGTACATTATGATTTGAGATTACTTCATTTCACGTATATCTTGATATAACACAACACCGAGGCGCGAGTTCATCTGAAGTGTCAGTATCTGCCCGTCAATCCAAAAAACCTGATTTGCTCGATTAAATCAATGATGGAGACTAAGATTCAACATCATCATTACATCCAGCGCGATCGCTTCGATTTTTCCTTTATTGAAAAATCGCGATCTTTACTAAACTGTCGATCCGCTTGCCAAGCCAATTTCCTCTAAAAATATGGAACAGATGTAGGATAGCCACGCCGATATGTTTAGTATAGATCACACGGAAAGCTGCTGCTCCATTCTTGGACTAGTTTTCTCTTTAATGTGTAACAGGTTAAATTTTTCATCAAAAATCGCAAGAGATTAGCCGCTGATGCATTTGAATTTCATTCTTAAAAAAGAATCACTTCAAAGTGGTAGTTAAAGAGATGAAAAATAAAAGGGGTATACATAGTACAGTGGGACTCGACGGCGGGGAGCGATAGGTCACACAGATAAAATGCCCCCGATAGGGCACATACTGGGTGGAGCGCAGCTTAGCATTGTTAGCCCGTCTCGACCGGAAGCGCTTTGTGCCCCTCGTGGATTTCGGGATAACGCCGTCGCGGGGTTCGATTTAAAACATTCAATTGTCCGAACAGAACCTCTTTATGTTTAACGTAAGCAGCAATTCCGTGAAACTCATCATCATCACCATTCGTGTCCAACTAATAATTGGTTATTATCATCATTATCATTTATACCACATCCCATACAAACTTTTTGCAAATTTTTCGTTTAAAAAAAAAGCTGCTTTTCAAGCTGTTAATACATAAAAACTTGAATGTTCAACCCACTATTGCAATTATGCCTATGCACTTAACATGAGAATGAAAAAAGTTAGTTCTATTTTAATTCCATAACGGATAAGTAACGGTACTTAGCTATTCTGAGTGCTGGTGGTTAACGGCCGCGTGTGACATTTAACTAGTTTTTCACTGTACCTTGCAGTCGTAACCTATATATGGGGAGTTGATCTCCAGTCCATCCGGTCCAGTTGCACATGTCAGGAGAAAAAAGCACCACTGGAAAATATTTGTGCTGGTGTATAGTTGGTACAGATCATCTGATAATATGTACTCAGTTACAGAAATATTTATTTACATTATTCTAATCGTTTTAAGAGACAAGATATGGTCTCGTTACCTATGTAATTTTACTTGCTACGACGCCCTTCAAACCAGAACACAGTGTATGCACACTACTGTTTGTCGGCAGAAGTAGGCGCTTCGGCGGTACTTATCTAGACGGCTTCCGGCAAAGGAGACTTAGCCCTAGTAATATCCTATCATCATCAACCGATCGTCCACTGTTGAACATAGGCCTCCCACATCGATCAGCCATTCGGTGTCCACATCGCCGGGCACCAAGGACCATCGTTAAAAAGGGTTCATAAAGGGCGGGTTTAGACGATTATCACCACGCTGGCGTTATGGCACAATACGGGTTGGTGGGAGCCAGAGATCAGTAGGGTGCAACAAGAGCAGGTAAGGTTGGCTTAGGTTCCATGAGTTGTTTTGTCACACCGCTCATGTCCTATATCCTGTGTAAAATAAAAACTTACTTAGCATTTTTATTAAAAAGGATATCCTTATTTGGGTAAAACAACAACCCGCTGTAAGTTTGCTTAGTTTTTAATTAATCGGCGAGGAGTAACGCCCGCGCAACTCGGCGGAATTAACACCCCGGGGGAGCCCATTCGATTCCGCAGTCGCGGACGAAATTGTCTTTCGAATTTATATGTTAATCTGGAAGATGAGGGAAGACAGTTTATTACAATCTTAAAGTGGGAATACCGGTCGGAATTAAACATTCCGCTTCGGGTTAGGACTTGAGGAGCAATCGCTGGTTATGCTCCCGCTGAAGATGTACAAAGAAACTGAACGATCCATTTAAATAATCACTTAATATCACAACAGATTCATTATTATTATTTCAACTTAAACTTGGTTAGATTTACTTATGAACTTATCTCAGGTTATTATAATTATTTTTAGATGTCCACTGCTGGACATAGTCCTATTGTAATGAACAAGACAACAATACATACGAGTACATATATTTATTAGTACATTTATTCGCCAGAATCGATTTAATGTTCTAATAGTAAACAGACTGTTTAACGTTCCCACTGCTGGGATTAGTAGCTTTCTCTCGTGGAAAGAGAGTCAATGTAATAATAATCAAGATATCTCCCATATTCTTCACATTCATTTAAGAATGATACGAGAAAAATAAATTTCATGTTTAAGCTAACGGAATAGTACGACACGATCTTTGACAGATCGTGTTTACCTGCGACATGCTTCTGTTTGCACTGCTCCTCACCACCCCCTATCATCCTGCCCTCTCCGCCTTTCCTCCCCACAACCTTTATCAGGTTCAAACGGCGATTTTACGCGGAATCCAATATCATTTGCCCGGTAACTCTATTCTCGTTTCATATACGAAACGGAAATCATAAGTTTACTTGCGAAGTTTCTCCTTGTAATAAATTTGCGACAAACACAATAATAAACTTACCACAACTTAATGAACATAAATCATTACCTATATTTATTTATATTTATATATATATACAGTTTTATTAATTATTTTGGTCATACTTCTAAGTACTTAATCACAACCGTTTAGTACACAAATGTTTTTTTATTGTCAAACACAAAAGACTAAAAAGAAAAAATAAGGCAGAACATATATTATTTTTCTAAAGTATAAAAATCCTGTTGTTTCCAATATCAAGCTACTAAAAGTCGTTTAAAAACCAATAAAGACCTTTTAATTGTGAACCTGTGATTAAGAAACTTTTCAATCTTGATCTTCATTGACAGTAAAAAGCTAATATGAAGTTAAAGGCACTTTCAGAGGGATTATAAAGGATATGGTATAAGTAAAGTTCAGTACCGTCTTAATTGAGCTTGACACAAATTTGTTACGTCTGACAAATATATCTTATTAGGGATTTCCATTTCGTCTCCAGGCGGAGGGGGAGGGGGTACAAACACAATATCTCCGATTAGGGCTGAGGGGCACCGCCGGCTCCTCGGGCTGGGCAAACACCGCCATACGATCGAGTTGCCGACCTTGCACTGTATGGATACAGGACAAACAAGCCGCTTCTTCCCTTTTATTACTTGGATACTTCATATGTCCCCGTATTCTTTTAAGGATGTAAAAACATGTACGTATCTTTACACGCAAAAGTAAATACTATCACAATAGTTTTTAAATAAAAAAAGCTAGACTAGCAATGATTGATAATGACGCTTTATTAACACATTATCAGAAAATAATCTCCAATGAGGTATTTACTACTTATTTAATGTATACATAATCCTATTTTTAAAATCATAACTGTTTATTACAGAATTGTTAGAGGTTACGAACGTTTACGTTAAAAATATATTCTCGCAGACGAAAAATATCTCGAGACATCCGCTCGAAGGATCAACCCGGTATATCGCAGTTCCTTATCGCGATTTTAACGAAGGCATCGGCTGCGTTCGACAGCCCCGAGAGGGGTCAGCGGGGGGCCGGAAGATCCCTTGGGAGAAGGAGATAAAAGGGGGTAGGTTGACGTCTCGCGTCCAACACACGGGCCGTTCGTCTAACGAGACGCTTCCGTGAAAACGGCTGCGAAATTTGCCGGCTTGATTTGTGTGTTTCTAGAAGCAAGTTTAAACGAATGATGCACAGAATCTACCTGTTTTGATTAAGGTATTTAAGGTAACATTAATCCATCTATTAATTTAAGAATTTATGTAATTGTTCTACGGGCCGTCAGCGAGGGCAGTCGACTAACTTAGTAGAAGAGCCGAGAGAAGATAGAAGTTCTAGAGTTTGAAATAACTCTCGCCTTCGGTCCTTATTACATAGTAAAATTTTTATTTGTTAAGATGACAACCGGTGCAGAAATCGATAAAAAGTTGATTGAAACATTCCCTCACATTTATAGACACAAGCTGAGTATCAAAAGAAATAAATGGTATAAAGACACAAGGTAATTTTTTTAAATCAACATTAAATTTACGTCCACGAAACAAAAATTGTATCGTTCATTACCAAGTCCGACAACAAACGGCGCACTTCGCCGAGATAAAGCATAAAATTTAACTTGTAAGTCATTTCGATAAAAATCTTCCGACGAAAGAAAGCGCCTACAAATGTTATCTAATGTTAATTTCGAAAACAAAAGCAGTTCCGCGCTGCTACTTAAATAAGAAGACAGAAAAAAAAACAATATAAACTTTGCCACTGAATAAAAGTAACGAAATCACTGCGCCTTAATTCGTTTTCAAAAGTGAACATAACTCGAGTCTTTTTAACTCTCGCGACCTCCATCCGATATTTTGTCGTACCCATTCCAAATTGTGTCACTTCGTATCCTTGTCTTCTCTTACCTAGCACAGGTTGGTGAAGGTTTAGCTGAAGCGTCCCAACTTCATCGTCATAATCATTATCAGCCGACAGACGTCCACTGCTGTATTACATTGATCGATCCTGCGCTGCCCGTATCCAGCACCCGCAACCTTTACCAGATTGTCGGACCACCTGGTGAAGACTTGTCAACACTATGTCTTCCGGTACGCTTTCGCCATTTGAGGACCCTAGTGCCCCATCAACTGTCAGTCCTTCGAGCGATGTTTCCTGCCCATTGTCACTTGAGGCTAGCAATTTTGGACTATGTCGGTGACTAGTTCTCCTGCGGATCTCCTTATCCAGACTTAAATTTAAGAAATTTCACCTGTACTCTGATTCAACCTGATGAAGATCACAGGGTATCCTTGGATGCCACAAATGATGCGCTGGAAATGGATAGGTCACTGGGTAGACCTATAGAAGCAGTGGATAAACAAAATTGATTCTAACTGATAAACCAATATTTAGTTTTCTTTTATTTAACAAATCGGTGACAAGCAAGATTTTTACAATACTGACATAGTAGTATTGTAAAAATGTTTACACAACTGCACCTATTCAAAACAAATAAATAATATTATTAGCAACAACAATCTACAAAATGTAACATTATTATGTTTGTAAATTTCCCCTTACTTAGTAATGGACGTCTACCTAAGAAAAACGGACGCTTCATCATCATTATCAGTCTTTGTTTATCTACTGCTGGATGTAGGCCTCCCCCAATGTTTTCCACCAAATAAGATCCTCAGCATCTCACATCCACCGACTTCCGACTGCCCTGATGATGTCATCGACCAATCTAGAGGGAAAACGTCCTACACTTGCAATCTGTACACGGCCTCCACTCTAAGACTTTTCTCCCTCATCGGCCGTCACTGACACGGCAGACCTGGCCGGCCCATACCACTTCACCATGCAGATTTTGACAGCTACGACGACAACTTTAGTTCTCCGTCGAATATCTTCGTTCAGGATTTTGTCCCTTAGATAAATTTGAAGCATAGCTCTCTCCATCGCTCGCTTTGCGACTTTAAATCAGTGGACCAACCCGATGGACAGGTGCCATGTCTCTGGCATACCACTTCAAGTTTTAGTAAATTTATCACTCTCTCAGTTTCTTCATGAAAAAATTCCGCCATCTTTCAACTTGATTAACAATCTTTTTATTTATAAAACTTTACGTGAAATGTACTTAAAACCTTCAGGCTCGTAATAGTTCATCTCGATTATAAAAGAGCCTGAAATCTCCGGACATAAAGGGACGTCATCGTGGCCGTCCCGCGAATACAGCGAGGCCGTCTGATAATCCTCGGAGGCCGAAATAAAATTAAAGAAAAAAAAGTTGCTAAAAGAAAAAGTTCCCCGGCAACAATGGGCGGTCTCCGCGACAAAACACATTGCCAGGATTAAAGGAGTTGAAGAAAGTTTCCCCTGCTCGCTTTAAAGTAACTCGGCGGGGACGAGGATTTCTTATAGATGTTACGCTGGATTAAAAAAGCTGCCTTGTGAATATGTTCAGCTATTCCTGCTACATTCAGTTTTACCCGTTTCATTTCGTCCGGTTTGAGAATCTATTCTTTAATATTTCTTTTGTTTATCTACGACTCGAGATATCATTCATTCATCATCAGTCATTGTAGTCTCCTATGCCTGGACTAATTCATAATTTTCCTTCATAATGCGAACAGCGAAAGATTGTAAATAGTCGGCTTGTTACTTACTACTTCCGTATTCTTTAATAAACTAGTTATCCTCTCTTCTTTCCTTGTATCTCTGTCGATATCACATACATTAGACTAAAGTACTCCACTTCGTCCGTCATAATTAGTACAGCTTTTGCGACATTCTGCGAAAGTTAGTCTTTCCGCCTAGGTATATAGTAGGATTTTTTAAGAGAGAACAGACTACTTTTAGATTTCATGCAGGCTTCTTCTAAACACCGTCTATTATCATATAAGATCGTGGCTAAAAATTGGTTCATATTATGTTTGTTATATTATATAGGTTTAAAAAAATATTCTATATTTAATTTTCCTGTAGAGACATCAACAAAAACAAGCTCTCCCTCGCGTCACCCTTGAAAGAGGCCGCTTGTTTTGTCGCCAGTCACGGCTCGACGTTTGTCGCGTGCCCAACAAATCGAACTGATCCGCAACGATTCCTTCATTCAGTTTTCATTTCTTGAATCGTACGCACGAGCAACAATTGCTCCGCGACGAAGGTCAGTGGGCCAGCTGACTTGAGGTCAACAAACGTTTCCATTCGCATAACGATGTCGACTTCCACTCTTTCAGCTGTTACGATACAATTTGATTAATTTTACACAATAACTTGGTTGATATTAGGATACTACAAATTAACATTATCTTAAGCAATTATTCTTTAGCTATTATTGTCATGAATAAAACAATTCTGATTTTATCACCTCTTCTTAATTATAGTCAATAAGTAATAAAAATCAATATTTTCTAAGACTTACTCTCAAAAACTACAAATGATTTAATCTGTTTAAGTGTTCAGTTATAAAACAATCAAATGCAATCTTCTGAAAAGAAATACAAACTGCTTTCATGCGATTATTTTTGAAGACTAAATTTTAAATGGGTTAAGGAAATTGCGCGTTAAGTTGTAAGTTCATTGTTTAATCGTTTTCAGACATCGAATTTCACTCGCAAGTTATACTTTTCATTTGTCTTTTTGAAGCTCCACTATTTGCACGCTCCCAAAGTTCCGCCGCTACATTGCCGAGGTAAAGGAATTTTCTATCTAAAAAAAAAGAGACATTGGATCAAATTGCCTTCGGTAAACAATTCCTTCGTTTTAGTATCTTATTGGTTTTGTCCGGCTGTGTGTGTGGTGGATTCTTATAGTTCTTTCTCTTTTCGCAAAAATAAGAGTTAACTTTAATTGCTTCTGTCTTGCCGAACCCTTCGATGTCATAAACTTTTGCTATTCATTGATATTTATTAAAAAGCAAATTATTATATATTATTATAAATTAACTAAATAAATCCCCACATATTTACTACGATGTCTATTACTAGATTTTTTGCAAAATTGTCTAATTTATATTTAGATATTAATGGCTTCTTTTTTAGATCGTTTCTTTGTACATTTCTGTGGTTAATTCATCGATACTAGCTCATAACTTTATTTCGATTTAATTTTCTTCTTCTCAAGAACAAACATTTCTTACAGAATTTTGAGCAGCGATACATTTTGTAACTTAAACATATGATACAGCAAGCTTGATACTTTGGAGAATTCTTTTGAAGGGCCTACGTCCAGCAATGGACATTAATCTACTGATGAAAATGATGATATAATATACAGCGTGAAAGGTAATAGGTGTAAAAGACCTGGAGGTGCTAAAGTATAGCTCGTATCCTATCTATCTATGTATTGTCCCGCCCATTTTCGTCTCGGCGTAAGACAGTGGTTAGATACTACTTTCTCTCAGCGATGGATTGGCCGGGGCGGAGCAACACCGTGACCCGCAAGGTATCCGTGCTGATTTAACACCTTGCGATTATTACTTACGGGGTCACATGTAATCTTTAGCGTACACAACACCAATTAACTCGTTGGAAGATTTAAAGTCACGCATCATCGTCGCTGCTGACAGAATAAGAGAACAACTCACAGAGTGAGTCACTCGACCTTACTTAAGAAAAAGGCTTCGTGCTGGTATCAGGAACCGTGGTCGTCAGTTTGAGTAAAAAGTGTTTTTTTTTCTAAAGTATAGAAACTTTATATACCTTGTCGGATAGGTATTGTAGTCAGGTACTTATTTATGTGCTTTATACGTATTTTTTTATAAATGAAATTTTATTTTAAAATGAAAAAAAAAGTTTAAGTAAGATGCCTTATTTTTTAATGTGACGACTTTCAAAAACCCAATTTAAAAGTTTTAGCCACTAAGTGATGATTATTAATGTAATTTAATAAAACAATGATTAAACAATAATTATTACATTAAAATTTGTGTAGAAATAAGTAAGAAATAAAATCATCGAATTTTTTCCTAGAGAATCGTGAATTTTTTTGAAAAATATTTAAAAAATGAATAACTCCAGAAACGTCGTCTTTGGATGAGGTATTCCGAGGATAGATAGGATACGAGCTATACTTTAGCCCCTCCAGATTGTTGACACCTATTACCTTTCAACCTGTATAAGAAATATACTAGAATTACTGATTACAGAAATATGTTTACAGGTCGGTACATTGAAAAAAAAAAGTAACAAAGTTCATCCATTAATTCGGATTTGGAAGAGCGGGGAAGAGCGTGTACTCAATAAAAATCCTGAAAGCATTTTGGCATTCGTATACTTCATGAGGAATCGCGAAACACACGGACGAAATGTTAAAACTGTCATTAATAAAACGGGCAAGTAATTCAGCGTTAGACGTGTATGAAGAGATGCAAGTAAAGGGAATCGCACTCCACTTACAAAGTCGGTGTATGTACATTGAGACGTGATGGAAAAACTTTGTATCCGCGTTTTTAAACACATTACCCCGCACAGTGGAGTGCACAACTTGGCACAGATAAACTTCATGCGGACGTTAAAGTGCAGATACATTAACAATATGCTATATATCACAAAACTATTCAAACAAATGAAACATTTACTAATACATGCTCCGTTATTGCTACCGGAGAATGAAATCTTATGAAAACCAGATGATCAGAGAATTGACGAGATCAAGACATCTGAAATCATTTATAGTGACAACTAAAAGATTTGCTCTTAAACGTCAAGAATTTTTGATTAAGAGTCTGAAATTAATTGTATTGAAATGAAAATACTTTGTTGATACGGACGCATAGACTTAGTGCCACCTGTAACACGCCTGGACCTGGACCTCAACAAAGCGACATATAACAGCCATTATCATTTTCCTATTACATCGTGCTCTCTAACCTGGAAGTCGTTTAATCGAAGCGTGCAGTTTTACCGGACGGCGGTTAAGTTATAATTAACGTGTGTCCAATTTTGCCCCCGAGATAATTTAAGGTCTGCCGGCGTTTAGAAAGGCCCCGGGGCAAAAATGACTGGCGCGGGGTTAACTTACCGTCGAAGCACTTTTGTAATACCTACTTTCAAATTGTTAATATTATAGAAAATATATTATTATTTTAAAGTATAAGCCAGTTATATCCTTCTCTAAGTTACATAAGTAATACAAAGAAATAACTTTATTTATTTAAATGAAATCGGGTTATGGATACTGTGTTAGATTCTTGCGAGAGCTGAGAATACATAAAAAATATCCGATAACACGCTATTACCTATACTAGTGGTAGATCTCTGTTGCCGGAGACCGTCTGGATAGGTTCCACTGCAGTGGCTATTGCAGTCGACAGACAGCAGTATGCAAACATTACTGTGTTCCGGATTGGAGATCAGCTAATCATTACTGAGGAACGAGACTTATTATCTAATATCTTAAGGCGACGAGCGCAATGTGGTGCTGCGTAACTAGCGCTACGTTGTTGTGGGCTCGTCTCGTCGCTTCGTAGAGTAAAAAAAAAAATACAGATATTTTCTCTAACAAAGCAACATTATTTGTGTCACAACAAGATTGTGAGGCCTATGTCCAGCTGTGGACGTCTGTCAGTTGATAATGATGATGATGATAAGATTGTACTCGCAGTACATACTGTTGGAAAATCTCCATCTCCTGTTTTATTTAGTGTAGTAAGAGATTCTGTAACGTCTGTTAAAAGACAAATTGAAATCCCAATAAAGTTTGAATTAGCTAATTTCTAGTTCGAAACAAACAATTCAAAACGTTAACAATAACGTTACTCGACGTTTACCTGCCAAAGGGTAGCCTTTTCCATTATTTTCGGTTCAGATTATCCCCTAAAGTCATTAACCATTCGGATAAACAAAATTACAGCAGCCGGTAAACATTTGTACAAATGTTCGCAGCAAGTTTGTATAAAGTTTGATGTTGGCAAATGAAAATAATAACGCTCGTTGTTTATGTTACATCTTGGGACGGTGCGGGCCCGCTCCGGTTCAGAGCAGCGGCTTGTTCTCCAGCTCCACGTCCGTGATTAACACATTTGGTGGTAAACAATACTAAAATCCACAATGCTAATCGTTAATGCAGATCTGAGCAGTTCCTTCTCTATTTCATATTATAAAACTAGTAGAAGACCAATAACATTTGGAATACTAAATTGAACTGTCCACGGTTACTCCTTTAGCTGCTACGAGATACCACAGTCATACACTTATCTTAAACTTAATGCTACTTACATTTAATTTAAAAGGGTAAATAAAAATGTAATAAAAAAATCGAGGACTAAGAAGTGCCTTCTTGGCACTGAATCTCAAACTGACTATCAAATTTCAGTACAGATGGATATTCCTGTTTTCAGCTATTGTTTTCAATCGAGAGTCATCTTTAAACCCGGTCCACTCCAATATATAGTGAAACCATCTATTTAGCTGTCTACCATGGATTTTGCGATCCACAACCAACCATGGGAATTCATGAAGGTATTCTCTTCGCAGATTTATTATTCAGTTTTATTGAGAACTTAAGCCTCATAGACAAACTGATTCCAGATGATCTTCATAAAACGTAGTCTCCACATCTCCAATAACTTGTAGATGACAACAATCATTCGTTAGAAGAAAAACTTTTTACTGATATTTGTTTCACACAAGGTGGTACTGCAAAAGGGAAAAGAAATGGAAATAATTGGAGCACCTTCCGGTTCGTTGGTTGACATAGCGCTGTACATAAGTAACCCCATGTTATCTGAACCCCCGTATGTGCCCATTTCAATTGTTAATGAAACAGTGTGATAAGAAAGTGGAGAGTTTTAGTGTAGGGTCGCTAATTGTATGGAAGCCATCAAAACAATTGTCAGGGCCCGGGAAAAGTGCTCGTCAAATTTTAGTACCCCATAGCGTGAACGCTTTAACATATATTGCCTGTAAAATTAGTGCCCTTAGTGTTATCTCTAAATTAGTTTTGCTCTTCCAATGTTGTTATTTATCATGATATCCATAAATGGTAGTATTTTGTAGGATTCATCATCATCATCATCATCAGCCGATAGACGTACACTGCCGGACATAGGCCTCGTTCAAAGAATTCCGCGTTTATAAGGGTTCATATGGAGGGTATGGGCCATTTCCCACCACGCTGGCCCATTGCGGGTTGGTGGGAGCCAGGTTCTCGTTTTTTGATTAGCATGGTGCACCACGAGCAGGTGAGGTTGGCTTAGGTCCCGTCAGCTGTTGTCCCCTTACACCCCTTTGTAGGTTTACTTTTCCAATTTTATACAAATAAAAATCTTGACAACGTAACGAAGTTGATATGAAATGTCCTTAACTTTTTTTTATTATGTAACTAAGTGATGAAACAAGCTGAACGTTCACCTGATAGTAAGTGATACACTTGCCCATAAGAGTGGTGCTAGTTAAGATGATATGCACTTCACCACATTACGCTCGTCGCCTCAGATATAAGATGTTGAGCTGAGTTGATGTGTCGTTACACCAGTAATTACACTAGTTAAAGCGCCCTCCAAACTGGAACACAGTAATTTTTGCACATTACTGTCTGGCGGTAGAGATAGGCGCTGCGGTGGTACTTACCTGAACGGTCTCCGGCAAGAGACCTACCACCAGAAAATTTCCTGTATCTGTGGCTGTCTAGATACCGTCGCAACCCAAATTTCCATTGTCAATCTGTCGATTGGCAGCTTTTTGTCTTGGTGTAAAAAAAAACTGTGATTCCATTGCCTGTCACTTATACTGGGAATGGGTTTATCCAGGATTGAAAAAGGAAAGCGGTTTTAATGTAGAAGAGAGAGGTCTCTTTCGGTAGTGAGTACGCAGGCGTTCCGAAAATGCACCTCATTAAATAGGACAAAAGTTGGTGCTTACTTTGAAATCGTGCTAGGAACAGGGAGTTAGCGTACCTGGGTACCTGTGCCCTAACTGGAGATTTAACTCGTCAAATGTTTAAGGTGACACGTTCTTTTACTTGTTTATCTGTGATTCTTAACAAAATAAGACATGAATAATATCTTAATTATACGGACACTGGTGTAAGGGGTCACGCACAACAACTCACGGGATCCAAGTCAACCTCACAAGCTCGTGGTGCAGTCTGCTAATCAACAAACGAGGCTCTGGCTCCCAACAATTCTATTTTGGTCAACAAGGTAGGAAACGGTCCAAACCCCTATACGAATCCCTACCCGTTGGAGGATTTTCGGGGAAGGCCTATGCCCAGCAGTGGACGTTTATCAGCTGATAGTAAAGAATGAAAAAAGTGGACACTAAATTTATACATATTATAAATAGAAGTTTTTTTTAAAGAAACATACATACCTGGTAACAGTCTATTCATTCTTTCCTTATGGGAACCTGAGTCGCATTTAGAGGAGAACATCTTCATCGAAGGTCTTTGTTTTTTATTTAACGAAGCGACGAGACGAGCGGGACGTATACCTGGTGGTAAATGATACGTCTGCTTATAACGACGTGGCGCTAGTTGTAATGGTATACATCACCATATCGCGCTTGATACCTTGACATATAGAACGTTAACTCCTGTTACCCCAGTAATTACACTAGCTGCACGCTTCTGTTTGACAGCAGAAATAGCAGCTGCGGTGGTACCTACCTAGATGTTCTTATACCACCAGTAAAATTAACCTTATGGTCATACCGAGAAGGAAGATTTTTGACTCCACGAACATAGAAGCATGGAGGAATAAGTTGCGTTTTCTGTATCTTTAATTGTGCCGTACATCCGAATCTCTGCGATTAAACTAATCTAATCCCCATGCAAATTACCGACAATTTATTAGGTACCCAAAAAGTGGTGACCAGGGAGCGTGGCGCCGTCCATCCATCCCCCGTGCGAGGTCTCGTGTGGCCCGGGGGCGTCTTGCGGCGCGCCCTCCTGATTTATCTGACCGCGGCGGCCCGCAAGCCCGGCGCCTCCGTATTTATTGCCACAATAACCCGATTAATTCTCTCGAACGGAGTTTGAAGTCGGGACGGTCCGCTGCGCGGCCGCAACGGCCCCGCTTTATGGTGACCACGCCGTAAAGGAATTGCTGTGGTGCGGCTTAGCGTAGTTTTATTGCGGGCAATCGTGCGCCGGTGTTTGTTAGGAGCGGGCGCGATTACTGTCGCCCCGCGCGATGTAGCCGCTCAGCGCCCGCACCGGTTTATTGCGCCGGCGGCGGCGTGCGGGACGGGGAACAAAATTATCTTTATATTATCTTATACACCACACATAAATAACGGTGTGCGTTACACAAAATCTGTATTTTTTTTTCATTATCAGCCGATAGACGTCTACAGCTGGACATAGGCCTCCACCAAAGATCTCCTTGTTAGAGCTCGTTGAGGAGAATTGGGTCGTAGCCCAACACGCTGGCTCTGTGCGAGTCTGGTTGGTCAGAGCCTCGTCTGTTTCAGCAGGGTGCACCGCGTGCAGGTGAGCTTGACTTGAACTCCGTAAGATGTTGGGCGAAACTCTTACACCCCTGTGGGCAAACGAAAATACTGATTTTTGAAGTGTAACTTATTTTAAGACGTTGTGCATTGGATTCTGTGATACGAAAAAGAGGTAATTATAAATATATTTATATAGGTAACGCTGTGAGAGTATGACAAATGAGATGATAAAATTCGTATCTCTACAGTTTTTGTATCTTTCGACTCCTCTTTAGCGTTATGAACGGCAACGCCTCCACTCTACCGCTACATGCGGGTCGGCATATCAGCAGATAAGCCCAAACGTTGGAAATATATATTAAAAATAAATCATTTCTATCTTTACTTAAATGTTACTACAAGTACTTCAATTCATCTCTCTCTCTCTCTCTTTCTGTGTCGTTCTTTCCTGTTTCTATCTATAGCTCTATTTCTTTATAACAACCAACACCAGAGGATTCATGTCATTCTCATACAATTAAAGGAACACAAGGTTTCAGTGTTTATTTTATTACTATTGAAAATTACAAAAATACATACACATCTAGACCTGCTTAACTTTTAAGTTAGGTTGCAAATAGTCTAACACTTTACCACAATTTGATACGATATTAAAAATAACGAGGTCGTTGTTGGCGAAGTACGCTTACACAGAATACTCGTGTTCTCATATATGTTGGCAGTTGGCAAATCGGGATGCTGTACAGTATACAGATATGCAATATGATAGAGATAAATCGACGCATACAAACAAACGGATATACATTTACATACGATGTGTGCTAAACGATCAATCTTAGGATAAACAAGAATAGATCTTAATTAAAAACTGATTTAACTAACATCCGGTTGACGGACTTTGATACTAACAAGATACTATTTATAGTTTAATTGTTAGAAATTTATTCAATAATTAACATAAATCCGAAATCAGTCCAAGGTCGTTGACCTATATAGGCGGTATAGTTAGTGTATTTAGTATTTCGACGGCGACCGTTCCCACCGGTCGTGGGTTCAGTTCCATTCGGTTTTAATGCGGTCCCGTCACGCGAGCGGTGACGTCACCAGCATAGCCGAAAGCCTGTAAGCTTGCCGCAGCGGAATAAAATAGAGCAATTTTTTTTAACGGACCTATATCTGGAAGTGGTCGAGTAATTACTGATGATGATGATGATGATTGTCAAGCAACGGGTATACCAGCTGTTTCTTTCTGGCCGTAATATAGAATTAGATTTGAAATTTTCACTTGAATTTTGTCAGAAATATTCCCCACCAGATGACAACCCTCCACCCTTCAAGCCCTTTCCTGTTGTTAATACGCCTGCAAATGTTTTCCGGGGTTACATTTCTTAAAATCCTCTCTAAGCTGGCTTATCTATAATCGGTAAAAGAAAAATTCCTACCAAGTCCAAGGAGTCTTTAAGCCATATGGTTCTAGAGACATCATCACGAGGATCAACATAGATGGAAATATCTTGTGTATATATATATATATATATATGTACAGTTTATAGTATATTTATTACTTATTTATTCAGAATATTTTAAGTGATACCATGTCTTAAAAAAGATAAGTACAGTATAAGGAAACCATATAACCTACTTCATGTTTAAGTTCTTTGACAATTTACAGATGAATGGTACAAACAGCGCAAATCTTTAATGAATAAATAAAAAAAACGTTAAAAAGACACCTCTACAGAAAAATAGATTTTTATGATCAATCATTATCACCATTGAAGTCGTTATCATCATTTCAGTCTACAGGTATCCTGCTGAGGTAACTGCTGAATGAGTCTTTCGCGTAAATTAGATGACAAAATTTATGAAGATTCTCGTCGAAAATATTAAAAAAGTAACAACTAGTAATAGGGTTGAAAAAAATAAGATATTTAATAGATTAAAATCAATTTAGCTAATTAGAAGTTATAGTAGCTCTCACATAAGTAAACATTCTTGCGTTTACTTTAGATGTAAAAATAGTTAAGTGGATCCAAGGAAAGTTTTATTTGTTTACACACACAAGGACATAAAAGCGTAAAAACAGTCAAAACATGTAATAATAATAAACACAGAACCACTATAGTAACGAACTGAAAATACGGCGCTCGCGACTCCTCACGAGTTCAGGGTAATATGACCCACATAACCCAGTAGGTCACTCTGATAAGAGCCTTCATTTTATGTCCTTACCATATCCGGTCCCGATTTATGTGAATTTGCATGCTAATGTTTACTACGTAATGTTACAGTTGTGTGACATTCTTAAGAGTGGACGAACTGTTGTGAGTCATATTTGTTACACAAGTAGGCTCCGTCGCAGGGGTCGGCATCGATGGCCTGTTTGATAATAAACCCATTCGGTTCCGGAAATAAAGTACAACGCGTAAAAATAAATTACAACGGAAATATCTTAAATGTCTCACTAATGCTTCTTGATTCTGGTGATGTAAGCGCTTGAAAGCCATAGCGGCTCTTACAGCTCTCCTGATACTGGGCTCGTGGACTCTGATCCACGGTCTGTTCCTAAAAAAGTGTACGACTTGGAGTGTAGTTATCCGACAGCGGATTTTTGTATTGTGTCAAGATTTTTGCTTTCTGACGAGCCTACTCGGTCGAAGACAGGGTCGGTTCTCCGACCACTTTCACTGTATCGGAAGCTGTGGACGTCACTAATGCTTATTTTTTTATCCGCAGCTAAGTAAGATAAGCGAGAGTTTATTAAATGAATATAATAGTTAAAAGTTATAGTTCATTTTACTACAAAAGTCTTCTGCTGTATTTTATACATAAATAACCCACGTAATAATCCCACGGCTGGGACTCGTAGCCTTTTATCACAAGGAGAGAATCGGTAAAAGTTTGCATATATGTAATCATGTTTATATTGTGAAAGTTGTCTAATCTTATAACCTATTGTCGAGGGTCCGGGAATACCTTAAGGAGAAAGAGACATCTTAGTGATATACATATGTATTTATCCTATCTATATATATAAATATATATGTTGTTATGTAGTTTAAGGCAGTAGTTATCACCTACCACAACATCTCATCTTATCACAGGTTGGCTGGCAGGGAATGCCAACAGGCATTAAGCTTTCTATAAGGTTCTACAATAGAAAAAATGTTTAATCTTGTATATAGTTATACAGAGGAGGTTCTCAATACGTAACTGATGACTCTTCAAGACGTCATCGGGGCGTCGAGTCTGATTCGGCGAACAGGTGGGCCCCCACAAACGGAGGTGCCGTAATTTGGCCGCGAAGACAGAGCCCGCAAACGGCGACCTTTTATTAAGTAGACACCGAGTCGGCGAAACAAACAGAGTCCCCGAAAGGGTCCAAAGTTTCATTTGGACGGTTTAATTCAGGCGGGGGCAGCCTATCGCCTTTATTGCTTTCGTAATAAAGACTTAAGTGTCGTTACGCGCCGCGTTCTGCAACGGCGGTGGATTTAATCAGTCGGTTATTGCGGCGACGGCGCCGCGCGACAGCACCAGCGCGCCCGCCGGAGGAGCTCGGACAGGATATTGCGAAGCCACAACGTCACAGGCATCCGTGTTTAGTCGAAAGCTAAATGAGAAATAGTAGAATAACCCGTCGCCTTTTTGCTCTCGCCCGCCGCCCGCCGCCCGCCGCACGCCGCACGCCGCCCGCCGCCCCGTCCACATCCGAATATCATGGGTTTCGGCGCGTTCAGCGGTTCGCATCGCGCGCCTTTTTGTTACACGTCATCTGACTGCCGCACAGACTCCGCCATTCGTACTATTCAACGGGATGATGCTTCTGCTATTATCCATGCAGACGGTCGCCATTTTTTTTCCAATTACATACATTTCAGTTTACAGAATTCTAATCCATTAACATCACTTCATGTAAGCTGATCGCTGGTCTTTCTTACCGGAGACCGTATAGGTAGGTACCACCGCATCGCCTATTTACGCCGACAAACAGCAGTGTGCAAACATTACTGTGTTCCAGATTGAAGGACTTTAGCTAGTGAAATTACTAAGATAACAGACGTATGTCTTGAGGTACGAGCAGTATTACAATCGGAAAGCCTCTACCGTATGGCTTTGATGAATAAAAATAAATCAAATCTGGCAAAGGTCCCACTCATCATCTCCTCCTTTTTTTCATTCTCTTTCAGTTTCTATGTAAATTATTTATTAATCTTTTTGACTTTCTTACGTACGAGATCCACCTTTTCCGGGAATTATATAGATATTTTGTAAAAGAAACTTTAATGAAAAATATACAACCGTACACATTTTTACTTTAGTACACATCGCTGTAGATATATGTACGATGTAAGCTAGTTATATATTAGTTTAATAAATATATTTTTTTATACATATATATTTAATTAGATGTTGATGTAATAATCTATTCCATCACATAACTAGTATCTTGCCTGTAATAAACACTCCCTTACGAAACAACATAACCGTTACTTTATATACTGTTATTAACCACTATGTCATTACTATCGTTGCTATAAAAATAAAAAAAAAATGAACACAGTATATAAATTGAACAAACGTTCACCACAAATTGCCATTTGTTATCTAAACATGTGTGTGTTCGCTTGATAACTTGGGCGCACTTAAGTACGTACAACTGGCAACACGCGTAAATCATTCACTAAAACGTAAAGGAGAAGCAATAGGTGTACACCGAACTTGTATAATCGGCACAACTTGAGTTGATACGTATCTACCCCTATCGGGCCACCCCTCCGCCTCACCGCACCCCTGTGGGCCATTAAGACAATTTATATACACATGTTGTTTAGAATTTACTTTAATGCGAATCCACACCGCAGCTTGATTAATCTCCCCGTACCCTGTGCCTTAGGGTGCGGGTAAAGGCTGCAATAGAACCCTTGCCTGATTTTCTTTTTATTTTATTCTAATGGCTATTTTGATGACTTCTAGATTCCAAGCAAATTAAACTATCAATATTTATAATACGTTATAAATAAGCACAATAATGTTACTTCAACATTTTCTTAGTATCATACTCCGTTACATATAGAAAGAGAAATAAGTGAAATGTTCAATTGTTAAAAAAAAAATTCAAATCAAATATAAATCGGACAAAATATGAACTATTTTCAATCATAAAACTGATTTTCAGCATAACCAATTATTTAACTTAACATTACTTAGAATTACAAACACCCGTAAAATAAGTATGTAATAAGTAGTTAAAAGTTATAGCAAATAAATAATAAACATAAAAGTGGTTAAAATTATATTATGCCTAACATTGCACGTCTACAGGCTGCTGGTGATGATGATGATGATGATGATACATTGTTTATAACGTTTTTACAGAAATGAACAGTTTATGATAGAGTAAACACGTGCTTATATCCTACATATCATCTTCAACTTAAGTATCCATAATGACTTTCCTATCATCTTACTCAGTTTTCTGAAGATGTTGAGCAGTTGAAAGTCGTATTGACTCTTACAGCTCGTCTGATACTCGGCTCGTGGACCTGGATCCAACGGCCTGTTAAATATAACCTTATCTGCACTACTGTTTATTTATATCAAAAATCTGTACTGTGATTATTCTCACTTATTCAATACCCGTCGCATCTCGCCACCACGTTACTGCTGATGACTAAGGCGAAAGCTTGATGAGAGGTTTAAATAAAAAAATCGAGCTCTCTTAGAAATAAGCCTGAATGTGACGAGTAATTTATAACAGCAACACCGCCGCCTTACAGTAAGCTAACATTATTTGCCCGTGTTATCCCCTCTCGCCCTCGCGCCCTCTCGCCCTGATTAGCGAGCGAGAGGAGCCGGGGCAAACATCTTAGTCCCCCACGTAATCTATACAATACTTTTCGCGTGAGCCAAAGATTAATGTCCCACCATTTTGCCCCAGTTTGCTTGCGGCTGCGCCCAAGTCAATAGCGAAACATCGAAATAACTATTGTCTCCTTAACACTCACTAAATTCTAAGAAAGTATTCAAATACTGAAAAAAAAATTGTAATCTTTGCTCTCAACATCTTCGACTATATTTTCTCTATTTGTATTAGGGAGAAATTATTGCAACGATATCCTGCCTTCTAACAAGTCAAAGTAATTTTATCCACTAAGCCATCACCAGTAAAGTGATCGTCCTCAGTCTTTGGAGAGTTCACAGAATCTTCATTTGGAACATATCCGGTGAATACCAGTATACCTGTGGATCAGATTAAAAAATTAAATTTCTATAAGAAGTGTTTATAGTCTTAAATGGCAATGGGCAGGATGCATCGCTGGAAAGACTAATGGGTGATGAGGCAATAAGATGTACAAGTGGTGGTTGTGTATTGGTAAACGCAGTGCTGACAAACTACCCACAAGTTGGACCGACGATCGGGTGAAGATCGCGGGAATCTGTTGGATGCAGACATCACACTACTAATATCTTAGATATATCATCATCATCATTATCAGCCGATAGATCTCCACTGCTGAATACGGGCTTCCCTCATAGATCACATCGGTCGATCCTGTATCCAGCTGCTTCTCGCAACCTTCACCAGATCGTCGGACCACCTATTGAGAGGCTTGCCAATATTGCGTCATTCAAGGGCCTTGCTACCCCATCGGTCGTCAGTCCTTTTGACATGTAGGTTTACAAAACTTTCCGCCGTCCGGCGTAGACTTGCACCGGCGGCGCGCCAGGAGACTTCGCGAAATTAATTGTTGCGTTTATGTCGCGCGCACACTCCGCGATCGCGCTTTGAAAAATCATCTCTCACTGTACGCGGAGTGGGAGATTTATAGATCGCGGAACACTTGCATGAATCCAGCTCACGATCCAATATCCTCGACGCGAGAAACCCCCGACACACTTCACTTGAACCCCAGAAAATCCTCATTAATTTTATCCATATTTAACCGGCCATTTATCGCAATACGTTGCCTATAGGGCATCGGGTCTCCTCGTCAATAAGGTTAGTCACAATAACATAAACATATCTACTTATTAGTTCCTCAAGCCTAAGTATTTATAAGTGAAATAAATTCATACAATGCACATTATTCATTGTGCAAGTTGTAAAGCAGATATGTGAAATTAACATTTTCAGGGTGTAACGCGCTCGTACCTCTCGCACGAGCGGGGAAGGGTCGGCAATAAAGAAGATTAAAACTATAGAGGGCTCGCATTACCCCGGCGCGCCTGTATACGGACGTTCAGTATATCAAGCGCAATTACACCCAGCCGGGAGCGGGCTTCCGCGCCACACACGACCTGAAAGTTCAGCACTTCATTACAGAGCTATCGGTAACCCAATTCTCGGCGGCGGCGAAAGTAAAGCTCATCATTTTTGTCGGCTCCCGGCCGGCTGCCTCTCGCACACATACACTCAGCTTGTCAGCTTGCTTCCTTTAAAACATATTTATATAAATAACTGTACTTAATTTGACATAATCATTTTCATCATCAGCCGATAGTCGTCCACTGCTAGACACAGACCTCCCCCAAAGATCTCCACATCGATCGGTGGCACGGCCTGCGTTACCGCTGGGCATCAAACGCCGTCATTTGTAGTGATGCATGCGTGGGGAATTTGAGCCATTTCTCACCACCCTGGCCCAATGCGAGTTAGTGAGAGAGTACTTATTTACATAAGTATTATTGTAGCATTCTTAAAAATAAATATTTTTTATAATATTTAAATGTTCAATATACCAAATAAGTAAAGATCTCGCTTGCATGCTGTTTGTAGCGTTTGCTCACAGTGTATACAAATATATAACGAAACAAAATTTTTCTAAAAAAAAAATAATAAAATTCAGCCGCTAGTGGTATACACGATTAAAACGACTATTTTTTCGTGTATTAAAAACAAATTCCCTGGGATAATAAAAGATTATAACGAGTTGGCGGGTCGCCAGTATCGCAGCGAACATGTGGCCAACATTTTAAAACCCCATTGTGCATTCAAATCTAGATTTATTTAAATGGGCGCGGACCTTTGATTGCGAGGCGGCGGGCGGCGGGTGGCAGGCGGTAGGCGGCAGGCGGCAGCCGAAGTTAGCGTCGCACACGGTACTTAACCGCCAAACCTTAAAGTTCAAGTTGGTGTGGCGATGTGTAGGCAACGGCTTGCATTTAACCCCTTTCTGTAATAAAGAGGATGAAAGGTTTTTGAATGATTGTTTCTTTTTTTCACGGCGGATGCTTCGAACACGTTTGATATGATAATTTCTCTAATAGGATGAGTGCATTACAAGTGCGCCGCTGCCGCCACCGTGGGCTCGCATTTAGATACTGAATACTTTATGCAGCTCCAGCCAAAAACTAACCCCGTTACAGCCTCTGCCCACATCCCCGGATTAAAACGTTACCCGCCGAACACATCAAAGCAGTGCTTAGCTTCGCTGCCAAGCAATAACCTGGCTACGTGAATAAATTGTTTTTCATTTAATTTAAACGACATGTACCTGGAGAATGGAAGAGGTACAAACCCTGAAAGTAAGATAGAAAGTATGAAAGAGAATGAAGTAAATAAAGCAAACCAAAAATGTCAACAAAATAAGATTAGAGGCCCAGGCCCACAAACGCCCGAAGAAGGGGCGTGAAAAAAAACCATATGCAACACAAGGTACAGAGTACAAATTAGTTTTTAATTTTAACACAGGTCTTCAATGAGGTGTCACATGAAGGGAATGAACTTGTTGGACAATGAGGTCAAGGGAAAATTGTGTCTACCCAGCATGCTCAGGCTCTCGTATGTTTACAGACAGAACACAGAGTTCATTGACCGATAATATGAATATTAATATATTGATACGAATAACAAATCTTGTAACAAATATTTATTTGCAATATAAGAAATTAATGATATAGCACAGTTTGTAAGTGCATGGTGCACATATTCCTGGCGGCTGATCAGCTAAGTTTTAGATAAAAGAAGATATCGTGAGTAAGTACAAATATTCCAAGAACAATAGTTTTCGTGGTCATGTCATCTGAGAATTAATAATTGCCTAGGATAATAGATAGATATCTTCGACAATCTTGTCAGAGAAAACCTTGATTCCAACAATGGTAACTTGAAATATGATGTTTGTTTCCACATTATCATCTCTCGCGATGGACCTTAATGTTTATGTATAAAATAAAGTAAAAACATCAATCATATGTTAAATGGGGACGATAATCGTTTATACAGTGAAAAAGATCCTACTACCCTTATTGATTTACTAAATTGTTTAAAAATGTAAATGCTAATAATCAAGTTAACAAAGTAAATAAACAATAGAACAAAGTGCCTAATAAAAATTCTAGACATACGCTTGCGACAAACAAAAACAAGCTTGAGCGGAAAAATGTAAGAAAAACAATGTACGGAACTCATTGGCCAAATTAGGAGCCGACCCTAAAAAATAAACAGAGAAAAAGCGAGAGAGAGAGAGAGCGTTTTAATTGTAAATTGAATTAAAATTGACTGAAATCAACTTCTGTTGGCGCAATTTTGGCGGTCGCTAATGATGCGGGGCCAAGGGTGGGAACCCTCAGAAGTCAGACAGGTTTTTGATTAACCGAAAAAAAAAATTATGGATGTAATTAATGGGAGGTGTGGTAGCTTTAGGCTTTTTGTTTTCGCTGAAAGAGTATGACTCGGATAATTCCGTACGGCGCAATTTGATAAAGACGTCAACTTAGAATAATGAGGCGCGTGGAGCGAGGATTCAGGTCACGGCCGGTTTTTTTTGTTTCGTTCAGTTTTTTTTACCGCCTGTAAATAATTAATAATAAAAAAAAATTATTTGACTTTTTTTATCTACACTTTTCACCAAGACAAATCGATAACTTATATATACGCTTGTTTTTAACAAAGAAAATATCAGTAAGAAATGTGTACACAGCAACCACAGTATGTTCATATACATTGCCTAGTAACGCTAGCTTCAACGTCTATTAAACCGGACCCATCGTCAGAAATAGTTGTTGTCATTTATCCGTATGGTATGTATTCCTATTTGAAATCAATGATTATCTGATTATTTAAAGAGACAACAGGGGGTTATAATTATCTCATGGTACGTTATCTTCATGAACCGACTCTTCAATTTCCAATTCCGATTGCTCTGACCCTAAAACCCTGAAGGTCTTGCGTTGAATAGAGAAAGTTAACCATCGATAGATGTCCTAATGCAGCGCTAGCGTCAAGCCCGGTCACTTAGAAGGAGCGCCGACGCCGACGCCGATATCTCGCATAATTGCACCTCCGAAGTTGGACTATATTAAAACCATCTCGCCGAATTGAAGAAATTTCGCTTCACGTCTTAATAAGTACCCGAATATTCTGGATATCAGCGAACTGAACTTCTTAATGAAATTTTTGGATTAGGAGTGGGGCTCGTCTCCCCGTCCCCGTCCCGTCCCCGTCAACGTCCGGCGGGGGGGGCGCGGCGCGCGCGCTGCGTCCGTCCCGCTCGCCCGGCGAAGGTGCACTTTTATGTGAAATTTATTCATAACCTTGTAATTTATCTGCAAAGTAAAACGCTCAGTAATGGGAATGAGGGGATGATATTTTCGTGTATTATTATTAGCGTGTTCAGCTACTGTTAACTAATGCTAAGTTATCGTTTGTGTAAATACGCGCTGAATTTTGGTTTATTTTTAACGCGGGAATTTTCTGGAACGAGTTTCTCGCTGATGCTGTTTTATGATTTGTTTGTACCGCTTTAAACTTTCCATTATTTACTGGAGTTTCTAATTTTCAGTAAATCGTTGCACCGACATTTCAGTTATCTCTAGAAACAATAAACAGCAGTATAGTGATATTGTTTTGCTTGAAATTTTTCTTTAAGTTCAACTTTACTTTCTTTAAGTTTAATTTAGATTTAATTAAGAACTTTAAGTTCAATGGGAACATTTGCAATTCTGATTTTGAGTTTTGCTTCTCGCACTCGACGTTCGAGCAACGAGACTTATGTCGCGTTAACTGAAAACTTCTCTTTTTAAAATTCTTATCTCCGAGTCAAAGAGTTGTCTTCCTCGGCGGTGGAGTTGCGCGGCTTTCCATCGCGTTTAAGATACAGACCATTATACTATTACGCTGCGGTAGACACCCCCAAAGCGTGAACACTTTTGAGAATTATCCGAGAAAGTATGCGAAAGCCCGAAGAATCCTTCGCAGTCAGTCGTCTATGAATGTATAATGATCGCTGCACCTCACTTTGTGACCGGGTTCAAAGCGTCCGCTTTTGTTGCTTAATGTACGAGTACAGTCGGAATGTAAATTATCTGGATTACTACTGTTTCTTATTATTTTTTATGTATAAAATTTCCCTGTGTTTCAAATTTGTTCATAAACCATACTCAATCGTTCTTAAAGTCACAATTTTGAATGTCTTTTTTAATAATATTTTTTGTTTTTGGGAAAACATCTGATACACGAGAAGTTCGCCTGATGATTAATGATAGCCCTAACAATGTAGCCCTGTTAGGATGATTTACACAACTTTCTATTACACGAGTAGTTTTCACCGACGATAACGCCTTTCCCAAAATACATTGATATTGCGTTGTGCGTACTTGGCGATAGGAATTGGCGTTACGATAAGAGTTATAATAAAGTTCATGGAAAGCTCGAATCAAGAATTAGCCTCTCCATCATTTCCTTAAAGACTCCCACGCCATATATGAACGGAAACACTAACGCCAGCAGACTATTGCAAAAGTTGTCCGCTATGAACGAGGAAGTGAAGCGGATGAAACGTCCTAAGGATTATTGTCAGCCTATTCAATGGTAAAGGGAAAAGCAATAGCAATAGTTTATTAAAGAATGAAATATTAAACAATACAAGTGTAAGACTTGAAACCACGTAACGTCGTACAGTGGGGGTAGACGGATAAAGACGTCCGCTAATTCCTGTAATGGAATTGCAGCTTGTTAGCCGGCCACGCGCGGGGAATACGGGAGCGGTACGTGGTCCAAGAGGACGCTGCGGGTCCACAATCAGCGGTCCCATCGGAGTAGCGTTTAAAAATTACTCCAGATCACCAACCGTACAAGCAGTTCATAAATATAGTAAGTCTAACATGCCTGCAAGCAAAGCCTTCTTCAATGTAGAGTTGTGACGAATTTTTATATTACTATCATAATATATCGTAAATCTCATTATCATCTCTCAACTTTCTTCCGTTTTAAGCGATGATGTGTCCTTAAAATGAATAGTGTCCTAGGTTATAAATATTCAGACTTTATACCTACACTAGAAATGATAACCACACTATTCAACGAGTAAGCGTACGTCTAGGGATGATCGAGAAAGTATGGTATGAATGGTAGCTAGTGTAATTACCGAGATAAATAGCACTTGTCATCTCTCGTCTCAAGATAATGAATATGATGTGGTTTAGTCTACATCATCTGGTCGCTTTGTCAATATAAATAAAACCAGATTTAGTAATCGCACGGGACAATTTATTGTCTGTCTGTTCGCTCCGTCGTTTAAACGTAACCTCTTAAAGAGGCGCCGCGCCCGCAGCCTCCGCGGATTAAGAGGATTACAACCGCGGATGTGCTGCGGCTCCCGCTTGTTAACAATTACAAACTAGAAATATTACACCCGTTTCCGGTTCCATATATAGAGACAATAGTCAATCTTATGTTATATTTTCGACTCTACCAACAAGAGGGATGTTATATTTAAGTTTTTAACACATCGACCTTTGGATAAGTACTAATACAGACCTAAGTTATAATTATAGTTTATTTATATAAATTTTCATTGAGATACCTAAAATTAGGTTACTACAGGCGGACTTGATACCTATAAGCATTCTCTACCAGTTAGCCTAGAAAATAGGTAGATGCTGTGGCAGGTGAGGAGGTATATTTTAACGAAAATAAAACTGAACATACATACTATCAATATATCAATACGTATACGAATAAATAAATGTATCTAAATATATATATATATATATATATATATATATATATATATATATATATATATATATTTAACCTCTATTTCACATAGAGATCACGTTAGCACTGCCTTTGTTGGTGAAGTATGCTTACCTAGAATACCCTGGCTCTCATACTGCATATTATAATGATGACAGGAATGGTAACAAGCCCCCCGAATAGGTTCTCGTATTGTTGTGGCGATGGGGCTCAGCAGCCGTGTATTAATCACCCACAGTGAAGCTAAGAGAAACCTACCCGGCCGGCCTGAGGCGTAGGAGCCGGCCCGAGGTGGCTGCTACAGGTGAGCTCCATGAACTCACCTCGGATGTGTGCCGGTGAGCTGCGGGGGCAGACTTGTACTGCTTTTCGCAAATGTGGTGGAGTTGCCGAGGTCAAGTCTCTCCTCTCGAGATGGAGCTGCGCGGTACAGCCGGTGCTGGCGAGGTCGCGGAGGTGTATTAAAGCGTCCACGAGTCCAAGACCCATAGCTCCGCCTTAAAGCGACGACGGTGGAACATCGTCGGAGTTTTAGTCGGTGCAAGTCCGACTTAACCTGTCTGTGCTCCCCAGCACGTTAAACAAAAAAAGAGGGTTGGGAACAAGCAAACCAAACTCCACACGTTGCTTCGGAATCGAATGAGAGACTTAGGAGTAACCAAGGTTATACTCTTAGCGCCTGCGTGGCGAATCCAGTCTCCAGGTCTAACACTGATATCATTACATACGTTGGAATTTAAAAAAGTATAATTAGGTTGGAGTATGTACTTGGATCGCTGAGCACACCCCCGTCCAGGGACGAACTTTTGATATCCTAATTTAAGCTCATTTAATACGGTCCGTCTCGAGTAAGCCAATTTGCGCAAAACACTCTTCAAAATCTTCTTTAATCGGGACCTTCCCCGAGGCTCGACCTTCGCTCGGGTGTCCTGAATGATTTTAATGAGACCCACCGTCTTAATAATAATCATTCAAACCATTTAATTATCCTATGTTTATACGTTAATGACTAAGTTATTGTACTAATTATTAAAGGAGGGAGACCGTTACTTGACATTATCTCTGGTGCTAGTTAGGATGATATACACGGCAACATTCTTCTTATCGCTTTGAAACATCGGATTGATGAATTAATTTCGCCATCCCCTTTCTACCACTGATCGTACAGACACCGCAGGCATCCATCCCTACGTTGTAGAGATCCTACGCATTACGAAGGATTGGAACAGTCTGCCGACGTCAGTCTTCGTCCAGCTATGGCGTGGAGATATTTAAGAGAACAGTGGACTAATGCGCCTTACCACCAAAGACTACATCGCCGCTTACCATCAGGTGGTATCGTAATCAAGCGCTAGTTTACCTCAGTAATAACAATAGATAGAGCAGCCTTCAAACCAGAACACAGTAATGCTTGCCACAATACTGTTCAGCGGTGGTACCATCTCCGCCAGCAAAGACCTACCACCAGTACAGATTAGTTTTGTACGAACAAAACCAATATTGTCTATTATATTTATTTGGCATTTTTCATGTAACAAAAAATCTACAAAAAAAAATGGTATTGAAATGTGAACCTCTTTTTCCGTATCCGGTTAAGACAAACACTGTAACTATACCATCTACCGTGAAATACACAATCCCAATCGAAAGCGCTTCATCTTCCTCCGACAGACGTCCACCGATGGACATAGACCACCCCAAAAGATTCCCACATTGTTCGGGTAAGGATTCATATGGGTGAATTTGGACCATTCATCACCACGCTGGCCCAATACGGGTTGGTGGGAGCCAGATCCTCATTTGTTAATTAGTACGCACTACGAGTAGGTGAGGTTGGCTTGGATCCGAGCTGTTGTGCGGGACCGCTTACACCCCTTCATCCTAACAAAAGCGCTTGTTAGGATGACGTACACTACAACCCATTGTGCTCCTCGACTTATCAATGACCTGATACAATTTTAATGAATTTGTATTTAACATTGTCTCTCCTAGAAGGAAGCCTTCTGTTAAAAGGACTACCGAGCCATCTTATCTCCGATTCTGAAAAAATATCGATACATCCGTTTCTATATTACTTATTTTTCTTGACTTTTATACGCAGAAAGTATTTTTAAAGTATTAAATTGATTTATTAACACTTTTCGACCTGTAAAATATGGTTACACGAACTCTTACCCTCGGTATAGATATAGCTTGTATATACCTTAAGAGAAATAGCACGCGAACATTTCGATTGACTCTGGCCCCCCTCACACTCACAAGTGTTTTCTTTGAGGATTGCCAACAGTCAACAGCACCCTTTAACGTGTTTATCCTTTTTAGTCGAACCCCTCACAGGGTACATTCGGCTTTGTAGTTTTAGACATATTATTTTGTTTTCATCTCACAAATGCTCGTTTTTTCATAGATATTTATTGTTCACCTTAAACTTCCATCGCGTAAGGTGGAGACGATGTTAAACATTCCATCGGAGTTTTTTTTATTCGACGACACAACGAAACCATCGAACCGTTCACCTGATGGTAAGTGACACGAGTGCTAACGTGGCGGTAGTTATGAGGATATACACAGCACAACATTGTGCTCGTCGCTTCAAAACAACGCTCTTTTATCTGGAGGAAAATAATGTTTGCACACTACTGTTTGGAGACAGGACTATGAGCTATAGTGAAACCTAGATGGTCTCCTGCAACTTACCACAAATAAAATCAAGTTGTGATCAAGAAATCCTCCGAATACTTAAGAAAGTTGGGAAAAGATCAGATGGTCTTTCCGGGCATTCAACAATGCATTGGTTCCGTCGCTGGTATTCATTAATGAATTTTTGATTACTTAATTTATTGCTTTATTAAAACTCGTTTAGTAGTCATTGGAGGCTTGGTTAATTTGCATTTTTATGTGCCGGCGTTTCCGGTACGCCACGTTTGATGCCCGGGCAGAACATCTTTAAATTTAATGTGTTTAAAATCAATTGATCAGAATCGTCTGTCGCATGGACTCGAGACGCGATAATGGAGAAGGCTTTGCTCCGAGTTTCTCTTAGCGATTGAATTAGAAATGAGGATATCCGTAGAATAGCTAAGGTCATCGGCATAGCCTAAAAGATTGCTCGATTTAAACGGTGATGGGCGAATCATATAGCTCGAAGGACTAACCTCCGATAAAGCAACAGCGTCCGGGCACCAAAGTGCACCGGGTGTAGTATTGGAGGCGCCTCCCCGAAGTTGAATAACGGTCTGGTGAAGGTCACGAAAAGGCGCCGATTGCGCATCTGCAAACGCTCAAAATCTGCAAACGGAAGTGGCAGTGAGCCGGCCATGTCTGTCATGTCAGTGACGGCCGATGGGTGTGGACAGTCTTGTCGCAGAAGTGTAAGACGCTCTCCCTCCAGATGGACCGACGACGTCATCAGGGCGGTCGAAAGTGAGTGGATGCGAGGATCGCATGTGGTGGAAGATATTGGAGAAGGTCTATATCCAGCAGTAGATGAACCAAGGCTGATAATGATGATGATGAAGTATTCTGGAACATACAGGTCTATAGCCTTCTGAATTATTTATTGTATAGCCATAATTTATTTTTACTCCATATATGTGTAATTTCAATAGTAATGATTTCTTACTGCAGATATATTTGAAATGAAATCAATTAGTGGCTAAGGAATACAAAATAAGATGAATACCTTAAAAATACTTTTCACTCAGTAAATTTTTTTTCAGTAGAGTGCTTAACGTAAAATGACTTTTATTCAGGGTTAGCAGTGAATTTAACGAGAGAGATAGTGCGATTTAACCTATCGCCAGCCAATGACGGATTACATAATAAAACTGCGGTTTGCCAATTTTGGTGGTGCTACTCCACCACAGCACATAATTTATTCGTATGCAGCTTAAGTGTGTGTCAGTTTGTCAGTGTCAGTCAATGGAGTGGAGTGGCCATGGAACTCAAATTGTTCAGATACACTGACGATTTGAATTAGCAGACACCTTCACATACATACATCAGCTGATAGACGTCTACAGATGGACATAGGCCTCTCCCCAAAGATTCTCATACTATCTAGTTTGGATTCATATAGGAAAATTTGGGCCATTTAGGACCACGATGAGCCAATGCGGATTGATGGGAGCCAGAAGCTAGTTTGTTGATAAGCAGGGTGCATCACGAACAGGAGAGGTTGACTTGGATCCCGTGAGTTGTGCAGGAACCCTTACACCAATTTGCACAGATATTCTTAATCACAATTCATAATATCTAAAACAGCAGTCAATATTGTTGACTGCCGTGTTTTTACTAGTAAACTATAACTGTAATATACAGGTTAATTTTGTAGTAACTATAACGTCGTGAGTTGTATGAAAAAGAAAATAAGTATAGTAAAATCAAACGGTATAGTTTATAAAGTTAAAAATTCAATAGTGCATGCTGACAAAGATATAGCATCGCCATATTTTCCTTCAATTTCAAACATTACATTCGTACGAGAACGTTTTGAGGGTTCAAGTGCTCCATAGCATTACCATGCGCCGGCTGATCGAAAGTAAACATCGCGGTGTACGTAGCACGGTTAAGAACAACAGCGGCGAGTCCTTAAAGGCGTTCAGGGAGGCTCCGGGGCGTTGAAAAACAAGCTGCAACGGCTCCAGCGAGGAGACGGAGCAGGACAGCGTCTGTGCTTGCACGGGCGCTGATATCGGCTTATCGGAAACAAATTTACTTAAACTCTACTAAAGCAACTCGTTAAGGACGGACGAAAGAATGTTTTTCAGGTAATTGCTTTTTTAAAAAAAAACCTATTAAAGCTTACAAATATAAAACTTATGTTTTATTTAAATAATTTGTACTTTATATAAGTTAAATGTGACTAACAATAATATAAAGACATCAGTTAACAATTACTTTATAATAGTACACTTCATTACTTGCTTGGGGTGTAAAGGTCCCCCACACCACAACTCACGGGACCCAAGCCAACCTCACCTGCTGCACGCTGCTAATCAGCAAACGAAGCTCTGGCTCCCACCAACACAAATTGGGCCAGCGTGGTGGGAAATAGCCCACATCCTCTCATATGAACCCCTATAAACGACGGCTCCTAGTACTCGGCGATGTTGGCAGCGCAAGGCCAATCGATGTGGGGATCTTTGGGGGATCCTATGTCCAGCAGTGGACGTCTAGCGACTGATGACGATCATGACTACTAGATTATTATCGTGCAATAGAATGCCTGTCTTTATCGCTCTTACTTCCCGCCACAACTATGAAAGAGTGGGGATGCGATATAGTGTTGTACCGACAGTAATCTACCCATTAATGATGAACATTAATCAGTGAACGTAACCTAACTATAATCATTAAAAGGCGGTTTAAAATATGATCTATCTTCATCCCTATTTTTTAAACCAAAAGTAACTAATTAAAATGTTTTAACCATTAAAGATTACGGCAAACATTAGATGTGTTAAATATTTAATTAAATTGATTAGTTCTTTAAATGTATAGGCAAGACAATAAATTTAACAATTTGGATGTACTAAAGGATTTTTCTATACTTATTAAACTGTACTTTATAATAAGTTGGGGAAAAGAGATCCATAATTTTTTTCGTTAGATGGCAGCAGTGATCGATATCTCGCAAAGTATCAATCAAACAATTTCAAATGTATCCTCGTTGTCAAGGTAACATTTCACACTAAAAAAACTTTTTTTACTGTTTTTTTGGTCCATTCACTTGTGAGTTACAGACTGTTATAAATGGATGCCAAAGAGAAAATTCGCCACATTTTACAGTTATTCTTTGATAAAGGCGAAAACATAAGCCAAGCAGCTGTAATTATGTATGGGTGTTTATGGTGCTGATACTGTAACACCTAAGTAATTATTAAGTTATTGTCCCCATTCAATTCTTTAATTTGTCCTCTAACACATATTTTTTTTTTATTTCAGGTAAAACCTTGATGCATTTTCTTCAACCATTCGAGCCTCTATAGAACTGCTTTCGGTGAGATAATCGTCAATTAATTTTCTCTGTAATGTTTAGATAATTGTCTGTATGTTTTTGGAAAATAATATATATATGACATATTTTTATTGTTTAATAAGGTTTATCAACAATATTGTTTATACATATAAAACCAAACCAAATTCGCTAAATCATACACTGTTTTTAAAAGCTATACTCCATGAATAATATAGTGTCATCTGGATGTAAAACGGACGATACTTTGAAGATAATTAATGTTTTTCTGGTTTTCGTTGTTTCACCTCTCACCTCTTCAGGTTTGACTTACTTATTTTTCATTGTTTTTTCAGTTCCTTGTATCATGATGATTAAAAAATTATAAAAATTTTCGTAACTTTAATAAACAACTTTCGAATAAGCTGCGTAAACTTCGTATGGTCTACAAAAACATTCCGTTTACACGTTGTATGTAATGAAGCTAATGAGCCGCGCTACGTACTGCTGCATATCGCTACAGCGCGCTACGACGTGCTACATAAATTTACATGTAATACGCAATCCCGCTACGAAGTTGACATGTGAAATTTTTAACCGATATTTACTGTGCTCAGGTGCGGGTGCTTTATATATACCCTTAACAGGGAGAGGTTACACCCCGAGGTTCAAATTAATAATACCAAATACATTAAACTGCTTTAGAGACACTTTATTAGTTTGATTGTTCTTTTTTGTTTAAATTTATTGTGTCTGAAGTATAAGTACTTATAAAAAGATGATAATCTATGTGATAACTGAATTATTTTTTTAGTATAATAATACAATTTAAATAAAAGTTTAATAAACAAAATTTAAATAAAGAATCAATTTTGCTTTTTAGATTTTTCAATGTCGTCATCATCATCAGGCAATAGACGTCCACTGCAGGATATAGTCTTTACCCAAAGATGTACAAGTTTATAGGGGTTCATATGGGAGAATTTGGGCCATTTCCCACCACGCTGGCCAGACTTTCGTTTGTTGATTAGCAGGGTGCACCACGAGCAGGTGAGGTTGTCTTGGATTCCGTCATAAACACACACAAAGGTACAAATACATGTAGAAGTCTCGAGCGTGTATTACTCTCTCCTCCAGTTGTCGGTTAAAATTATTTTAACTGTAATTAAAATCTCGCTTAAAATTTAATCCAAACAGCATCGCGGCGTACTTACACGGCGCCGGATGTAAGAGCGGCGAAAGTTTAGCGGCAACCCGCTCAGTTTATGGTCTAATTTCGTCACAGAGCAAATTTCAGCGGTGTAACCAATCGGTGAGCGGGGAGGTGGTAATGCGCCAAGTTCCCAACTCAATCAGTCCATTTAATATTTGCACAAAACGGCGGTAATTTGGTTAAATGTTTTCGAACGGAACCCGGCTAAAGCAAATAAAATGTCTTCTTCGAATCGGCAACAGGTGGTTATTTTTAATCTGTGCCGTTTTCCCGTTTTGTTTACATTTTTCGTTAATTGAAATGTTCAATTATCGGTCTGTTGCAAACGCGGAGTTTTTAATGTGTAAGTAATATTAACATTTTTATTAATACCTTACCTAGAAATGAGTGTTGTAAGTTTGCAAGTTGATCATCATCATCTCAAACGATACACTTTCATGGCCGACAGGTCTATTATAATGTATTCCACACGAATCATTTCGCACATTGAATTTACCTCTAAACTTGCATCATATCTTAGTCTAAAAAGAGTAAATATTATGTAAATAACTTAAGCTCTGTAACTGACGCTATAAGATTTTTCAAGTAACTACATATTTATTTATAAATAATAACATTATTCTAAGGAATTAAAAGATTAAGTAGCGTCTTCTCAATTCTAAGGTTAGAATTCGTCGAAAAATGTTACTTAAGTTCCATACTTAAAAACTCTTGAGTTAAACGTTAGGCCACGCTGACTGTCAATGTGGGAATCTTTGGGGGAGGTCCAAATTCGGGTTTGCGTTATCAATAAATTGAATAGCTAACTAACATGTAAACGGGGTCCGTTTTACGCGAAATGGGCCCTAAATAGAGTCCCAAAGTGCTAAAACAAAATTCATAAACGGCGGGGTCGCGGCTCCTCCTTACCCATGGGTTATTAACGGGCTGCCCATTAATCCGCCAATTAAAACTTTGCCCATGCAAAAACGTTTTCAAAACAACTTGTTAGGGTTCTCCGCGTTCGGCACGGGTCTTTACAATTCGGTCGGGTTTGATTTTTATATAACATTGATTCAGATTGATGGATTTTTATACATGTAGATAAAGCTTCGTTGTTTAGATATATATATATATACATAATGGTGATAGCAAACACACCGAAATGGGCAATGGAGAGGACTATGAGTTTCTCTGCGCGATCGAATCAGAAATGTGGAGATCCGCAGAAGAACTAAGGTCACCAACATAGCCCAAAAGATTGCTAGACTAAAGTGCCAGCGGGTAGGGCGCATTGCTCGAAGGACCGACGGACAATGGGTCAGTAAGGTCCTCGAGTGGCCCCCCGCGTACCGGTACACGTAGTGTTGGGAGGCCTCCCACAAGGTGGACGACAATCTGATGAGAATCGCGGGTACTCACTGGATATGGGCAACGCGGGACTGATCAATGTGGACATTTTTTAGGGGAAGCTTTTGCCCAGCAGTGGGTCTATGGGCTGATGATAATGATGGTGATAGGTTTCTGTTTTCTGAGACCATATGGATAGATACCACTGCAGCGCCTATTGCAGCTGACAAACAATACTGTGCAAATATTACTGTGTTTCAAGGTAACGGGATCTGACACCTTATATCTCAAGGCAACGAGCACGATGTGGTACTGTGTATATTATCCTAACTAGCAACACGTTGTTATGGGCAATCGAGTCGTTTACCATTATATGAACGTATGGTCTCGTTTTTTTTTTAAAAAATAAATATTTTTTTTTTCAAAAGATTCCGTCATTAATAAGATTTTAAAATGTTTCCATTAATACTCACTTGAGACTGGGACTGATAGTTCATCTGATGGTAATTGTAATGGGATGACGACATCGGTTCTTTCGCTTTTAAAATAAAAATACTAAGTCCCCTTAAATTAGTAATTTTACTAGACACGACGTTTTTTATAACAGGACACAGTGCCATTTGCATGTAATTATTTAAGGGTGTATTTGCTATATAGTTTATAAACAGAGACAAAAACTACAGAAATATTATTAATAATACATTCCATTGTTCCCATATCCATATGAATTAATTGCGTATCAATTACTTAAACGACAATTTAAAAATAAAATTCCTGGCTGTGTGCTACTTTAACGACGAAATATAAATGAAAGCGGAAGTAGCCCGTTCGCGGTGGCACGGGAAATCGTACGATCAATTTGTTTAAAACGTCCAAATCCTTCAGCGGCGCGGCTTTAAAGTCAAACAAAAACAAAAACGAAGGCGTTTCATGAAAAGCCGACTTAAAATTTTTCAGCGCGTCGTCGCCTTTTACACCCCGCGTTCATTTACTAAAACATCCCCCCTCCACGTATAGGCCCACTGCATAGATCTTCAGCGGGATAGACGCGGCGCTCAACTGAAAGGAAGTTATTACTTTTTATTAGGAACGAAAGTTTTAATTAGGAACTACCAATTATAGACTCAAACGTTGTCTATTCAACTATTCTCTTTAGAAGACGTCTTCTGTGGGAGATGATATAAACTTCTTAGCTATTTCTTTTTTAGCACTGCCTTTAACATATTCCTTAGTTATTCTTAATTAGACCTTAAGTAGTTAGGAATGTGATAGAGATATATATAATATATAATTTTATGAAGAATATAATAGTAATCTTAGCTTAGATATATATTAGAAAAAGAAGAAAAAAAATCAATATCATGAGATATCATTATTGGTAAGCAGGTTCTTAACATTATTTCCATAACTAAACCAAAAACGTTTTTTACCGGAACTGGGCTCTTTCTTCCCCTTGTTTGATGCTTTCCAGGTTTAGTGGTAAAATTAAATTAGTATATATATGTGTGTCTATCTAAAATTTGCTCGACTCTTATAAATTTCAACGCTACGGTTTGTAAGTGATGAATGCACCAAGTTTGTCCGTGTCAAGACGCGAGCACAAAAAGAAATCGCGAGCTCCGCAGCACCGGAAATAGCGCAGCGACCGACCTCCGCCCCGATTGACAGTTGGGGCACACGTCGCGCTGCTAGCTGTATGTCACACGCACACCACCTCTCCACCCCCCACTAGTATTTGCTTTCCGTTTCACACACATATTTCCCTATCATAAACCAGGGCATATACTCTGCGATATTTTCGCAACTCGTAAAACGGATTGAAGTTTCAAGGTTGAAACTATCCAAGTTTAATGCGTGCTCACCATCGCAGTAACAACTGGCACATCTATGCATCACAGGTTCGAATCATAAAATTTCATGTAATCATTTTGCGTAACAACTTGTTTTAGAAAAGCAGCTTCTTGAAATCTCTACAAGATTTTCCTTAGAGTATTACTTTGTATATACTGTTCTCGCTTTTACTGTTCTTATAAAATTATCAACTGCATATTTTTCTTGGCATTGATGATATATCTATTACTAGAGACCGTCCAGGTAGGTACCATCGCAGTTCCTATTCCACCCACCACCAGTAAATGTTAATGAAACTTCCACTATTGTCACAAGGCGACGGGCACAATATGGTGATGTGTATACCGTACTAACTAGCGTCACGTTGTTATCAGGCGTATGATTTACCACCAGGAAAACGGCTCGTCTATCTCGCTGCTCTGTCAAATAAAAGGACAGATTATATTTAACATATTGTGAGCAGAATGTGAATAACAATAGTGACCACCCATACGATAGATGGATGCGTAGGCGTCTAGAGTACAGCAACTAAACGATCTGAATGCGTCCAATATATATTTAATGGCTTGTCGTGAGTACGGACTAGAAACGAAGTAATAAATAAGTAGGTTCCTTTAAAAAATTTTACGTCCGATTCTACATCGTCACATCTGCCCATATAAATCCTAAATGACAATTCTGTGCGGCATAAAATTGGATCGGTGGGCTTTAGGCGATCCGAGGGCCGCGTTTACGAGGGCCCCCACTTTAAGGCCTAGTTGGTTTTTACAGCGCGATGGCACCATAAAAGGGCACATGACGTCGGTAAACGTTTAACGCGTCGTTTCGCGCCGTTATTAGCGAAAGTCGATTCGGAATCGATTTTGTCGCATCGAATGTGTAAGAGCACCTTTCAATGTTTATGGCTGCTGTGAGAGAAATGAACCTGAGCAGCATTCATACATTCAACTCGAACCTCGTGGTTAGGTTGAAAGGTATTGTTCACTGTCGAAACGAATACACGACACAATATATACTCTTTCTGAAATAATCATCAACTAGAATTAAACCAAAGACAATTTATGGAAAAAAAGGTTATTTTATATGAGCATGTATAGCTTTATAATAATATACTGAAATCTTATAAAAACAATAAAAGTTTAAATAATCATAGGAATAAAATAAGCTTCATATACTCGCAACCGGAAACTAAATAAAGTTAATCTTTTTTTCCTTCGTATCACAAATGTAACAGAAACTTATTAAAATATTCTTACGAGAATAAATATAAGTAAAAGTAAGGTTACCATAATAAATAAAACATTATAAGTTACCCGAAAACTTTACTATATATGTATGGTTAAGCTTTAACCGGCAAATATCAATGCACGATTTCAGCAGGAAAAGACAGCCCTTTATATAACTGTGAGGTTCTATAAGGTTTATACCATACACACACACACACACACACACACACACACACACACACACACACACACACACACACAGAACGACTACATTTTTTAATATACATAATTAGTATTTGTGTTTTATACCAATCATTACCGCTTTTTCCATACATAGTTTCCAAATTTAGTACCCCTTAACTTTTAGCAAACAAAAAGCTAGTATGTAATTTAATTTAAATTACCCATGCATCCCTTCATAAAGATCTACTCCTATCTCAAATATTGGCAACGTATCCGTAAGTTCCTTAGTGTTACTACTCTCCGTAGCAACGGTGGCCACTTCTTCTTCTCACCCTTTCCACTAAACGCTTTGCTTCCTAACCGCAGCCTTACTTACCAATTAACATTACTTCAGCCGCTCCTCATGAGCTTACCTTCCGTATAAAGAATGTACATAGCGTTTATTTGATTAATTTATTAAATAATTAATAACTTAAAAAGGCAGCATAGCTTTGAAATTCTTAATTTGTTTCAATAATAAAACATAGTAGTGTATTGTATAGAAGATTGTCTGTTATCTTCTATACCCCTAGCAGTTAATTATTTATTGATAAAATTTGGAAACTTTACCCTGTTTTCTGCCCAGTAATTCTTTATTAAAAGTGTAACAAATATTGATGTTTCTACTTATGAAAACATTTCCTTGTAAATACTTAAGAAAGGAAATTAAAATCTTAGGAACAAAGTGTATATGACGCGCTTTACCATGTTATAGTGAAATGCAAAACTATTTATCTCTGCATCGCCGTTAAATGACAAATAATCTGTAACAAACAGTCATTATACGATAAGTATATGTAAAAAATAACTTGATCTAGTACACTAATGTATACATAAATTAATAATAATGTTAATTCTGTAAAAGCTCGCCGCTCCGCACCGACTCTAAAAGCCATTAAGAAACGCGACCGCGGAATTTACAACGCAAAATGTATCGAACAATTTGACTTGATTAATAGTCGCGAAACTTCACCGTTTGCCGCCGGAAAGGTTGCTCGGCTCCTATATATTGTTTTTTATAATGTGTATATATAATTAAACAACGAGATGTGCGGAAAGTTCACCCGATGGCAAGTGATACGCCCGCCTATAACGACGTGGCGCTAGTTAGGATGGTATGCACTGCACTACGTTACGCTTATCGTCTGACACATGTTGAGTCTCGTTACTCCAGTAATCACACTAGCTACAGCGTCCTTCAAACCGGAACCTACTAATGTTTGCACACTATTGTTTTGCAGCAGAAATATGCGCTGCGGTGGTGCGTAAACGATTTCCGGCAGCAGAGACCTAATACTAGTAAATGCTTACAGTTAAAAACAAATGATTTCAGCAGAGTGTATTTTTCAAACGCATCCGCTGCCACGGGCTCCGCAGCGCCCACGTCTCCCCCATCGGAATTGCAAATGGCCGCGATGACGGGGTTTATATAAAACTAAAAGTGTCCGCCAAACTTCGCATTAAACTTGCCCGCAGGTGTAGAAACAAAAAGCTCACTTTATAATTATGATAATTCCGGACGCACGGCGGAAGGCGGAAGACGGACGGCGGATTGGATTTGCATGGACGCGGTATCCGTGACTATGTCAACCTAGCAAGGTGGTGCGATGAATAATGCATACTTCATGCCACTTACCTGACGCATTAACATATTTATTAATAAAATAAATATCGTGCCCCGGCTCCGGCCCCAGCTCCGGGGCCGGAGCCGGCGCGCGGCTCGCCGACGTCCCCGCTGTTGACTTTGCGCCGCTCCAACTTCGCGGATTGTAGCGAATCGTTAACTGAAACAGCTTAATGTATGGCATGCATTAAATAAATTGAGTTAGGAGTGTACCGGCCGCGGTGTTCATTTGTCTAATGTGTGCGGTATCAAAGACAAACAGACGCGGCGCCCGGCTTCCGGCGGAGCTCGGTTTAAATTCATAAACGCGAGCTGATTCTGATTTACAACCAAAGCTCTTATACTTTAGACATACTCTACAATTTTAACTTCACATCTCTTCGTTTCGGTTCAATAACACTTCTACTTGTGATTAAGTTCGTTGCTCTCAGGTTTCAGACGTTAAGATTCATTACCTCTGTATTTTAACTAACTTTAAAGATTTTTAATTAAGAACTCTGATATGTCTGGGCTTACACTAATATAAAGGTCGGCAACACGGCCTCGACCCCTCTGGTATTTCGACTGTCTATGGGCGTCAGTGATCACGTTTCATCAGGTGAACTCGCTCGTGTGCCCACACATCTTATAGAAAAGGAGGCAGAACTAAGCTTTGCGGTTGCATACAAGTATTAACGATTTCCGGAAGCACACGAGTCTTACCACAGTCTTTTATCTTTAATGAGTTGTTAGCATTTGACCTTAATTTCACGAAAATGACGCTGTGGTTGATGAGACGTGTTCACTCTAGATACTGTTACGGCTGCTGATTTACAATATGAGAGTAACAAAAAACCTGCCAGGTACGCAAAAACCATATCACCAATCCAGCACCACATGTGCCCGCGAAATCTATCCCGGGACTTCCGTTACAATGCAATTAGCCACGACGCTACGGAATAAATAAAAGTTTGTTAACTTTTAAAAATGTTTATTTGTCTTCACGTTTATCTATACGTGTAACACTACTCTTTTTAATAAGTGGTTAATTTTTCTAAATAAATCATATTAACTTATTCGGTAAATGTAATAATTACAAATATATAGAAAAAATCATCTACCTGCATCTTTAGCCGACCGTACACAGCAAACAAGTCACGGCCCCAATTTATCGCAGCCGAGTAACATATAAAGCTTACTGTTATACAACTAAACATTAATTGTCGTAACAAATGAACTCGTTTCCGGATATCCGTTGCACAAGCGGCGCCGCTGTACTCCGCGTCACCGCGCGCGCTGCCTTCCCAGGCTTTCGCGTCACGATGTTTTTTGCAACATCTTTATACTCTGAAATATATTATTTCTAATTTTTTTTTAAGATTTTTTTTTTACAATTTAAATTTAAAATCTCGTTTATTACTTCAGTTCTTTAAGAATGTAGCGTGTATCCAGCACCACAAGGGTGCCGTCGCGACGCCGCTGTGGACAGGCGCTCGTTGTTATTCCGCCGTCCTCCTCTCACCTGACACTCGAACACTAAGCAACCAAATCTGATGACTATATTTATAAACAAATGTAGTGCTATTAATTTGCTTAATCATTCAATACGTGGTAGGAAACCAGACCGCGATGTCGCGTCGTGCTTTCATAAAACTCTATTAACTATAAAGATGATTGTCATGAAGTAGAAATCACTTAGATTTATTTGACAGCGGAGTTAACTGTAACTGCTAATGTTATTTTCTTTTATCATTGTAAAGTGAATTTTTAAGTGAATATATGGGTACTGTTTGAAGTACACGTTATTTATTTACAAGAATAATACAAGAAAGGCCCTTAAAATAATTAAATATCAGTGTTGGACAGTAGATTCGCAAGCAATACTTCATGTCATCTTTCATTCTATACAATGGCTTTTTCATTCCCAAGCAATGTATTTGCTTAAATTTTAATAATTTAATATACAGACAAGTCTCCTATAACGCGATTATACCGCGTTGTACGGAGACCGCGTTATAATAAACTCGTAAATACTGCCTTTTAAAAGTGTTTGTATGAATGTCAATGAATATGTAGTATTTAATATATTTTTAATTCATAGTCAATTATAATAAAATAATAAACAAAAAATTTTGATTTTAACAAAAAAAAACACAATTTAATACATATACGATTTTTTTTTTATTTATCATCTGTTTACATTATTTACAGTTTACTAGCAAAAGTAGCGTTATAGGAGGTTTTACTGTATTACATCAATGATTAAAAAAAACACTTTATAGCCACTAAAACTATAAAGAATAGGTCAGCCATTTCTATGCTACGGTGATGCAGAAGTTATGTACAATATTTTGCCTTCAAAGATAACAATCACCATAAATCCCTCCCATTTTGCCGTACGTACGCGCTACAAACGAGCGCCGCGGGAGGAGGCTCCTGGCTGAGGGAGAGGCCGCGCTGATAGTAAATTTATTAAATAGCTAAATTAAATACGTGGATTGCAACCGAATCGGACGCTAAAAAACGAAGCGGGGCTCCCGCTTGACCATAATTTATCCACCCCCGGGGACCGCTGACTCGGGGTGGGGGAAATCTGCGAAATAACCCCTGAGATACTCCACGGGCAGCTAATCCAATTTTTTACATAGAAACAATGGTCAAATTTATAAATTTTACAATCAGTATACCTAACTATTAAGAATTATATATTTTTTTTATTCAACGAAACGATTAGTCGAAACGTTCACCTGATGGTAAGTGATACGCCTGCCCACTGCATCACATTGCACTTGAAATATAAGATGTAAAGTCTCGGTACCGTAGTAATTTCGCTAGCTACAAAGCCTTTCAAACCGGATTACAATAACAATTCCACACTACTGTTTGGCAGCAGAGATAGCCGTTGCGGTGGTATGTACCTCCGACGACGGTATCCGGTGGCAAAACCTACCAGGTATTAACAGCTTCTTGTAACGCAACCATGAACTGCTTTCCATATAACATGGAGGTCTCAGGTTTGATACAAGGTCACATAAGTTATGAAGTGTCAAGTTAGTTACCACTCTCATTACACTTAGTCGCCATTATATTGTTTGTTTTTTTTTTGTAGCAGTGGTTCAATTATCGGAAGACAACTTGCTTCTGAGAAAAAGGCAGGGTCATGAAAGATCCCTACCCATTAAAACCCTCGGTGGTATTCTGAAATGCGTTGGAAGAGGCTCTGAGATCTCCTATGGAAAGCAACGATGCCTTGTGTTACTGCAAATACAAATCCTCGTTGCATTTACCATCCCCCTTTATTAAGCTCTAAGAGCCCTTCCTCTCAACGCTTGCGAACCCGAAAACTCTTTTAGTTGATAGCTCTACACTACAGGGCTCAAGCTAGGTATCTAGGTAAATAGCATTAGCCTCATTGCTACTCACCAAAGAGATAATCTGGCAACATCCATTTATAACCATTGGATGCAACTTGGGATCTTCATACTTAAATGACAAACTTACTAGCCGCGGCGTCACGAAATTTCTATAGTAATATGATGATTTATTGATTTTTTTTTTATATGTCCAGCAGTGGACATTGATAAGTTGATGGCGATTCTAAAAACACCTGTTCATGGATGATCGCAATCAAACGTTTGTTTCTCATATAAACTGACCGAGGAAAGCCTCCAATCCGTTTCGTACCTTCCGCAGCGCTGCGCTAAGTTCCTCCTCTCCTGAATAATGCATGCCAAATGCATCAGACCGATATCATGGCGCGTTCATTAAACATGGAGGAGCAGTATTTAATGATTCAGTCGCACTCACCTCAAGGTGGGTGCGCGACGTCGAAGCCCCGCGACTCGGGACGCTGCTATGGGACCGGCTTAATGTGCACTTACTAGTCGTAGTTAATTTAATAATCACACGGTCAAAATGTTTAAATATAAATACAAAGAAACAAAAAAATACAAAACTTTAAATAAACCATTAAGCAAGCAGCAGCACCCTGCCGGAGACGGGACAAATCTGTTTCTTTTTTAATACAGAAAGTTCGACTGCGCAGTGCGCTCGAGTTACTAGCGGCAAGCGATAGTATATATCATAGTTTGTTATTCGACTATTGAAAACAATAATATTTGGGACCTGCCATGGAAAGCCAATAATAAGCCAATTTACAAACAAAACCTTCAAGTTCGAATCTATACATCAACCATTACAATTCATAATCTATCTGAAGACTAAATAATGAATTGATGATATATACATATATTACTAATTTCCTCTTCTTAAAGTGCTGCTCCAACTAGTCAAGGTGAAGATACAGATCTTTCTGTCTTTGGTTTGGTGGAACATTACTAATTTACTCCTCAAAAATCTAAATAACAATATCTATTTTCATATTTCTTCGGCGAGCTATATTTATATTTTCGTAGAGATAACTTATTTATATGATTGTGTCCTTTTTCCATCGTAATAAGCTGCCCATTGCATAACACAGACCTTTGGAAATACATCTTATACTTGAGAAGGCTCAAATAACTTAAATTTATATTAAAAAAAAATAAAACGTTCATAGTTATTTAATATTTATGACAATCTCTTATTAATTCTTCCTAACATAAATAATAAATAATAAAGTCATTACTCACATTATACTTATATATGGATGCGCTGAATTGGTGGTGCTTGTATTGTTTATTTAATGTTTCCGCTACCGCTTCCGCGGCTGCTTCAGCGCCGCTCTGTGCCGTGGGCCGGTTTCCATCGTTATTTTTCCTCCGTCCGCACGCCCCAGTCCCGAAAGCTGGTTCACTTGTGCGAATTTTCTTAAACTTAGATTAGAAAGCTCGCAAATAGTTCGGACGTGGCTCCGGAAGCTAACGTAACATGGCGGACTCCGCAAATGTTTCTTCCGAAAAGTTTCGAGCTCCCTCTAGAACGTTCGGAAACGGAATAATAAAATATCAAACATGAAATACAGTATATACGACATTTCTAATTAAGTAATCAATAATTTATATAAGGTAGTGCTTATTAAACAACTTCAAGTACATATTTTCAACTATGTAACAATATATTTCTAAGCCATAGATAGAAGGCCATACATGATATAGAATTTATATGGAAGTAGGATAATTTCGAATTCGTCCGGATAGTTTCTATACTCATATTGCCAATATGCTATAACATCCCTGTGTTCCGGTTACTAATGAGAGCTGGAATATTGGAAGCGAGGATGCTTTAGTATCAGCATCATCTTATAGACTTGTTCGTAGAAATCTAGCACCAGCAAGATATTATCTTTGTTACCATCGTAAATTTATCAGCAGCAGGCGACCAGTTGTTGATGTCACTTTGTTCGGTATAAAACATTATATAAAAGCAAATTTCGCTAACACCTCAGCGCCTTGATCGCAGTTCATTCAAACCCAGCAGTACGTCCCCTGCAGGCACCTCCGCTGTTTCCTCCCCTCTCGTGGTCCCCGCTTCATTCTCACGACGGAACTTCTATAATTTGATGCCGTCGCATTTCGACGGGTGCTCGTTAAGCCACCTTTGTCGATCCGCTTGCTTTTCGAAGGTAAATAGTCTAGGATTCCACCCGATTGGCCCCCTGATTATGTGTATTGTAAGTAATACGGTGTGAGTGGAGGAAAAAATTGCGATCTTATTGACGCTGTTCACGAGACTTTCGCAAATTTAAACTTATTCTGTTTTGGCGTGAGCGTTCAGCTTTCAGATTATCTATTGTTGGATAACTTCATTTCTAAATACTCTTCACTCTTGGCAACTTTACTAACCGTAGCCATTGAAAGAAACGCCTTTTTAAAACTTTTCCCTAGATTCATTTATCATCATCATCATCGTTATCAGCCGATTGACATCTACTGCTAGACATAGGCCTTCCCCAAAGATCACCACATACAGTCAATACAACCTCTGGTACTACTGGTGACTAGGGGCTGTCGTATATGGGTGTTCATGTGGGGGAATTTGGGCCATTTCCCACCACGCTGGCCCAATGCGGGTTGGTGGGAGCCAAAGCCTCATCAGTTAATTACCAGGATGCACCACAACTAGGTAAGGTTAGCTTGAGTTCCGTGAGTTGTTGTGCGGAACCCCATTTATTACTGCAGTAAAATTTCAGTATGAAAATTGTTTATAATAAATTAATAAAAAAAATACTAAAAAGGACAAACACTTCAAGAATTGCTTGTCACTGTGCAGGAACACTGAACGCAACGAATTGTTCCAATTGAGAAACATTTCTAGGTAAGAGAGATCCTTGAAACTGGAAACCAGAGGTCGGAAGTTCAGGAAGGGGTGGTGGGAGTAATGTGAGAGAGGCTCGCCGCAGCTGCAGATAACCACAAAGAGTAATTGCGACCGCAACCGCGGCTGGCCCACTCCACAAAAAGCCATGATGCATTCGCGAAATGCTGCGTTTAGTGACGTCACTACCTAGCGGAAGTTCTTGTCGACATCGACACCATGTCCAGATGGTAAGTGATAAGTTCTACCAAAGACGATGGTAAGATTTTTTGGTGTCAACCTTTTGAGCGATGTTGTACCAATTGGTACATGAACCCGCAAGACTGTCAAAACATAGCTCTGGTTAGAATGATTACACAACATCTTCCACCATTTTTCCATTTCGTTGTGCTGTGTTCTGGTTTGAAGGGCGCTATAGCTAGTGTATATCATTCTTACTAGCGCCACGTTGTTATGGGCGGGCGTATCACTTACCATCAGGTGAACGTACCGCTCGTCTCGTCGCTTAATGGAATAAAAAAAAATTACATCAGCGGCTAACAGCCTGAATCAGTTTGGTCGAGGAATTTTCACTAATATATAAACTTGGCTCAGCTTTTTGTCCTTAAGAACTGATAAAAGAATGACCCAATACCTATGTACCTAATCTCGGTTCTTCTTGGAAAACTTTGATGGTAGATTTCCTTTGAACTCATTAACTACCAGTCAATCGCTATGATGTCTTTAGAACTCTTCACTATCATATTGATCATCATCATTGGCCGATAGCCGTCTACTGCTGGACATAGGCTTCCTCCAAAAATTTCCACATAGATCGGTCCAGCGTTGCTCCCATCCAATGGGTTCCCGCGATTCTTACCAGATCGTCGGTCCACCCTGTGGGAGGCCTCCCATCACTTGTCGTCTACCGGTACGCGGGCGTCACTCGAGGACCTTACTGCCCCATCGCCCGTCAATCCTTCGAGCAATGTGCCCTGCCCACTGCCACTTAAGTCTAGCAATCTATTGAGCTATAACGGCGAGCTTAGTTCTTCGGCGGAGCTCTATATTTCTGATGCAATCGCGCAGAGAATATCCGAGCATAGCTCTCTCCATTACCCATATGACTTTCAGCCTTTTTATATGGCCGATGGTAAGGGTCTACGTTTCGGTTCCGTATATCAATACTGGCAACACGCATGAGTTGAAGACTTTTGTCTTCAGACACTACGGTATCTGAGACGATAAGATACTGCGTAACTTCCCAAACGCTGCCCACTAGAGTTGGATTCATCGAGTTACCTCTTTCTGGAAGTAGGACTTCCCTAGCTGGACTGTTTGTCCTAGGTAAACGTATTCGTCGACAACTTCCAATGTAGAACCCTCGACCATTATAAGCGTGGGTGCAATACAATATGGACATTAGACATGATCTTTGTCTCTTTCAGATTCAGTTTAAGACCCACGCGTCGAGACGCTCTACAGTGGTCATTGAGCATTTTGCTAAGGGCTTCCATGGACTGAGCCATGACCACGATGTCATCAGCAAAACGAAGATGGGTCATGTACTCGCTGTTTATGTTGATGCCATATCCTCTCCAGTCCAAAAGCTTAAAGACGTCTTTCAGCGCTGCTGCGAACAGCTTTGTCGATAGAATATCGCCTTGTCTGACACCTCGCTGTAACTGGATAGGTTTCGAGCAATGGTCTAGGAGGCGGACTAACATTGCGGCGTTTTCATACAGTGACCGCAAAACTTCGACGTAAATTATAATCTTCGGTTTTCTGTACAACTTGCCGCAAAGTATGTATTTGGTCTATGGTACTAAAGCCTTTTCGAAATCTTGCTTGTTCGGGGGGCTGGAAATCGTCTAGCTTGCGTTCGAGACGATTCGTTATGACTCTCGAAAACAACTTATTAATGTGGCTCAGAAGCGTGATGGGCCTATAGTTCTTCAACCGGGACCTGTTACCCTTTTTGAAGAAAAGCATCACCACACCTCTACGCCACGATTTTGGCGTTTCTCCCTCGAATATAATTGAAGTTAAATAGTATCAGAAGGGCCATCAGCACTGGTCGTCCTCCTGCCTTCAGAAGCTCCACCGTAACTGCACCCGGCGCCTTGTTGCATCATTGATCATTCCTAACTAGTATTAAATATAAAATTTTTAAATACCAAATTGTAATTTCAGTTTGTTTGCATGCAAGCACGAAACTCATGAAAAAACCCTTTCTTCGAATTGTCCGCTAGTTACGAGTTCGCTCCGTTACTTCCCCAGCTCCACATATTATTCAAATATTTAAGTCGAGTGCAGTTAAGTTATTAATTTTTTTTCTAACCTTCGCTTAATACAGGAAATACATTTCAAGAATTGAATTTCTACAGCGAGCTCTTTCAGTTGTTACTAGTGGAAAATATTTTGAATTTTTTTTACTTTAATCAACATATTTCATTATACTTATTTAGAAAAATATTTACTTACTCTACTTTGTAACTTATATAATAAATTGTGAATACAAGTACATTTTATTTACGTGGATGGTTATAAAGGTAGAGGAAGATCGAAGAAAGTGTGGATGAATTGTGTGAAAGTTGACATGTGTAAGTACACATACATATATATCGGGCGTCGTTCCCACTGGGGTAGGCAGAGACCACCTCTATCCACTTGCTACGATCCTGGCACACCTCTCTCGCTTACTCCACTTTTATGAGCGTCTTCGTGCATGCTCGTCGGTTGCGAGTGCTCTTGATCCGGCCTTTCTTTAAGACATCTTCGATTGTATCGGAATATGGCCGCCTAGGTCGACCTGCACCGATTTGTCCAATTATTCTGACATTGTATACCTCTTTCGTTAATCTTCTTTTATCCATTCTTTCGACATGACCAAACCATCTAAGCATCCCTTTCTCTATCTTTGTCACTATATGTTCCACTACGCCGCACCGCTCCCTTATGACACTATTCCTCACTTTGTCTATCAGCTTCACTCTAGTTACACTTCTCAGGCTTCTCATCCCCACAGCATTAATCCTACTTTCTTTTTTTTTCTACCATACCCAACATTCACTACCATGTATCAGTGTGGGGATCAACACGCCTCCATGCACAGCCAGTCCTGTCTTTGTGATACGTTCCGGCTACTCATAAAGTTATGACCAGCCCCATTCAATTAATTCCCTTTCAAAACTCTTCTTTCAATATCACCATCACACTTGCCATCTCTCGTAATATGTGAACCCAGATATATAAATTCTTTCATTTGTTCCACTTTTTGTCCTTCAATCATAATGTCACATTGTCAAGAGAAGAATGTACTTCTCTTTCAAAAACCATAACATCTTCTATCGTTGCCTTGCCCATTCTTTGACTGGCATTTGCTGCCAGCCAATCCTGCCATGCTTTTCTCTTTTCAGACACCGCCTTCCGTACTTCTGCACTTACAGTCTTCAACATACTTCTTTTTCTTCTCTTAATCATACCACAGACATCACTGGCCACTTCCAGGACTCCATCCTTGAATGACTTCCATAACTCTTCAATCTCACACATTCCTTCTAATCTGACTTATCAATAAATTTACTCTTATACTTCTCTCTCTCTTCATTATCTTGCAAAACCTCAACTTTCACTCTTTCTAGTACATTAATGGGTTACCCAACACAATGCCGCCATCGCCTAAAGATCCCCTTATTCGGCACATCACTAGGAAATGATCAGTGTTGATGGCATTGCCGCGGTATACCCTAGTATCTAGCACTTTCTTTCTCAATCTCTTATCGACCATTAAAAATCAATCATACTTTCCTGATTTCATTCTTTTCTTGTGTACATGTGGATCTTTTTGTGGTCAAACATTGTTTTTGTTACCACAAGATTCCACTCCAAGCAGACCTCGAGCAGACTCGTTTTTTTTTCATTCACTCTTTCATCACCGAATTTCCCTTGCACAGTTTCATATCCATCACACTTCACTCTAACCCATCTATTAAAATCTTCAAATCACACATTTGTTCATTCTAGCAGAAAGCAGCACACCAACTCCCTGACAGCCTCTATTGGTTTCAGAAACTCCTGACCAGTAGGCTGTGTAAGGTCCATGTGTGGTGGTGTCACATCGTTTCCGATTAGTCTCATTCACACACAGAACATCAATTCTTCTTTCCTTCATCATCTCACATACTTCATCAATTTTGTCTTTCATACCTCCTCTCACATTTAAAGTAGCAAAGTGTTTTTTCACTCCCACGGGAAACCAGACGTGACGGGTTGCGAACCTCGTCGCCGCCATTCTGGTACGAAATAATGTATTCCTTCATTGCGCTGTCACACATGTGTAAGAAGAGTTTGAATTCAGATATGACGGCTGATAGAGGGATATGGAAGAGAAGTACATACTGTGCCGACCCCACATAGCTGGGAAAAAGGCAGGAGAAAGAAGAAGATACAAGTACATTTTATTTCTAAAGACTATTATTTGGCTTGAAGACCATCTCCATTTACCATTTCCGCGGAGCTTGTATTTCACAAAGCTATAGCCTGAAGATAGTATTTAAACAAACTACTGCACGCTTACTTCAATTACAGTTGATCCACGATCATGTCAAATGACAATGAGGTTTAGTCCAGAATATTCTTACCATCACATTCATAATCATCATCATTGCCAGCCGATAGACACACACGCAGTCCACTGCTGGACATAGGCCTTTCCCAAAGATCTCCACATCGATCAGTCCTGCGCTGCTTGCATCGCCGAGCACTAAAGATCGTCGTTTGTAGGGGTTCATACAAGGGTAATTTGCGTCATTTCCCATCACGCTGACCCAACGCGGGTTGGTTAGAGGCAAAACCTCGTTTGTTGATTAGCAAGGTGCACCATCAGCAGGTGAGGTTGGCTTGGGTCGCTTCAGTTGTTGTGCGGGACACCTTACACCACTATCACATTAATAACCGGAAATTAGCAATAAGGGCATTATGGCAGAATTATAAGCTAAGCTAATTACCATACAAGCGTCTGAACACTTATGTGAACGGAAACAGATATAGCGGCTCCGTGTCAAACAGTCAACCACTGTACTATCTTATAGTTGAATTCAGAATAAACTACATGACCTTAGTGTCAGTAACTGTATCATTGAGGAAACAATCATTTACTCTTTTTCTTTATTCCACTAAGCGACGAGATAAGCAAGCAATTCTACTAATGATAAGAGATAAGCCGTCTTATTACAACGTGGCCCTTGTTAGTATGATATACACTTCACCGTATCATGAGCCTCGCCTTAAGGGATAAGGTAGGCTTGTTCATCATCATCAGCCCATAGATGTCCACAGCTGGACATAGACCTACCCCAAAGATCGCTACATCCATCGGTCCTGCGCTGCTCGCATCGCCGGGCACTAGAAGTCGTCTTTTTTAGGGGTTCATATGAAGAGTCTTTGGGCCATTTCCGACCACGCTGACCGGATGCGGGATGATGGGAGCCATTGCCTCGTTTGTTGATTAACATGTTGCACCTCGAGCAGGTGATGTTGGCTTCGGTCCCGTAAATTGTTGAGCGGGATCCCTTACACTTTGTTACTTCAGTAATTACGCAAACTACAACGCTTTTTAAACCGGAACACAGTAATATTTGACAGCAAAAATAAGAGTTGTAATGATAACTAGATGGCCCGTCTCCGGCAATAGAGAACAGAGTTAATGCAGTAACAGTTCTTCGCTTTTCCCGTCTGATGAATGTACTGTATATGGCTATGCACTAGCAGTTCCAGGTTTGAATTATGGTTAAAAGCTCGAATTGCTTTATGAGCATCTCGCAGCCATAGCTCACAGGATAAACCAAACAGGTTAAAGTCGTTGGAGATAATCTTAAAAGAATTGTCGCCGCGGCTGCGGACGTGGTGCTCCGCCGGCTCCACCGCATCCCCCTGAGCGTGAATAAAGCAAAAACCCAATTTAACCCCGTTATATTAATAATTCGGTGAGGGACTTAGTGGGTTGATTAAATTCGGTCCACCGCATTGTTGTGGCCGCCATTATTCAAGAATGTAATAACTGTCTGCTGACGCTGTATCAGCGACATCACTTTTGTTGTGCGACTCCGTTAAGCATCGGGACGTTATTAAAATTATATCAGACCTCATTACATATAAATCCTTAGGACCTTACTGATAGATCTCTGTTGCCAAACACCGATGAGATATCACAGCATCTGCTAATTCTGCCGCTATACAGTTTTACACAAACATTAATGTATGCCGATCTGAAAGGGATTGCAACTAGTGGACTTATGAGATAATCAGACTTAATATCTTAGGACTTGAGGCGACGAAGACGATATGATGCAGTGTATATATTCCTAACTACACGTTTTTATGGACCAGATAAACTTCTCGTTTGTATCTCTTTGTCGAATAAAAAGAAATTGACTTCCATCACACCTCATCCCTCTTACCTCGATTACGATTCCTAACTTAGTAGGGTTTGGATGGTGATCAGAAGTTTCTTGACCATGCCTGCTTGCGACCACTCTCATATTATAAATCTGTGGCTATAATACCGTTGCTGCGTCCCTGCTGTCAACATTCCAAGTAACGATAATTCGTCATCACAACTTAGCTTTCTGTGAAGCGGAAGTGTTCGCCCATTGACCATAAAAGGAAGTGAACAATTCAAAAGACCTAGAAGTCTCCGACACGCGAATGTGGACCGTAATCGGCAATCATTTCGCAAATAGTTTCCGCAGTGTATTTGACTACTGCTAATGAATTTTATAACGACACAATTTTCCACTGTGAAGTGCCATTTGCATAAAGGCTCCTATACACTACAGCAGTAATCGTTTATAAACATTTCAATACATTTCCAATTTTACATCGCGTTTATCGGAAAACGCCTACTACTACACTAAACCTTCAAAGATCGTCATTATCATCAGTGTTCCCGTCCAAATACTACGTGAAGACACTCTCAAGGAAACAGGGAATAGTTTCGTACTAGGTTATTGTGCCTTATCACCACATACCACATCACCAGTTAACATCAGGTGGGAGATCGGAGCCGAGCGCTAACCTTGATGATTTAAAAAAAAGATCCACACCTTGATGGGTCTTGATGAAATCATTACATTAAATTATATCAACCTGAGTAATACTAGTGTAATAAACTGGAGGATAGTAATTACCGTGTTCCGGTCTGAAGAGCGCCGCAGTTAGTGAAATTACCGAGGTAACGAAACAACGTATTGTACCTCAAGTCTATCACTAAATTCCTAAGATCAAGCCCTAAAGATCATACCCTAACTAAAGCCACGACGTTATGGACGATCGTATCATCTACCATCAAATGAACGTCCCGCTCGTCTCGTAGCTTCATTGAAAAAAAAAAAGAAACGTTTGGATGTATACGTTCAGTATTCGGTATGTGCAGTATGCGAGCAACTTTACACTGCATTAAATATTCCATAAACAATGTCCGCGTTCAGAAATAGCACGGCTCCTGGTAAATAGGCAGAGTTGGCCGTTGTATCATAAGTCGATACCGCTGCTTGTCTCCTCAATAATGCATCGCCTAGATCGATACCACACAGGCGGGAGTGGTGCAGAAGGGTCGGCTTCTGAAAAAAAAACTACTATCTTCATAAGCAATAACTTACTCTGATACTTCAGTGTCTGCATAACGAATAAGATACATTTGTTTATAAGCAATCTAACAAGTTAACTAATCTCTTCTTTATAAAGCTTTTCTTTAACTTAAAACTTTCAATACGACTAGTAAGTTATAACTTCTCTGTAATCTATGGAAGGATGGAATCTATGGATAGGATGTTTAATTCATCATCATCAGCCGTTACACGTTCACTGACATAGGCTTCCCCAAAGATGTCCACATCGATCGCCCCGGCGTTGCTCGCATCCAGTGGGTTCCCACGATTCTCACCAGATTGTCGGTCCACGTTGTAGGACGTCTACCCAACACTACGTCTACCGGTACGCTGGCGCCACACGAAGACCTTACTGCCTCATCGGTTGTCAGTCCTTCGAGCAATGTGCCTTGCCTACTGCTACTTAACTCTAGCAATGTTTTGGGCTATATCGGTGACATTAGTTCTGCGGATCCTAACATTCCTGATTCGATAACGTGGAGTAACTTCAACCATAGCATAATTTTGCGAGACGTGTTTGCAGTATGTATACTTTTCATAATCATTTCCATTTTAAGCTTAAGATTTCTGCTTAACTTTTAACTTAATCAGGCAATACTCCATTTTTAGTTCGGCCGACCCACTGAACTTTTGGATAATTATAAAGCATTAATGATATGAAGACGATTGTAACTTTATTGGCGGAATAAGAAATGAACATTTAAGTTAAAAATGATCATGGAGGTCATCAGAGCAAGACTCAGCACTGTGCGATACATCTGCTCATGCAATTGATGTGACAGCTAAGATGTATACACAACGCGGCAATGCGTCGTTATGAATCATATTATAACATATAATCACTCTACTTCATAAATGTTCTCAATAAAAACTGAGCCAATAATAATTGCAACCAACCTCTTTTTTATTCTTCTTCTTAAAGTGCCTCTCCAACTGATGAAGGTTGACGATCAGCGTGGTACAGTCCTTTTAGTCTTTGATTCTCTGTCTTTTTTTAATTTTATTTAATTAATAAATCGTAACTATTTAATATATATACTTTCCTTTGATCTTCTGTGATCTCCTTTTTTTGGGTATGGGGTTTACATATAGAACATTTATATATTGTACACTGTTCCCCACCCGCTTTCATAATTCTGCCTTTTGAGGGAAGGATTTTAGTAAAATTCAACTTGGGCTGACCTGTAAATGGGGGAAGCAATGTCTCTACCAAATCTTGAGCGTTAACGTACAATAGTTTCGGAGATCTCGTGATGAGTGAATAGATCTCTGGAAACGTGGAGATCTTTGGGCGCGGCATATGTATGCAGTGGGCCACTATAGGCTGATGATGATGATAATTAGGTTTCTAAAGAAACTAAGGGAGATTTCTATAGTAATCCTAATTAAGTAACTTAACAGGGTGATCGATCGATTTTCGTCTTATAACAAGAAGTCATTGATTCAGTGAAAACAAACTAACAGGTGACTTCGCCAGCCGGAACTGCCGGCTGCAGTCGTAAAGTGGGTGTCCCGTAGATGTAGGTGATAGCCAGTAAACGGATTAATAACAGCAAAAATGGACTCAATTACAATGGAGCGGCGTAGGGGTAGATGGAGCCCCGTACAATTAGCGGTACGTCCATTGTTCAATTTGACTTATTAGCTGTGCGGCCGATGCACAGTAATTGGAATTATCGGACTCCGAGCTCGACCCTCGGCTCCGAGAGCCTTGTAATCTCTTCCCGGTAATCGAATAATGCTTTTAGAACAATGCCCGGTGTTTACCTGAACAGGATTCCGTCTTGACATTGTGCGGCCGGCGTTGCTCCTTGTGTGTGGCTATACACTATTGTATAATGAATTTAGGACGCTCTATGCGAACATTAATAGTGTATATACATCAAGCAAGGGGTGTCTCATCTGCCCGTGGTGCACTCTGCTAATCAACACACGAGGCTCTGGCTACCACCAACCCGAATTGGACCAGCGTGGTGAGAAAAAGCTCAAATCCTCCTCCATATGAACCCATACAAACAACGGTTCCTTCTGCCTTGCACAGGATCAATCAATGTGGAGATCTTTGAGCGGCTGATGATAATGACGATGATGATAAAACTTAAAATAATATCATTGTCCGAAATATGTTCATGTATCCGTATCAAACCGATAGACGTCTATTGCTGGACATAGGCCTCCCGCAAGGTCTCAAGACAAGACTTTATGCTTTCTATTGTTTTTTTTTTAAATTACTTCCGTCTAACATCTAAAGGAGTTAGAAGGTCAGCAGTGTATGATGATAGACCTTCTTTGGCTTTGCTAGAGTTGAAAAATATTAATGTGTATAATTTACTCGCCAGAGAGGGTCTAGGTAAGTACTACCGCAGGTCTTTTTTTTTGCCGCTGAATAGTACTGTGCAAACATTACTGTCTTCCAGTTTGAAAGGCGTTATAGCTAGTGAAATTACTGAGGTAACAAAGTTCACATCTCATGTCTGCAGACGACGAGCGCAATGTGATGCTGCGTAGGGTGAAGGTGAACATACCGCTCGTCTCGTCGTAAGGCAATAAAGTGATTTTTATTTTATTTATTTATTTCTTTGCATCGAAAACAAAACCTCTTTTCGCTGTAGGTTAAAGAGGTCAGGAAGGTTTTTTTTTGGCAGTTCAGCTAGGTTAGTGTTTCGACACTGTCACCACACACCACACACCACACACAGACCGTGGTACACGCCAACACAGCGCTGGAGTCGGTAACATCCCTCTCATTATAAAAATAACCGCACAAACGTGAGCCCGTGTCCCCCCGGGGGAAAAACTGAACGATATTTTTTTTTATTCATTTTGAAATACACACTCTCAATATCCACTGCATTCTCTCCACTGTTATTTTTCCTTTCTCCCTTTTCAAGTATTTATTGTTTTTGTTACATTCACATCGGAAACTATGAGATGTTATCTATGGTGTCGGTTTGTAAAGTATGTTTTAATTTTTTACTGAAACGAATAATAAATAGTGATTTTAACTAGTTAATTTCATGTATAACTAAAACACAATTTTTTAACGTATTGTAATTTTTTAATATATCTCATACAACCAACAAATCTGTTAACCTCACCAATTAAACTATAACTTTATATTCATATTACTTATTAGTACTGACAATCGCATGTACTTTATTTAAATATTTGTATTAGTTAATAATTAAAATATATAATAAATATAGGGGTGGTAAGGGTGTCCCGTACACTACTCACGCAATCCAAACCAATCTCACCTGCTCGTGGTGCACCCTACTAATCTACAGACGAGCCTCTGGTGCATACCAACCCGCATTAGGTCAGCGTGGTGGAAAATGGCCAAAATCCCCCCAAATGAACCTCTACAAAAGACGGCTCCCAATGCCCGGCGGTACCGGAGGCCGTGCTGACTGTGACGGACGTTGGCAAAGCGCTGGAACCAGAGCAGCGCAGGTCCGATCGATATGGAAAACTTTGGGAGGCCTATGTCCAGCTGTGGACGTCTATCAGCTGATGATGATGAATTAAATATAATATATAACAGTAATTATAATATATATAGACAGCAGTAGGTATAGTATATAATAGTAGGTAATAGATTGTTAATAGTTTTATAGTACTTTAGCTTATTATGAGGTTGATATAGGCATTAAATGGTTGATGCCCTTAATAACCATTACTTTATTAGACGGTTATTGATGCTTAAAAATCTAAGTATCCCTTTTGGTGATTATAAAAGATTAATTAGTATTAAGATATCGTCACCAGCCGATAGACGTCCACTGCCGAAATAGGCATCCTTTAAAGATCTCCACATTCAAACGTTCATTGGGGGGAATTGGGCCGTAACCCACCACGCTGGCCCAGTGAAGGTTGATGGTTGGTCAGCTTCTCCTCTGTTAATCTGCAGGGTGCACCGCGTGCTGATGAGGTTGATTTGGACTCCGTAAGATGTTGGGGGAACCCATTACACGTATTCAGAGATGAATGACGGAATTTAAGAGGTAACACAGAAGAACCCAGCCGCATTAACGCGAGCGAGGCGTACCAATTACTGTCCGAAGTATACCTGAACGGAACGCCGCCTTCATGCCTCTTAATTTCTCGTTTTAAATAACAAAAGGTTATTACCGAGGTTTTTCAGCGCCGGGTACCGGTTGGCACGCCCCATGCACCCTCTCAGCCGCCGCTCTAATAACCCCCTCGGATTGATATGAAAACTGTAGACGATTTGAAGCAATCATTCAGCACATCGGCGGTGGGGGCGAGATAAGGGAACCAATTCCACTTATCGATTGGGGCCACCAATTCCGTAGTTATTGTTGTCCATGAACACACGGCGTGCTGCTTTGGAGCTAAATGAAATGTTTATAGGGTAGTTAATAATAGGGGGTTTTTTTGTAATTCCAATAGAAATTGATTTGTAAGAATAAGTAAGATCCGTCATTATATTGGAGTTTCCAAATAACAATGGGAAGGACTTCGCAATTCGCAATGCGAAAAGGATTATAAATCTACATTCAGGTATGTCAGGGCTTCCGCCCAATATCTTACAGAGCCCGGGTCAACCTTACCTGCACGCGGTGTACCCTGCTGAATAACAGCTCTGACCACCCGCCAACCCTCACTGGGCCAGCGTGGCGGGCTAAGGCCCGATTCCTCCTACTGAACTCTTGGATGTGGAGATCTCTGAGGGAGGCCTATGTCCAGCAGTGGACATCTATGGGCTGATGATGATGATTCATAATAATTTTTCATAATTATAATGTAGCCAATGTAATTATCGGGATAACGAGACACGATATCTTATCAATATGATGCAAGACATATCATCCTAACTAGCGCCACATTGTTATGAGCAGGCGTATCACTTATCATCAGATGATCTTCCCGCTCGTCTCGTCGTTTTCTTGAATGAAAAAAAAAATATTATTGTATCTCTCAAACTTTGCGGACTAGTTATTCTTCAAACATTTATTATATCTTCAGTACTACTAGTCTGTTTTTTTTTCGTATTACGCTTTTTATTATCTGTAACATCTTCCATTTTGTTGATTCGGGTTATGCTCTGTGGTTCTCCTCTCGCATCTGCTTTGCAACGAGAGATCGCATTAAACATTAAATTCATATTCCCAGCACCTCCTGGACTCCTTTTTTTTACCGCATCGTTATGTATTTTTAAAATTGAAAAACGCACGCCCCGTACACAAAGGGTTGCAAAATTGTTAACACGCTTTACCTCTAAAATTCCCTCCGCTAAAAAATTTAACAAAAAAAAAATACTTTAAAATCTCATTTTATAATTTCACTTCTTACAATTTTATTTTTACACCTCGGGCACAATGGCTGCGCGAAGTTTCCGAGCGAGGAGTTGTGGAGTCGCGTTGTCGCGTTGTCGCGTTGTCGCGTTGTCGTTGCAAACTGTTTCGTTTTAAAAGTGAACTTTCATAGCGAAAGTAACAAGTATACAATCCCGCGCACCGACGGCACAATGGTTCGTTATCAATTCACATATATAAGATCCCGGATTCGAATCCGCTATACACATATAAATAGCAAAGCATACTACACCTGTGATAAGTAACTGATTGATGGTAGATAATGTGCGGGAATAAACTTCCTTGGTTCTCACGCAGTATATAAGACATTTTGGATTTTTTTACGAAAACTTTATACATATATATACATATGTTCGTGTATATATATATATGTGTATATGTTGTTATGTGTATATATGTATATGTTCGTTCATGTTTATACATATATTCGTTTAAAGTACTATCTTTTGCTAATAGCTGGTATATTGACTTGCAATTTGACTGCCTCTTAACAAACGGAAGGTTATGTTCGTTCGTATTATCCAGCAATATTTTGGCCTCGTAGCGATATACACAAGTTGGCATGACCTCGACATCGCCCACAGTGTGACTCTGAGCTTTCTTATGAGGCCCACTGTCAGCGACCAAGTTTCGTAGCCGTAGGTCGTCATTGGCAACACGCTCTGTTCGAAGACTTTGGTCTACAAGCGCAGAGGTATTTTGGAGGAAAACACCTTGGGACGCTGAACAGAGTTTTAAATGTGCTATAATTTTCCTTAGAAAATTTCTCTACAAATCCATTCAATGGTTGCATTGCCACTCATTGAAATAACTTTCAATCAATCTTTAGAGGAAGCTTTAAAAGCAATTCCTCATTGAGCTCGTGTCTGTCTGTCCGCCTGTCGTCGTGCTGGTGTGTCGGCTGTTCTTTCCGTTTTAATGAATCGAATGATCAATGTAAATAGCTGAACAACAATGGGCCCCTTTTAAATTCGGAAATTACAGTCGGGCCCCATGTGGCAGTGAGTCGGCGAAAATGCTCTATCATTTCGCGTCAGCGTACCGCAGTATGTTGATGTTAAATCGTCCGCCATATTGGGTTACGGGAAACGGAAGTGGCGGCGGGGGTTTGGTAGTGTTTTACGTTAAAACACGTTACATTATATTGCTGTTGCTATATAGTGCTCAACATAAGCTCTAAACTCGCACTCCCAGATTGATTGCTTTTAGTAAAAATGCAGTAGTTTGTTGCTTTATCAGTACAACGATATTCTAATCAAACTGTTATTTGATCATCATCAGTTATTTACTTAATTTAAAATTCCTAAAAATTCATATTCAACTTACCATTGATATTTTTATCATAGATATGTTATGGCGATAAAACGAGAAGGAAAGTAGTTCGCGCTTCACTTTACAGATGATGATGCTCATCATTATGAGGATCCTGTTAGTATATTTTCACAGCACTATTTGAGTATATCCTTGGTACTTATATACATGTCTTGTTACGTAAAAAAATCACAAGCTCATGCAAACCATCGTAAGTTAAACTCAATACCATTTTAACAAATGGGATTGCTTCGTATAATCCGTCGTATTAAGAAAAACTGATAAGAAACGTAGCCAGGTTTATTTTTTTTTATTGATTAAGCTGACAATGAATAATTCTAATACCTTATTACCTTCCTAATATCAATATCCTTTACGTAGTCATCGACTGAATGAACCGTAGTCCTTCTAAAGATTGTATGTTGATGTCTTAAATCTTTACTATTTGTTATCAAGTGTTTAATATTATTACCGATCTTAAATATGTTATAATCGTATATCAATAGAGTTTACATATCGCTTAAAAATATAAAAAAAAATTGTATGAGAAATTTAATTACTATCCGTATTAGGACATACTATATATAAAACTTTTGAATTCATTTACAGATAAATTAATAGGCGTGTATTGATAGACATTTTTCCATTTATCTTCGCCCGCCCTTAATTTAAGTTCTTCCCCGCTGTGGAGCAAGTCAGCGTGGTGATGCGACTTGACAAGTTAATGCCCAAGCGTGGGGCGCAATTGAGTGCGGCGCCGTGGGCGCAGCCAGTCGATACAGGTATAAAAACAATAGTTTTACTACTTCCAGTATCGATATACTTTAATAGACTCAACTTTAACATTTTTAATCTGTATTACAGTTAAGTTAAAGAGATAATAAGAATAAATAACATTTTGTTGAGATCTGTTGTAAATAATAAAACATCTAAGACTTAACGGATTTAAATAATATGTAAACAATGTCTTTAGGAAGCAAGTGTAATGGTTTGACAGTAATTGAAGCGTCTAGCTGTTATACATCTAAAATTTGACAGTGATAAACAAGAAAAAAAATTAAACATTGTTGCTAATGTAACAAAATCAACGGGACGTTCTGTCTTGCCGTAACACATCTGTACGAATAATTTATATACTTGTATATCAGATTTCCATCTACGTAGAGGACTCATCACGATATCTCTGGAACTATAAGGCTTGGATACTTCAAATTTGGTGGGAATGTTCCTGTTGTTCAGTATAGAGCAGCTAAGGACGGACTTTATACAATTCCTTCTCTGAAGGCAGTTGCGGTAGTGTTACAACCAGCAAAGCGGACGGTGAACAGCTAGTTATAAAGATAGACACTCTGTTACCTTTTGTTTAGACTTCCTTCAGTATAATGATGTTAATAAAAAGATACTTTTACTATAATATAACAATTAGGTAATTGGTTAAAGTAACATAACATTTACATCCACATGTGATGGTTAAATATCTATGTGCTTATTAATACTTGAAAGTTTCCTTTGTCCTTTTTATGCACTAAATTCAAGTAACGAAAACCCATGCTATGATCACAGTAAGAAATTTAAGGACATCAATGCTCTGAATCCGGGATCAGTGATCGTTTAGTTCAATGCGTAACGGGTCCTACTTGTCGTCTGTGCCATATTACGTCACGGTATACATAAAATCGAGTGACTTGACCGCAACTTAATACAGTTACTTGTGAAATAAACATGGAGCGTATCTCATGCGATATTCATCACCGCGCGGCTGAATCAATCGGTCGGCTCGCACGGCGGCGCGTGCGGCCGGGGGTAGGGGTAGGTTAGAGGTAGGTTTAGTGCGAATTCCGCGGGCACACCGACAGCGGGTAGGCTCGCACATTAGCATGTCTAACGCGAGGGCGGGCCTTGTGAATCTTTAACAATGCATAGTTGCCCGCAGCCGACTGGTGACCACTTGTGTTCTTGTTAACAAACCTAGTAATAACGCAACTGCCGTACCATCGGCGACCGTGCTTCCAATTAACTACATATAGTATGTTTCGAATTGACTTTATGTCATATAGTCGCAATAACTTAGTTTGTCAGTCTCGAAGAGACGCGGGATCGATCTCAACTCAAACACCAGCTCTTAGTTCATCAACAAATATGAAATGGCATCACTAACCCGCACTTGGCCATAATGAAAAAATACTTTTAATGTTCCTTGTGAAAGTTCGACCTAAATTCCATTAAAGGAATCATTTTAAGGACGAACACTTCCAAGATCCAAAACATTTATAATGGTTCTTCTTTTGTACCTTCTTGTATAAAAGCTAAAACGTAAGTGTTATTTAACCTCTGCATAACCTCGTCTTCGTTTCGTATTAAAAACAATTTTATGTCCGAAAAAGGATATCATCGAACTGGCAAAGGATGACAGGGACTACATAGCTGAAAATAACAATAGTGGCCAATAAAAGGCTGAAATCATAAAAACGTTGAACGACTCATCTCATCTCATCGCTTTGACATACAAACAAACGTCGAATTATTCTGAACTCTAAATTAACATATTATAACGACGATTCCTTTATATTGAAAACAAATTTAAATCTTCTACAAAAGCGAATTCAAAGAAAAGCCGCGGCAGCTCATCTTACTATTAATTCCAATGAAATTCAGCAATAATTACACCTTCAAAGGTGCAGGCGACGCGCCCTGCGAGGGGGGCCCCCGCGGGGTTACACTGCACAAAGAGTCTAAAGCAAAAGTGTTTGGGTTCAATTTCGATTGCACGGATTAGTGGTTAGATAGAGCTTAGGCGAGGATGAGCGGATTTCAAAAGGAACACGCGATCCTGCCGATTCCGCTCCGCACCCTCACGCCATCGGAATAATATTTTAATATTGCGAACAGGGTAAGCGACTGCTAGATTAAATTTAAACTGTACCCTACAAGGGGTCTGCTGATTCTTACGAACCGGATGCTTCGCGAGACATCTTTACTGCACGTGCGACTAACGGAGAATAACGGACAGATAGAACACATGCAACCTGTCTTATCCTGCGCATTCGCCTTTTAGGAAACCGTTCAACATATTGGACCAGTAAAAAAATTAAGATATTCGTTTATTTTTAACAAAAACGTAAGAGATACGATCGTCCATAACAACGTATTTGTCGCCTAGAGACAAGATGTTAAAGATATAAGATGATGGTAAGTCTCGTTAACCCAGTAATTTCACTAGCTACAGCGCCCTTAAAAGAAATATAAGCTGCTGTGGAATCTACTTATAAATAGGAGTTGCAGTGGTAATGCGTCAGTAACAAGGACCCGCTGTAAGTGATATTATAAAATTCGTTAATAAATACTTAAATTTCGATCCTTACAGGACAGACTTTATAAATCATATTAATTTCCTTATTGCCAATCTCGCAGCTATAATTTCAGCATTGTTGCGCGGCGCCGTGAGAACTAACGGCTTAATATCGAGTAAGGTGCTCTCGTCTCCCTCCGCGGAGCTGCTTTCATAAGTCCCCATTACTCGGCAAATATCTAATTTAACCTACCTCGCCTCGGTTGCTACGAAAAATCCAAGAAAAACTGCTTTCCCCGCCTTCGTACTTTCAAATTACTTTCAAGACGTAAGAAGAAGCGTACCTTCACCCAAGTAATATGTTGTGATTATCTTTAAAAGGATGGTGGTGATAAGATTCAAGTGGGTGAAGTGTTCAATACATATGTCATGTTAATTTACTGGACGCACTAAATATTTAAAAACAAATATAAATTATATTTATGTTTTAATAACAAATATACTGAATGTAGATAGTATATAATTAAAAATAAATTTACATAAAATATATCAAATATAGGAAATTTCCTATATACCATCACAGGACCTATTTCTACCATTAAACAATAGTGTAGAAACACTAATGTCCGCAATCAGATAACTAGAGGCGCCATTTTGTCTTAAAACGATGACGACAATGTCGTTTTTTGTTATTATCATGTCCTTATGTACAGACGTATCTTACCACCAGATAAGATGTTCGTACAAAAAAGTATTCTTATTACGCTAACCGCTACCGCCTATCACTTGTCCCGTGCGGGCACCGGTGTGATTAAGCCGCCCGGAAGCCCCGTGCTCATATTCGAGGGTCTTAAGATTTGTTAATTACAGGCAACATTAAAATTAACTACCGTCAGCGCCTTCATAAAAAACCTTCCCCCGTCCCCGCATCGCCCCGACCCCCGGCATCGCCCGCCCGAGATATTCAAAAGAAAGCCCGAATTGAATTCCGTCCCATTGAATCTTTTCATTTCGTAAATTTGTTGAGTCGCTTATTTTCGTGAGGATATTTAAGAATAATTTTAATCAAACATCTCCTTACTGAATAGTAAGCAAAATTCACTAATAAATATATTTATTATATTGAATTTCTATCTTGCTTTAATCTTCTGCCAAAAAGGTATTGGGATGTGATGTTCGACCAATACCTTTTTATGTAATATATATTCCAGATCCGCGAGGTCAAAGTCCGATAAAATTATGACAGAGGTCAATATGACTAACCACACCAATATCATGCAAAAAACAACAAAATTTAGATGTTAGTATTAAGTCATATTAAAATTTACACATTAATATATTTTTAAGAATAATGTTATTTTGATAATTTTTTTATTGTCATTAATTAATTTTTAAAGGCACGATTATCAGAAGCTTTACATCTTTTTTTTAATTAAAGATTTTCATTTCGAAAAATAGTACTGGCCGAAGATTCAAGATGATAAAAGAAAAAAAAATATGTGTAATGAAACGTCATTTTGATTTTGAATATAGAACGTGAGTTCGACTCGCCAGCGACTCGCCGGTGCCGCTGGCGAGTGGACGTCTCACTTAACCCTGCGTTATCAGTGCCTAATGTAAGGCGGGGGCACACGCCGACAGAGATAAATTGCGGCAGCCGCGCGGCTGTCAGTGTACACTCGGCCTGAACTCGCCGAGCTTCGAGCAAATGCGCACCAGCTTTGCACTGAATGCGGCCGCTTGCCTTTTTCTCTCCGCAGCTCTTAATGCAATTACATTAATACTGACCATTTTTGTTGCTCCTTGTTAATTAAACTACGACTAAAAAGGGAGCTGTTATACCTTTACCGTGTTTGTCTGTACACGATGAGAGTATGAGATAAGCTGGACGTTCACTTGGTGGCACACCATGTGAACCTTACCACCGCTTGCTTTATATATGTAATGTTTTTGAACAAAGTTATCTTAATGTATTCCAAGGGTTTATATTGAATCATGTAACAAAATTTTTGGGTTTATAAACTCTCGGTTAACGGTATTAGAAGCATCCCCAACGTTTTACCTCAGATGATGTTAAGTAACAATTAGGCCGTGGACGGTGAAACATGTTCGCGTAAATTACTCTGGCTCTCATATTTTCATAGTCGTAAGATTTTATAGCGGCAGATTAAAATATGAAGGAAGTAACTAACCAGGTGGGTGCGGAAACCGCTACTGCCCACTGAACTAAAAGCACGTCCCAGAAGCGGGTAATTTTTTAATACCTTTGTTCAGTGATTGTAACTCTCTGTCCCCGGAGACCGTCTGGGTAGGCAGGTAGTGCCTATTTTTACGGCCAAACAGTGGTGTGCGCATATTACTGTGTTCCGGCTTAAAGGGCGCTGTAGCTATTGAAATTATGAAGGTGTCGAAACTCGAGTGTCGAGTCGAGCACAATATAGTGCTATGTATAACATCTTAACTGGCGCCACATTGTTATGGACGGGCGTATCACATACCATCAGGTGAACGTCCCGCCCGTCTCGTGGCTTCGTAGTATAAGTACGTCATGTGTAAATTAGTCATAGGCTTATCCGACATTGCTATTATCGATTTACGTACCACCTGACAGGTGTATGGCTATTGAAATTCGAATCCGGTATTTTCCAGTTTGAACAAATAACGCACGCACACACACGCCCTACTGCACGTACGCACGTGCGCACGCACACAGAGACGTAAGAAGTTTGAACAGCCGACGGCAGGGCCCACGCGGCCGCGGCGGCTCCGGGTCCCCGTGAAGCGAAATAAACAACGAAACGAGCGCCATTACATTGCGAAATACGCGCTTGTCAGTTATACTCGGTACTTATTTGGCCCCGTCCGCTCGCCCGGCTATGTAAGGAAGGCCGCCGCAGTCCCTAAAAGGCTCGCCAGGACCATACCACCGCCGTGTGCCACAATTGTCAGCGGTTCAAGTTAAAATTGAATCATACAATGTTACCGGTCCGGTTTGAAGATAGCGACTCACAATAGGCCATTAGTGTGGACGAGGGCCTGGCGCCATTGTAACGCTCGGTACTCAACTATTTGCACAATATTTTATTTACCTGGTCCAATGTTTTTATATTACTAGTTAACATGATTTTTTTTTTATATTTTCAAAATTTATCTAATAATATATATAAACTTCCGCAGGACAGCCAAGGCTTTTAATAGAAAGGAATGTCATAGTTTAAGAAAATGCATCAATATATATATATATATATATTTTAACGATAAATAATCCCCCGATTTTATCGTTACATCTATAGCTAATTTGTATGACTTTAGATTTAAGACGTTCAGCATCACCTGTCATTCTTACCATATCAAATTATGACACGATCTTTGATGCTACCAAATTATAGTAATTGATGAAGTACATGTTCCCAGAAGAAAGTATGGGAGAGATGAAATCTAGTAATGTCGTTTATATGGTAAATCACATAAAAGAGATTACAGATCTTTATACAAACAGAAGCTATTCCTTACAGTGTCCGACAAACGCCAGAAAAAAGTTAGACTCGCTCGTGAGATCAAAATCTTCAAAACCAATATCCTGTTTGGACGTGTTTGTTCCCTTTTTCGGGTGAAGGCTTACTGATGCAAATATCGCGTCGTGCCGAAAAGATCGTAAATCATCCCCCTGACGGCGAGTTAAGTTTCTATCTAGTTTGTGATCTAAGTTTAACTGGAGCCGCTTGGAGAGGTTCGCGGTCCAATGACAGGCCACTTTCAGCCGACGAGAGTATCCAATCTGCGACCTGCTGCAGTATGTCCGAGTTACATATCACCGTCCGTTTAACACAGCTTCTTCGTACGAAGTTTTTAATGAGATGAACTGCACTTGAGTTGATGGTGAGTCGTTCATCACACTCATTACTTAAGAACATAGATTATAGATAACTTGGTTGATAAGTATTAACTTTACCTCTATTGGAGATTGATCAAGTTGGATTTCTGCCACTACACATTACTCCACAAATATTACTGTGTCCCAATACGCAAGGTGCTGTCGCTTGGGAAATTACTGTCTCAAGCCGATGATGACAGGATGATGCAGTATATGTCATTCTAACTTGTACTATATTTTTAAAGGTGGAGTATTCCTCTGGTGACGTCCATAGGGTGTTAGTACGTAACATATTACGGGACCCCAAGTCAAACTCACCTGCTCGTGGGGCATTTTGCTAATCAACAAACGAGGCTCTAGCTCCTACCAACCCGCATTGGGCGAGCGTGGTAGGGAATGGCCCAAATGTATCCTTACAAACATGGCGATCTTTGGAGAAGCCATATGTCCAGCTGTGGTCGTTTATCGGCTGATGTAGTAGTAGTAGACGTATATTTCGTTTTGTCGCTTCATCTAAAGATGGAGGTGCATGATGCTAACCAGTGAAGGTCAGTTCTTTATATGGGCGATATAATTAAAAGTATCATTCCCAAGTATATTCAAGTTAACTGATTGTTACGACATTATCAGATGTATCGCTATTTAATAAACCGAAATTTCCTTTTACATGCGCAAGAGTTGCGCATTGATTGTTGGTGAATCAGCGCTTAAACCTGTAATCAGAGTTGCACAAGTTTTTGTTTCGAAGGCTTCACGAAGGATGTTTCGGCGGTACGTAATACCTTCCCAGTAGTTATTACTGCTGTTCATAACGTGATCAGTATAAACAAACATCGTATGTTAAACATATATTTTGTTGCAATAAATTAACTTAAATTAAGTTGTTAACATTATAACCTCTCTCTTATTGGGACGAATAGTACGTATCCTTAATATTTGACAGTACACGATTATGTATGGTATTAAAGATTTTCAAATACTGCAATCTTTATTCATCATCATCAGCCAGACTTCCCCTACTGGACATAGCCCTTCATCCCCTGTTTATAAGAGTTCATATGGGAAGATTTGTGCCACACCGCTCAGGCATAATGCCTGTTGGTGGGAGTCAGAGCCTCGTTAGTTGATTTGCAGAGTACACCTCGGGCAGGTGAGGTGGGCTTGGATCCTGTAAGTTATTGTAAGGGACCCCTTACACTCCATTACATCTTTTATTATCATCATCATCCATCGATAGACGTCTACTACTGGACATAAGCCTCCCCCACAAACTCCACATTTGTAAGGGCTCATATGGGAAGTATTTGGGTCAGTTCTCACCACACTAGCCCAATACGGTTTGATGGGAGCCGGAGCGTCGTTTGTTGATTAGCAGATTGCACTTCGAGCAGGTGAGGCTAGCTTGGGCCCCGTAAGTTTTTGTGCGGGACCCCTAACACTCCTTTATTATATAATTCAGAATTATGATTAATCTAGTAACTAAAGTTTGAATTAATATAATAATGTAATACAAAAATATATATAAATATGAATGAAAATAGACAAAAATGGTCAACTTTTCTCCTTTCATGCAGAGGGCGACAGCTTGGTCTATGTAAACAGGACTTTTTCGACAAATTTAAACTTTTTTTGTTATTTTTTTGACTTATCAGTAGATGATATATAACCCTATATCAATAACAGTAGCTTTTCCCGACTGACCTATCGTAACTACAGATTCAATATCTTTATTATTTTTGTTATACCAATAAAATTGTAAAGGGTCGCCTACAATAACTCAGGGGACCCCAGCCAACCTCATCTGCTCGTGGTTTATCCTGCTAATCCACAAACGAAGCCCTGGCTCCCACCAATCCGCATTGGACCAGCGTAGTGGGAAATGGCAAAAATCTACCATATCAACAACCCCCAAAAACCAAATTCGCGGGGAGTCACTGGAAGCGGGCAGCGCAGGACCGATCGATCTAAGGATCTTTAGGAGAGGCCTATGTTCAGCGGACGTTTATCGGAACATTAATACCATGAAGATTGTGTAGTAATCAACAAGAGTATATGTTCTGATAGTGACCAATTAAACAACTACACGGTAGTGAACCAAGTCTTGCTTGTCTACCGGTTTTGCGGACTTTCGGTCGCAGTAGCGAATAACCCAAACCCTTCAACTGTGACATGGAACAATGCGGCCGCAGAACAATCGGTTGAAAAAGGGGCCGCCGTCGGTCGTGACCACCGGCTTCCGTCTGGCGCGTGCGTCCCATCACGAAGCGGGATCACGGCGCGCGTGGTCACCACTCACCGTCACCGGGCGATCACGCGCCTCTTACCTATAACAAGTCCGGAACCGGCAGAACTATTATATATCTTATGAACAATTGTAAATGGTTTCGAGGGGCCGTTTGTAATTATTCCAGCGACTGGCTTTCATCACCGCAGTACACGACACAACGCCAACTTCCATCCTCACCACTTGGAAGACTGGCGATCCTCCATTGTGCGTTTCAAGCGCAAGTTTTTACCACGCACTACTAGTTTGTGGACTCAGTTGTCATCAGCAGTATTTATAAAACAACATAACAATTGACTCTCCAAGAATAAAGCGTACCATTTCCTAACAGATTGGCGACGCAGCCACAACCCTTCTGGTGTGCGACTGTCTATGGCGTCAGTGATCACTTTCCATCAGGCTATTTGGTACTTTGCCCACCCTTCCCATAAATAAAAGATGCTAAAATTTTATAATTTTGATTTAACTATTGGTATGGCCTGCTGACCATAATGTTTCCATCTAGATAAAATGTGGGATTTTGTAAGAGTGAATAGACATGCTTCATCTTCATTACCAGTCGATAGACGTCCACTGCTGGACATAGGCTCCCCCAAAAATCTGCACATCGATCAATCCTGCACTGCTCGCATCCAGCTGCTTCTCGCAATCTTCACCAGATCGTCCGACTACCTGGTGGGGGGCCTGCCAACACTACGTCTTCTAGTACGCGGCCGCCATTCGAGGACCTTAGTGCCCCATCAGCTGTCAGTGCTTCGAGCGATGTGTTCTGCCCATTGCCACTTGGGGCTAGCAACCTTTTGGACTATGTCGGTGAGCTTAGTTCTCCTACGGATCTCCTCGTTTTTGATTCGATCACGCAAGGAAACCGCGAGCATATAGCAATATAGGTAGCAATGGAAAGTGCGCAATTTTAAAGTTTGAAAAGTCAATTTGTACCTTTTAAAAAAAAACTTAAACTCACACCCGGCGGGGTGCGCAAACGCGAAAATAACCAAGTTGTAGTGACACAAGAGCCTGAGGGCATATTCGCGCGGGCACGCGGAAAATTTACTTTGCAAATAATAAAGGAAAATATAGTGGGGCAACGCGGGCCGGCGGAGGTCCAGCGTTTGTTATCTCATTGTTTGCGCTCGATGGACGCTTCCTTTAATATCAGCCCGCGAACGTACGCAGAAAAACATTTTTTGCCGAATTGTATTTTTATTATATTCAAGTCTTCGAACATCTTCAATAGACTCCTCTCGCATTGCAAGAATTTCTTTTTCTATAATACCGCCTAAATAATGGAATTGCTTTATCTATTTTTTTCCTTACCGCATTGTACTTCTTTCGATCGTATCAAGCTTGTTAATATGAAAAAGGGAAGTGTTGAAAGTTTAACGCGTTCACCTTGCTTACAAACGGTTTAACCAATTTCGACGCACATTTTCTTAATGTCTAATTGATTCGTGGTTTCCTTACACCTGCTCTCAATTTCCCGTCTGTCTCCCAGGATTGATTGCCAGTGAATGCTCCCTAGACATTGTGTCCTCCCCCTGCATCTACACGTATGGCAAGATTAAATAAGTAAAAAAAATAAAGTCATTCATATTTTTAAGTGGTTAAGTTGGTAAATGTTATTATACAGGGTGGCGCAAAAGTAATCCTCCTATCAGAAAGGTTATTGGTATTATACATCGGAAGGTTATTTTTGCGCCACCTTGTATATAAAAGCAACGGTTCAACTTTCTGAAAATTATTAGCAATATTCTAGTTAGGCAATTTGATATTTTCGATCAATAAAAGGCTATTTAGTACTTAATTAAATGATCGATTACGAAATTTTATTATCGATAATGTGTTGATATCTAAAGCTACAAATCGGAAGACTTGATAAATTGGAATGTTTGTACACCACTATTTACTAATATCCTTTGCGTTGCGACAGACGCTGCTATAGGGATACCTTAACGCTTTTCAGCAGTGACATTTTGTGGAAGCAAATGATCAATTTAAATGGAAAAAGAAATTAAAATTAAAAACATTCATCCATAATGCAATGAAAATCTAATTTACCACATTTAAAAAAATTTATTACTCCGTAAATAATAAATCTCTGCTTTCAAGCAAATTATATTTTATCATTATTAAATTCGCGAACTCGGCCGCCGTACAAAGGAACTGCGAGGTTTTTATGCTGACAGAGAAAACACGCCAATTAGGGATTTCCATTTCAATTATATAATTGTTTCTCCGCGGGGAACGCGATGGGATCAAGGAAGTAACGCGAAGTGGTCTCATTAAAAAAAACCCGTTGCTTTTGTGTGGTGCGGCTCAAATGCGCATTGTGCGCAATTGTGTCGAGTGCGGCTGTGCCACTTGTTGTACTCCGGAGCACGCGTTTACAGCGCCGCGCCGGGAGATGGCGCTGCGCACAATTTTTTAAATCGCGCTAGTGGTATTACAAACAATATATCATATAAGTTATTTTAATGGAAATCTTTACACCCAAACCAATGATTTTGTTATCACCTAATAATAAATGGCGATGAAGTCTTCGATAGTAAAGCGCAGTCTTTTTTTATCATTCAATTAAGCGACAAGACGAGTGGGACGCTCAACTAATGGTAATTAATAGTTCTAAACGTGATGCTAGTTAGGATAATGTACACTGCACCACATTGCGCTCGCCACTTGAGACATAAGTTGTCGAGTCTCGTCACCCCGATTATTACTCTAGCTACAGTGCCCTTCAGTCTGGAACACAGTAATGTTAACACACTACTATTTAGCAGTAGATATATACGCTGCGTTGGTAACCACCTAGACGGTCTCCGGCAACAGAGACCTACTACCATTCAAAAGTGTAGAAGCCTGTTCGTTGTTATTAGGTTCCACATATCTAGACGGAAACACTGACGCCGGTAGACTATTTCACTCCTTCCCGATATAAAGGACGAAGCGAAATGCTTTGTCCTAATGCACGTAATATAGACGAAGGAGAAATGAATGGCTGGCATGTGTCTGCTGCCAATAGAACTGCCAATAGTATTATTGTGTTTAAATTGTTACCATTGCGTTGATTTTTCGTTATTTATCATTTCACTCGAAGTTAATTATAGTCCATTAGTAGGAGCGTGAACAAAAATAGTTGACCTTGGCTAACCTAGACATTAAGTCACCGCGACTTTTTTTGAAAAGTGACGATAATCGTAAGCTGGTATAACAGTAATTAGTGACCGATTAAGCTTAATTATAAGTATTCAGTATAATTACTGAAGTGATATTATGTTTTTAAAAGCCGTGAAATTTCTATTATTTTTATAGAATTTGGTTTTTATGAAAACATTTCGTTTGTGTAATGGATCATTCTTGATGCTGCTCGTTCATTTATCTTCTATTTCAGTTAAATATTGACGACGAAGATTAATGTACTCGTCATTTATTTTGTTACACTTCAAATCTCAGATTTTTACTATATTATACAGCATCAGCCGACAGACGTCCACTGCTGAACATAGGCCTATCCCAACGATCTTCACGTCGTTTGTTCGAATTCATTGAGGGAATTGGGTTGTAACCCACCACGCTGGACCAATGCGGGTTGGTGGGTGGTCAGAGCCTCGTCTGTTATTCAGCAGGGTGCACCGCGTGCAGGTGAGGTTGACTCAGGCTCCTTAAGATGTTAGGCGGAACCCCGTACACTATATTGCATACAGGAAAAAATAACTGTTTTGACGATTGTCCCCCGTATATAAATTATATAATAACCAATAAAGAAATTACAAGATTAAATAAATTTTTTAGCATTATTTAAATTACTTACTTTGCTCGTTTGAACTGCATGAACTCTGCGATCACCTAAAGTGCAAGCTTTGACAAATTTGTAAATGAAACCAGAAATAAGGCTCGACTGCACTCTGCTCACTTTGATATACAAGCGACATCGCTAACAATTCCAAAACTGGAATTTCAATCAAATTTCGTAGGTCTGTTGGTGATAGGTTTCCTGAGGTGTTAAACGGCCTAGAATGTCCACTCGTGTGGACGGTCCAACCAATTTACATTTACACGCAAAGATCACCAGGTCACACGTATATTTGGAGACGAACGTATCGCAGCGTTAATGATTTGGTATATCCTCTCCTTCTACTCTCTCTTGAGTACACTTTTCTTTTCGTGCGGCTTTGAGTGCTTAATTGCTTGGTTTTAAATGGTCCTGTTGGAGATTTAATTGCGAAAGGCGAGTGTACGTTTCGATTCCTATATTTTTTTTACATTCGATTAATTATTAATGTACGATTTCTCTACGAAAACCACTGCAGAAGTGAAATTAAAATCTTAAAAAAAGAAGGTTACCATTTATACCAATTGAACAACATATGAAAATTTCCCTTTGTATAAAACGGGCCAATAAAGTTAATGGGCTACTTTCTCAGATTAAACCATTTACCAGGACAGGTTAAAACATCTAATACTAAAATTACTAGGGTAAGGACTCTAAATCACATCATCTTTGGTCTTATGATCATTACTATCATCATCATCATCAGCCCACTCCACATCGATCGGGTAGGAATTCATATGATGAAATTTGGGCCGTTTTCTACCACGCTGGGCCATTGCGGGTTGGTTCCTACCAACCCAAGTTTGTTGATTAGCAGGATGCACCACAAGCAGGTGAGGTTGGCTTGGATCTGGTGAGTTGTTGTGCGGAAACCTTTACACCTCTGCGGAGCCCTAACACCTCAGTTATGTATCACTTTCCATCAGGTAAATGTGCAGCTCGTATCATCGCTTCGTAGTATAAAAAGAAAGCATTATGTGAAGTTTTAATCGTCGTCTGCCCACAGCAGTCTACTGGAGGACAGACAGGTTCACAGAACAGCTTCTAGCACGGCCTTCGGCTAAGGGATTGTCTCTCCATCTAATCAAAGAGTCCGTTACGTTTGTCTAAATATTGTTTCCACTCTAAGATATATCCTCCCCACCAGTAGACAATAATATTAAAGGCAACAATGAGTCAATGCTCTTGTTAATAATTTTTTATATAATCAAAGGTCACAGTCTAGACTTGTTATTTCCACTTTATACGACGTCATAAACGATCGACTACCTGGCTGCCGATAAAGATATTTTATCGATGCGCTGAACTTAACCACCATCGGGAGAAAGTAATGACAAATACAGATATATTTACAGACACTAAATTACCAGTGATCGCTACATTGAATAGGTTTCATCGGTCAGATATATATCGCTGTACAGTTCCAAATAAACTGAAGGCTTATAAATCTTAAGTTGTAAGTTATATTCATGTGGACCTTTCATTGCAACAAAGGCTGATGATAATGATGAAAGCACTTTTTACTATGTAATTGTATCTTAAGCCTTGAGGATATTTACGTTGAATAATAATAACTAAAACCATTTTTTTTATCTTTACAGGCATGCTGAGATCTACTTTCGACCGACCCGACCACGAACGTAAGTTTACTTTTTACTCTTTAACTTTCTTCATAAGATATAATCATTATTTCAAATGTCAAGTTAGGAAATTTATACTGTATACTGACGTATAGATCTGTTCAGTTCGTAAGATGGGAAACCACTAACTGTTACATATTATATTTGTGTAAGGATTTTATTGGTTGGACTACAAATTTATTTACGTCATCTATTTTGCTTAATTATCTGTAACAACTTACAAACTTTGAGTTAGTCTCAATGGTTGTTTCTTTGAATTTAAATTATATTGATTTTATAATATAAAACTAGCCTCATAATGTTTTCACTATTGGGATTCGACGTCTTTCCTCACAAAGAATCAAGGCAGTTTATCTACCACGATAGCAATAGCAATGTGAGAGTTGGATATGAATATGAATAAGTAATCTTCAATGTTTTTATATTCTATATAAACGAAAATTTAATTAAAAACAATGTAATGTGCTAGTGGCATGTCTTTGTTGCCGGAGACCGTCTGAGTAAGTATCACCGCAGCTCCTATTCCGACCAATATACAGTAGTGTGTAAACATTACTTTGTTCCGAATTGAAAAGCCTATTGAATTTACTGAGATAACGAGACATAACATATGTAAAGAGGGGCTTCGTGTGATGCTGTGAATATCATCCTAACTAGCGCCACGTTGTTTAGAGCATATATCGCTTACCAAAGGTAAACGTCCCGATCCTCTTGTTACTACATCCAATAAAACATAAACTTGGTAATCCTTTTCTGTAATATGTAGGTAGATTAAAAAAAATGTACATTTTCATAGAAAAATATTTTCTGTTCAATCATCGACAAATCATACGTCACTGACCGAGTCAAAAAAAAAAACAATACAACAGCTCGTGTTTAACACAATACGCCTGTTTCCTTTCAAATGGCGTTCAGTTATTTGTCAAATAAATCAAGCGAACTTTTCCGATGTTGAAGCGGTGGCGGAAAAAAAAAACACTTTATAAATCTGCCTGCAGCAGACATTCGTGCAACCATTGAACAGTTAGAAAGTAGAAACTAAAAAATGTATCCAATAGTAATTGATGTTATCTTTAGTTGTACGAATATCTCTTAATTACTTTCAAAATTGCGATTAACTATTTCTTTTCGCGACTGCTCAGTAGCGATATTTTTGCTGTTATTGAGCAAAGTATACTTATTAGTTATTACATTTCTCCTTGACAATTTTCATTATCGTCGACATGGTTAAAATGTAATTAATACTATCAGGTAAAATCCTGTTGGATCGAACTGTTGTGTTGAAAAGCATGGCTTCAGTGTAACCGTTGACTTTAAAGATAATCACCGAATCTGCAGTAAATCAAATTGTGCCGGTCGCACTAGATGATCTGATATAAAGCACCAAAATAATATTGTCATTGTTATCTGTTTTAATGGCATTTTTCAATATTTCATCCGGACTCACGATTTCCTACGTATACGCTCCAGATAATATATAAACTGTAGATCAAAAACCTTCATCACAAATATTGTCTCATACTCAAAGCATCAAAGACTGATTTACTATCTTACTTGATCTAAGTGAAATGAAACTTTGTACTTAACATCATGTAATATATATTTAAAATAAACGCTATCGAGTCTGTTAATTTTAGTTTCACTAAACCTATAACATTGTCAATGTAAGAAATCATTGTATCAACGGCCTTCTGTTCTGTTTCTCATCATTGCTCTGCTCAAGCATTCTTAAAGGTTCATAGGTTTAATTGGACCCCACTTATGGTTAATATCTACAAACTCTTTAGAATCTTATCTACGAAAAATAAAAATTTGTGTTGTCACTATCTGTCGTCTATCTGAATTAGATTTTTGTTAGGTTCACTTTGTATCTTTTGCTTCACGGCTTGGATGTAATTGCATGTTGGGGATGTTTGTGTATGTAATATGGTTGGAGTATTTCTCTTGAGGAATATTTGTCATTAACTTTTTTCTGGATAATATTTTCTTTCATTTTGTGATGTGATTAAATTGCGCTTCGCTCTGTACCGCGACACCCAGCGCAGGCGGGGAACGTGCGGGAGACAACTTCTGAAACTGGCTGCTTCTAATATTCGCTCATTACGGTACAACCGACAAATTGCGCGACGAGCAATTGTTCGCCAGTTTGATAGCGACTTGGTGATTTTCAAAGCGAGTTGCTCGTTTGAGACGCGCCCCTTGTCAGGGATGCCGCCGGATCCAATTTCTAAAGTAGCTATAATTGTATACATTACTCGCTACACAACTACCAAAATTTCTAATGACACAATCAGCTCGGATGCGACAATCCAATTTTACGTATTTGTGTTTAGTTCATATGGTTTTTTGATATCTCATGATTGCAAGTTTTGAACAAATATCCATCGTCATGTTTATGTAATTTAGTAGCAGACTAATCAATTTTCTAATTAAAATCAAAATTTATTAGAAATATGTTGTTAATAAGTAAAGTAAGATATTTTGCAAGATATAGTTTTCAACAATTTCCGATTTGCATAAGCTTTAAATTATTATCAGTGAACTATTGACGGAATCCGTGATTTACTACAAAGTTAAATTTCTATTGAGTTGAAGTAAACTAATCGTATATCTAACTTTGATAAATCTAACAATGATTACTTGAATTAATGAACAATGTTGATATAAAGCTATTGAGTTTGAGATAAGTTAAAATTTGGAAACAGACAAAGCTATGTAGTAAAAAAATCAATAAAAATTTTTTTGATTCGCAAAACTCATGTGTATTTTAATGACAATAATGTGTAGAAGTAAATCTCTTTGATTCCGAAGCAATATGTTAGTCCTTATGTGAGACATTTTAGAACATAAAAAAAAATTATATATATACATACCTACATAGATATAGCTCAATAAATTTCTTGTCCCTTTCGTCTCAAGTCCAATATTTCTTTTGCGAATGGCTTTTGGTTTTGACATTCAATAGATAAACGAATGTTGCTATGTTGAATAAAAACAATTTACTCTGAGTAAAAACAATTATCTGTTCATGAAAAATAAAGAATTAGAAACATGTATACTTATACCGCCGGGGATGTTACTAGTATGTTAAAAATAGTTGATAGCTACTGGCCGGTTGCACGGGGCTGAGGCTACAAAGCAAAAAAGACAACCCTACATACACACGAACAAAGTTCGGCGAGGCGTTCAGCCAGCAAATCTCTCAGGTGCTGCGAAAATTAATTCATAACACGTTTAGTTGTGGAATATTTCATATTTTCATACTGCCAGTAACTATCGTGCGGGCAACTTAATACATATCGTTTCGGTTGGTTCTTTATCTAAATATAATAAACATTAATCTTAAATATCCACTGTTGGCACACGGACTACCCCCACTACTCACTGATACAGGGTGGCGCAAAAGTAATCCTCCTATCAGAAAATGCTATAAATTTTGCATGGATGTAAAAAAATTAAAAGACCAAATAAAAATAATCCACAAGAAGAATCAAAGTTTTTCATATTTTTTTTTAAATTACAGCCAAAAAATATCGGAAGGTTATTTTTGCGCTACCTTGTGTACAACGATGTTTTTTGGCTGTAATTTAAAAAAAAATATGAAAAACTTTGATTCTTCTTGTGGATTATTTTTATTTGGTCTTTTAATTTTTTTTACATCAAGACAAAATTTATAGCATTTTCTGATAGGAGGAATACTTTTGCGCCACCCTATATTATATGAAAACATAAGTTCCGATTTGAATGACGCTAACTAGTCAAATTACTACAGTAACGAGACAAAATCTTATAGTAACGTTCACAATGTGGAACTGTGTGTATCAGTAACCAGCTCCACCAGTTGAGCGGCTTGCTCGTCTCTTCGCCTCGGTCGAATAAAAAAACAAGCAAGCCAAAGAAATTTATTCATCACTTCATTTATCTAAATATATTTAACAAAATCCTCAGATTTTTGCCTAATTTAAAAAGTTTCCTCTTAGGATTTCTATGCCACATCATCTCTTTACATTCTTAATATTGGTATCCACTTAGATCCAGCTCCTTTCCTGTGTTCGTCAGGTCCTGTGCTTCTTTTGCCGTCTCTTAAATATTTTATAATTATACTTGGAATTTAGTTTAGACAAAACGGACAATTTAAAGTATTTATGTAATTTTAAAGATAAAGCATATTTAGAATACTATTTAATTTATTTTCCATGTTTATAGTTTAATTTGATTTTATATTAATACACAACCAGGACCGAACTTCATAGATAATATTTTGCTCCGCGGTCTCCGGCCCGGGTTCCAATTGTTAAACCTTCGCCAGCCAATATATGTCACGGTTCCATAACAAGTGTTCCAATTTCCTTTATACCCACCTCTTTCAATGACGTCTCCAAACCCTCGATGATTAATAGCTACAATATTACCAACGCAAATAGAGACTACATTATCGCATATTTGTTTAGGTTCTCCGCAGCCTAGTCCCAACAAACGTTTTCATATCGTGCGACTGTTGATCCTGGCTTTCTGGCTAATATTATATCTGCGGTCGGAAAAAGAGCAATAGGATTTACATAGCCTTAGGTGAATATTATGCTAACTGCTATAACTTTATTTTAATAATAAAATCATACTTATACTCTCAATTTCTATAGTGATTTAATTTTTTATTTCCGTAGATGTGAGTATGGGCTCACGTGGATCTGCTTAAAACTGTTCTACTTTCATTATTTATTACACCGTTATTTCTAAAATTAAGTATTTATTAAATATAAAGTATGTTTCATTTTCTTGTCAAATTTAAAATCGTTTCTTAAGGATATCAGTACAATAGTAAAAAAAACTTATTTTCTTCTGGAGTTTCATCTACGCAGTAAATTTAGTCTAGCTTTTGCTGCAACATTTTTTTCTGTTACTGTTATACATATAACTAAACTTTAAAAAAAATATGTTAAAATAATCGATATTATTTAGTATGTTAGTTGAGAATATCAGTTTGCAGCACAAGTAGGACTTAAGGAGTTGTTCCCAAGTGTTCGCAAACTAGCAGCTGAACAGTAACTGGAAACAATATCAATATAAATCCTCCTCCAGGTCCCGCTCGGAGTGCTCCGAACAAATGAAAAAAGACACTCAACACAAACGACTACCTGAATCACTTTGTCGTTTAACGAAGGACAATGTCGTTAAAACGGAAGAGGCACGATTTAACGGAAAAACTGTCTTATCTATATAACGATCGGACATTATTCCATGGGGCGCGGCTCCGAAGTGAATTTGCATTATTTTTTTTTTATCGTTCCAACTTGTGACACTTGATGTTCCTGATATTCTTTGTCGAGTGTAACAATGGACGATGAGTTAGCGTCTCAGGGTGAAGGCTCTCAAGGAATATTTTCTATTAGCCGAACGGCGTTTAAGAAAAATTATTTTGTTATTCAGGATACCCAGCATTATCCGAAGCTATACAATGGCTTATCATGCCTTCACCGATTTATAGGAGGTTTTTTAAAACGCTACAGTAATTGACAATGAAGACTGTATTGATGTTTTTGTTATGCAGCATTTCTTCTTTTAAAACTTATTCTTAAGACAGGTATAGATTACTTTATTATCATCATCATCATCAGTCGCTAGACGTCCACTGCTGAAGTTAGGGCTCTGCCAAAGATCTCCACATCGATTGATCTTATGCTGCCAGCAAAACCCCCAGGCACTAGGAGTCGTTGTTTGTAGAGATTCGTATTGGGGAGATTTGGGCCTTTTCTCACCACGCTGGCCCAATACGGGTTGGTGAAAGCCAGAACCTCATTTGTTGATCAGCAGGGTACACCACGAGCAGGTGAGGTTGGCTTGAGTGCCTCGAGTTGTTATGCGGGACCCTTAACACCCCTTTTACTTCATAATCTAATAATATTTGAACCAGCTAATTTTAAATTTCCGTAGATTTTATTTGTACATATAGAAATAAAACTCGTATGTATGAAAGTTTGCAGACGCGTACATTTCCAAAAAGGCAGCAGTCCAAACGTTGCAGCGTTTCGCCGTATACCCACGCATTCTCCATTGTAATGTCACTTAGCATTTTTCAGTTCCGTTTCCGCTAAAATGCAGCGGCGTATTTCAGCGCTTTTAGCTTTTAGATATTACAACGATCGTCTAAGGGGCCATTTGCTCTGGCGCTGCTTATATATCGACTTTATTCTGTATCCGATATTCGCTTCGGAGCTTCCTAATCGACGGCGGTGGCGGTTATTGGTGCTCGCTGCACCGTTTCCGGCGAGGTGCGGCGCGGCCTTAATCGCGCCCCTGCACTGCGGGTACGCAAATGGAAAACTTCCAAAGTTATCCACACTTTATACACATGAGATGTACTCTCGCTGCGTCGTTGATATCCCGGATATAAAACGAATATACATAAAGTTTTACATCCGATCATAGAGAGCAACGCAATATGTCTTCATTACTGTTATTCGAATTATATTCAACAGAAACATTTCTTTGTATGTAAATTCGAATTAGACTAACAGAATCTATATTTTCATATCCGTCATAATTTTTTTTTAAAATATAATCCCTTGTGTATGCATATTAATACATATTTATTATTTTGATATCCATTTGCTATACTTTCTAAGACATTAAAGAAAATCAAACAAATGTCTAGACAAAAGTAAGATATGACAAATATTGGTGTAGTTTATAATAGGAAAGCGTTCTAAGGACTAGAAGGAGGCTATTTTCTTTTTTCGAAGACTCCTCATCATATTTGTTGGGGAAATCGCAAAATATCGGCAAGGAGAGGTGTAAAAATAATACACTCGTTTTTTTTTAGACGAAGTTAAAAAAGAAACTGTAAAGTTGATCAGTAAAAGTAGTCAGTTTGTGTTGGGTCCCCGAGCCTGGGGTCTCGGCGTAACTTCGTTCGTAAACTTGGATGGAACAATATTATCATTCGACTTCCTCTCGCCGTAAATACATACAATTAAAAACACAACTCCGCTGCAAAGTTTTCGGAGCTTTCCTCGGCTCAATTTTGGCCCTCTGCTTAATAAATGAAATTAGAAGCAGTTAAATATTTTATTATTCGACTTAGTACACTTCGCTACGGAATTTTACTCTCCGGAACTCGACAAAGTCGTCCGCAGTTTCGTCTGCTGTTTATCTTCAACGTTACGCGTTTTATGTGATGCATTTTTAAAACTGCTTCCTTTTAAATTAGTATTGATATTTATTTTTTCATTACACTTTATCTCTGACAATGATGCTTACTTAAGAACTTGAATTATTGACATTTAAAACCATTTCGCCGTCATTACTTACGGCGCAGAAACGTGGCACCTGACCATCGGGCTGGTCCACCGATTCAAAGTAGCCAGCCAGCGATGGAGAAAGCTACGCTTGGCGTTTCTCTAAGAGACGAAATCCGGAACGAAGACATTCGGAGGAGAATCAAAGTTGTCGACGTAGCTCTCAAAATCTGGAAGTTGAAGTGGCAGTGGGCCGTACATTTCTGTGGCGTCAGTGACGACCGATGGGCGGAATGTCTTGGAGTGGAGGCTGCGTACAGGTCGCAGAAGTGTAGGACGCCTTCTCTCCAGATGGACCGACGACATTATCAGAGCGGTCGGAAGTAGGTGGATGCGAGAAGCTGAGGTTCGCGTTTGGTGGAAGACATTGGGGAAGGCGTATATCCAGCATGGATAAACACAGGCTAATAATGATGAAAACCATTAAATTCAGCCAATTTTACATCATCAGTGAGTACTTTTAAGTAACTGTAAGGAAAAAGGCATATGCACAACTTTTCATTGACATTTACGATTTCAATGATATTTTCATTGGAAAAAACTAAAATGTAGCCTCTAATACTTCATGTTTATTTAAATGAAAGATCTATGGTTAAAAAAAACTTTCCTTTGCAAATAAATTATTCTTTTTATAGTTTTAATGAAATAAGAAAACGAGTACGCTTTGTATCTTCAACAGTAACTCTGTTTCCATAATTTTATACAAAACATAATATATTTGACATATATTTTAATATTGTACTAACAAGTTATTAATAATGTTTTTTATGTTATAACACTTTAATGTTAATCTAGTTACAAATATAGTACGAACCTAGTTTTCTATATTTTAGCTTTAACAAGAAATACCAACAGCCGATCATTTACTAACACGCGTTACAAACAGACAATTTCTTCATGTACTACACAAATACGTAGCCCCGATCAGGACCATTAGCTAAATGAGGGTTTTGGACAATGGAAGAAATAATAATAGTGTGGTTGCTCCACTAGCCACCGATATTTTCTGTAATATCAAGACAAATTGTTTTTTTTTATCAAATTCTAACCTCATCATTACAGAGCAATTCCTTTTAAAGAATTCATACATTCTACAAATTTATTGGAAATTGTCGGAAGTTTTTGAATAGCTTAACTATCAAAAAAAAAATACTTAAGTGAATGTCAATGACTGGTGGTTGAGTTCAGGATTTTTTCCCTTTTAAGACAAACTTGAACCGGTATTCTTTGAAAGCAACATTCGCCAAAATTAAAGAACATAACAAGCTTCCAAAGGACTGGAGACTTGATAGATAAAATAAAAAAAAACCCAATTTTTCCCACTGCTGGAGCTCAATTCTTTCTTTAGCGGATGTCGTGTGTATGTAAGCTATTGTTCTTGGAATGTATCGCTTTTCTCATGATTTCTTTTTCAGCTGAAGCTCTGTTGGAATCGGACCCGCTCCTCTATGATCTTCACATACTACCTGTTATTACCTTTGCAGCATTTTTAACTGCCAAACATTTGGCGATAATTCCATGTCATTTAAGAAGATGGTGAAGCGATCTCATCCAATACACTGAAACATAACCATATGTCGATAATATGACATGAAATTACTGTTACGAATGCAGATATACTGTGCATGGGTAACATGGCAGGTTTTTTACTAGTGGTAGGTTTCCGTTGCCGAATGCCATCTAGATGGGTATCGCCGCAGCGTCTTCTTCTGCCACCAAACAGTAGTGTGTAAACATTACTGTGATCCAGTTTGAAGGATGTTATAACTAGTGTAATGACTGGAGTAATGAGACTCAACATCTTATGTCTCAGACGAGGAGCGCAATGTGGTAGGATGGTATACACAGGTATACCATCCTAAATAACCCCACGTTGTTATCACGTATCACTTACTATCAGGTGAACGTCCCGTTCGTCTCGTCGCTTAATTGTATCAATAAAATTATGATGTGCAGGTCTTGTCAACGTAAAAGTTAAACGGAAATTAAAATCACCATAAAATAGAAACAGCGACGGCAAGCGAAAGCAATAACGCTAACATTGTACGTTTGGTTAATTTCAACTGTGCCTTATTACCTTTTATACAACGAGATCACGTGTAGCTCTGTCCCTCTCTAACGTAGGGCCAATTCACCTCCGTCCCTCTCGCGTCCGAATATATTACCGCCTCGACACTGAACGTAAGAATATTGTGCAAAGTTTTTATTGTCACTGGAGATCTGGCCGGGTGCGGGTGCGGGTGCGGGTGCCGGTGGGGAGGTGAGCTCGGCGACTTCCGTACAATGCGGAAACAGGAGATACAAGTTCTACAATTTTAGAGATATTACAATGTACATACGAATAAAAGAAAAACAACATACAGTTTACATTATTGTTACTAAAACAAATTACAAGATTTATCTTTATAAAAAAATTAAATAAAAGACCTTTATTTCAAACTCGCGATCCATATTAATAACCAAGAAAAAAACCCAAAACTATAATAATTAATAAAGAAAAAAAATCACCCCCGAGCCAAGCAGAAATGTTCAACCATTGTTTATGAGCATAGCTTTAGTGAAGCCTCATTGCCAATTCCTGAACTATCAAGTTCCTACCCCTGCCAAGCCTGGTGATGAATGACGCGGTACGTCTCCGCTGTATGCCGTCGAACGAGTGCACTCCAGCTTCGGAGTACATTTCGGAAGCTGTGCAGTACCTTTTTAGCCCAAACGGATGTCTAAATATGTTGTTATACTGGACACGGATACAATTCAATGACTTTCTGGAATAATCGGTCCATAACTGGCAAGTATGGACCAATATGTATATATATATATATATATATATATATTCGTTCGTGTATATAAATAGCCTATACTAAAGCATCAAATAACTACGAATTAATAGGATAGCATAAGCTACACTTCCCGTTGTTTACTGGTGGTAGGTCTCTGTTGTCAGAAACCGTCTGGGTAGGTACCACCGCAACGCCTTCTGCTGACAAACAGTGTGTAAACATTACTGTATTCTGGTTTGAAGGGCGCTGTAGCTAATGAAATTACTGAGGTAAGGAGTCGCAGCATCTTATGTGTCAAGGCGACGAGCACATGTACTGTGTATATCATCCTAACTAGCGCCACGTTGATACGACTCGGAGGATCATCAGAATGTCTCACTACGGTTTCTTTCTTGAATAAAAAAAATATATATTTACACAACACCGTTGCATATATTGCATTAATACATACAATAACAATCCTTTTAAATTTTTGTCATAGTTGGACGTTGTCATGTTTATCACAAATTTTTATTACTATAGAAATATGTATTGTTTATTTATCATGAGCGAAATACACAACTATTAACTTAGTAACAAACAATCAACATATCTCTTTGTGAAAACATTGTGTGTGTGTTTTTTTTTATTTATTTGTTTTACATAAGCGTTCGTATAATTCAGTTGCGGACCAACAAAAAGTCCGGCGGACATTTTTGTAGGAAGTAAAAGCCGGAAGCTTTTTACGCGTGGCAGTTTCCTTTATTACGTGAGCCGCCGGTTAATTGTTTCAATTAACTAAGTAAGGCAGTAAAACTTTTTGCTGTGCAGCGCTCTTTCGGCCGGTTATTTTTATGGGACACTTACATGGCTGAACCGTTCGGGAATGCGCCGGCACTTCGTTTTAACTCCACTTTAATGTTTAAAATCTCGAAGCGATCTTAAACTTTTGCGATGAGAATTAAAAAGAACTGTATGTAATCTTAGTTTTTTTTTCAACATAGTACCTCAATTTCACGTCGTTTTAAGTGACGAATATTACATATCTTTTTTGGAAGATTTGTAGGAATTAATTTTTAAAAGTCTACCTCAATCTGTGGGCTTCTTCCGGCTGAGGTTAAGGATTGCTTTTGTTAACACTTTACTACGTTATAACTACTGTACTGCTTTACCTGTTTATAAGTACCGTGATATTAAATAAAATAAAAACTGGTATTAGTTCTTTATCATTACTAGCTTTGTTACATTGTAACATTCATTTGACATTTATTAGCTAAGGACGCCATCACAACAGGCGAAGTTCTCCCCGTCGCCTGGGAGCTCTAGGTTCAAGCAAATGTTCCTATTTATGTGTCTAGACAGACCGTAAGAGGTGGTCGTTGTGTAAAAACCTTGTGCGAAACAAAAGGAGAAGTTTTATTGGGAGGTTATTTGCACTTTAGTGTTCATGATCGCACCGTAGAAGCGACGAGACCGGATGCTCATCTGATTGTATGGCCTCCCATAACAATGTAGCGCTGGTTAGGTTATAATATACACAGCACCATATTATTATTGTCGCTTTCAGACATAAGTTAAGTCTCGTTACCCCAAGAATTTCATCAGCTACGACTATTTTCGGACCAGAACAGGATAAAGTTGGCATGGTACTATTTGGTTCTGCGGTGGTACCTACCTAGACGGTTCCATCACCAATAAATATAGTCATACGACAGCTCCAAGTGTCCAGCGGTACTGGAGGCCATGTTGATTGTATGTGGAGATCTTTGGGAGAGGCCTATGTCCAGCAGTGGACGCCTATTGCTGGTGATGATGTCAAATCTTTGATATATATATATATATATATATATATGGAATAAAATTAATAACGAATAATTTTTCTCTGGTAGGTCTCTGATGCCGGAGACTGGTACCACAGCTTCTATTACAGCCGACAGACAACAGTGTGCAAACATTACTGTGTTTCGGTTTGAAGGACGCTGTACCTAGTGTAATAACTAGGGTAAGAAGACTCAACATCTTATATCTCAAAGCAACGAGCACAATGTAACACAGTGTATAACTAGCACCACATTGTTCAGGCGAATCACTTAACATCAGGTGAACCTTGACCGTCTCATCGCTTCTTTGTATTAAAAAAAGTTAAAGTAAACTCTATTGTATTTATAAATAGCCTTCGTTTCTCCGTACTATAATAAGTGATTTTCAGTCCTTAATCCTGAACCATTTCTCGCATTCACCGATTAATCAATACTAATATTTAATTACAACTTTTTCCACAAAATCTTTCCATCAGCCTCCCATCTCTGAGACATTTTGATCGTTACGCAATTATTTACAAGTACTTCAAAGCATTCCTCTCATTCAGTGCTAATACCGGGAAACTCCTTTTGTTCGTCGGCTAGTTGTTCGCACAATTCTTCTTTGTAAACGAGACCGCTTCAGTTTGTTTCAGGAAATTGATATCTATTGAAGTATAAATTGTAAAGGTATAAATAACGTTATCAATTTGAAACTAAATGGTTATCTTCATCACAATCGTGATTACAGCAGTTTGAAGTACACTATTGAAAATATATAAATGTAATATCTTTGCAAGTATGTCTTTATATACATACTAGCCGTTCGCCGTCCGCTTTGCTGGCTGTAATAAAAAATTAGACTTGAAATTTGACTGAAATAATCCTAAAGGGCGACCGTAACCGCAAATGACTTTCTGTAGCAACCGTTACTACAGCAACCGGATAACACGAAACTTTTTATAAAAGTTAATTACAGATAAAATGAAGGATCTAAGGAATTCAAAACATAAGCCTATAACCATTTACAAATCATTCCGTTTCGAATGCACGTGTTACCCTGTCGATACTTTCACTTATTTTCACGTGATTGGCAAACAAAGAAAACCCTATTTCATTATATATATATAAATGTGTATTTATGTTTATATATTTATGTATATATGGTATTTATTATAATCTGTATTTAAAGGTTTATTAAAGAAAATGCCTCTAAGGCATTAATGCCGTCTACTGTAGCCTTTCCTTAATGTGTTTCGTAGAGAACAAATAAATAAATAAAAATATACCTAACCAAACCCCCAACTATATCAACAGACAACATAAAGAGAATTGCTGGGAGCCATTCAACTCAAACAGCACAAAACCATGGATTGTGAAAGTCATTACAGGAGACCCAAGTCCAACAGTGGACGTCTATCATCTGAAATGATGATGAAGCTACCAACCATATATGTAACAAACAGATGAAAATTTTATAAAATCTCAATTTTTTTCTCTTACCCAATCTTTGTAACAAATCTAAATCAATAATCGGGAGGAATCGCTCCCCATCCTGCGACCCCCGTTTCCCACCTACCCCCCTCTAATTCCCAGCGCCTCTCAAGCTGATGACTAAAAACTTTTCTGCTAATTAATTGACGGTTAAGCGTCCAAAGCTAACAAACGTCGCCGTCGCAGTTTGTAGTGATTACGTTCATCTAACGTTTACTATTGATTAGGGATTGAAGTGGTGGTGGAGGTGGATCAGGAGGGCTAATCTGTTCAATGATTTATATTGAATTTATCTAAAATCGACGCGATTTAAATTTTCACTTGATATATGTAATAACTTGATAAGGGGTCTCGCACAACAACTCACGGACCCAAGCCAACCTCACCTGCTCGTGGTGCTCCCTGTCAACAAACATGGCTCTGGTTCCCGCCAACCCGCATTGGGCCAGCGTGGTGGGAAATGGCTCAAATCTCCACCCAATCGTGTGGGAATCTTTGGGAGGAACCTATGTCCAGCAGTAGACGTCTATGGGCTGATGATGATGAGCAATGATTATTTAAAATATATTTAATTGTTAACAATTGTCCAAACGATGGGACTAGCGAGACGTCGACCTGATAGTAAGTTATACACCTGACAACAATCAAGCGCTGGTTATGATAGCATATACATCACCATATTGTCCTCGTCGTCTTAGACAAAATGTTAAGTTTGTTACACCAGGAATTTCACTAGCTGCAGCGTCTTTCAAACCAGATCTCAGTAATATATGTATACAACTATTTGGCAGCGGATATACTATATATAATAAATCTTAAGTATTTCTATTAATATAACAACTATTATTAAGTTAATGCTCTTCACCATTTCAGACATCTCCATTTAAAACCTGTTGGAATCATGGTCAGCCATTATCCTTTATGATGAACCTTATTGATGTTCACCTAAACATTTTCCGTCAAGAGACTTGTGCACCACCAATAAGTGAAAATTAAAGTTGGCTCCATATTATGGCTGGTTCTTCGTACATTGAATGTTACCTACCTCTACTAGTATAGAAAGATTTCGACGAAGATCTCACCCGAGGTATTACGAGAACACTAAAGTCCAGAGAAGATAAAAAAAAACGGCTTCGAATGAAGATGAAGCTGATGCTGTTGTTCAGCGAAAACAATAGCATCAATTAGATCACAGATTTGCGTAACCGCCCCGCGTGCCGGAAGCGTCAATTAATGTAAGTCAAAGCGCTGGTGGTGCCGCTGGGACGTTACCAGCGAAACGAATTCGCCTTTTAAGCACCAATTAAAGGCTCGCCGAGAGTCTGATGGTGAAATTCGCAACTCAATCGCAATTATTTTCCGCTTGCGAGAAAACTTGGAGCGGGCGTTAATTGTGGACGACATGACGATGCCTGTTTACATGATACGGCGACGTAACGACTCTGACAATATTCATTATTATTTAAGAGTAGGTTGCTGATTTGATTCCTGAGCCACATGTTGTCGCGTCCTTGGTGGTAGGATTTTTTCAATCCGTCTATTTAATCACCATTCTCGTATTCTATATATGTTGCTATAACAATCGTCATTCCTCTATTCCGAATCCTTATTGCCATTCTACATCATTTCACTGACTTTACTTTCTATGCTTTTGACGCCGTGGTATAATCTTATTGCAACACCATCATCATCTTAATTGTTGGTCATCCATTGCTGAGCATAGGTTTCTTGCAATGTATTCCACGAAACACGGTTCCTATATTTTAATGGAAATATGAAAGTCCGCTTCGCATCGTAGTTTTGTTGTATGACTAAATGATTATTTTACTAAATACTTAAAAAACTTAGTATTCTTTATAATACTAGTAATAATACTGCAAGGATGAGAATCAATTAAGGGTTTGCACGCAATTCTAAGCGATGTGAAGCTAAGATTAAATTCCTACTCCGTCATAAAAGTGTCGCTAGATGCAAATTGTGTTCAGCACGGAGTAACAGTAAGTGTGATGTCATTAGCAATCTTCCCCCACCCGGGGTGGAAATTGCAGCAATTACTGCGTGTAGTTGTTTTTCTTAACCGCTGTCCACCCTCCCTAATAAGTGCCGTACCGGGAAAAACATTCGATTATTACATAAAAATAATAAAGGAGGGTAACTTTTGCTAGTACCAGACATCATTACTTTATTCCACAGGAAAAATAATAAAATCTCTGTTTTTAATATTGTAAAGCTCTTTATTCATATTTTACGTAAATTATATAAATTAATTAAAAAAAAAAAACAATCAAACATTGAACAAGTAACACAAGTGTGAAATTTAATAATAGTATTTAAGAAATAACTTGGAGAGAATACCTGAAATACTTGGTAATACTTACAAGACGAATATGACATTCCGCGAAGCACCTTCCACATTTTACGGGCTTCCGGTGGAAATGAAATGAAATTTGTACAAAAGGAGCCGAACCGGGCGCGCAGATGGCGCCACGTGAAATATTAACTGAATTTAAAAAAAAAACCGAATTTTCAGACGGCGCTGGGGGTGGGGGACGGGGTGTAATGGCGCGTGCGAAATTTACTATTGCGATCCCGCGAACGGAATCGAGTGCTGTGAAATAGCGTGCGTGCTCTTAATGCCCACCTTCGAGATTTTTTTTTAATGCGCTATTTCCTCCCACTTCGGAGGAGGAGGTCCACGCTAGAAAATGAATTCCTATCCAAGATAAATAACCTACAACTTTTTGCATTTAAATTTATTAGAAAAATCTTTACTGATAAGAAAATCAATGTGCCGTACGTATGCATATATATGGCTAAAAATAAAGTTAATCTTTATTACTTCCTGTGACTTGTGTAAGTTATTTCATTCCAATTTATTCCAATTATTAATGATTTATTATGTTTATTAAAGTATCAAGTTTCATTATAAAATATATACATATTAATTTCCATTAGCACCTTAATTTATGAATCATATATTTATGTATATGTACATGTGAACAAACCATTATACAAAGATTTACTTTACACTTAATTGATTGATATTATTGTATATTACACAAAAAATTTGTTAATTGTTGTATATAATTTATTTAAAAAAAAATTTTAATTATATCTACATTTAAACCTAACGTAATTTCTAATTTTACTCTAATCTTCAAATTAGGAAATGTTAGAGTTACTTCAATCCTTCTTTAAAGATATATTTATAAGATAGTTCAATAATTTATGTGAATTACTTTAACTTATAATAACTTATTTTAAAACTTACCCCCTTACAAACAATTTGTTTAATATACTACAACATATTTTTTTTATTTCCTTTCACGAATATTTTACAGATTGCTTTGATTATTTGATCAAAGTAACTATTTTATAGGAGTTTAATGACGGTTATCTTGTTAACCGCACCAGTCCTGATTGTAACCCGCTGTCACTCATCACTAAAGCGTCAGTCCGCGCACTAACAAGGTCCTCCAGGAGTAACTTTGCGGTAAGCTGTGTACGTCTACGGACCGCTCGTATTTCACGATGGCTGATGTTCCAATCGGAATGATTGATTTTCACCGTTACTTTTAATGGTCTTTCTTCGTTTCAACGCTACAATAACAACCCTCAACTGCAGGGGGCGTATGACGCTGTATTTATACAGAGTTATATATTTTCATAATCATATAAATTTGTGTATTTATCATTATACTTTGTCCTGTACATACATAAACTCTTAATAGTAATATATATCAATCAAGACGATTGTATTCGGAAGCAGCAGCAGTATCACAGGTCTTTATCTTCTCCCTCCTGCCTTTTTCCCAGGTATGTGGATCGGCACAGTGTATACTTCTCCTACATATCCCTCTATCAGACGTCATATCTAAATTTAGACTCTTCTTACACATGTCATCTTTCACACAATACATCCACACTTTCTTCGGTCTTCCTCTACCCTTATAACCATCCAAATGCATTCTCATTACTTTTTTTGTCATATCACAGGTCTTTATAGCAGGTGGAATAATTATCGAAGTGCAGAGCCCCAGTATCTCTTGGCAGCACCCCAACGTTCCCACCGCTGCGAAGCTATCATCGATTTTATTAAAAAAAAAAGAAACAATCTAAAGACTGCAGGGAGCATTTCGTGAAACTGGTTTAACTTGTTTTATATGGAAAAAAATATTGTTTAATTGATATCTTCCGTTAAATACTGAAAATATTGCAAATGGAATAAGAAAGTCTTGAATTTCAGTAAACGAGGATATTTTTAGAAAAAAAATTAGTAAAAACGCTGCAAAAATAACTGAAATCATCCTTCACCGCTTATTCTGTGCTCTTAGAAAGCAAGTCAAATCCAATAACTAGTACCACTCACTATCTTTAAGTTTTCAAGCAATTAAAAAGCAAACTTTCGCAAGATATTTCAATGATATCAATTAAAGGCTTTAGATGCGGCGGTAATGCTTACACGATAGTCGCGACGTGATCAACTTGGGTCTATGAACCGAAGCAGGTTACCGGCTTGCGGTGACCATGTTTGCCAATTAAGCGGCCTAACCAATACGATATGTTACAAGGCGATGAGCGCGAAGTGGTGCTGTGGTAACATATACCGCATTACTTTGAGCAGGCGTATAGCTTACCACCAGGTTCACTGCTCTTTCCGTTGTTTGGTAAAATAAAAAAATATTCCGCGCCGTTAATCCTTACTACTGTAATTTTCGCCCGTTGCCTACGCGCTAGCGCTACGCCCTTGCGCTACGTCGTAGCGTTATCGTAGCGCGGGTGTTCCTTGCTTTGTACCTCGACCCGTTTCAGAGTTAACTTTAGTGTATAACTTAGACCCGCTGTAGTTTTATGATTATGTCCCGCCACCTGGCGCATCGTAAATTGTGTTTACGAAAGACAATGTATTTAAGCATCACGATTATTTCAAATATAACACCGGAGAGTTATTTTAAAGATTTCTCATTTAAGACAAATTCTTTTAGTTATATTAAAAAAAAACCAACATCATCATTATCACTAGTGGAAGGTCTCTGTTGCCGGAGGCCGTCTAGGTAAATACTACCGCAGCGCCTATTACTACACTACTACGTTTTGGCGCCAAACAGTAATGTGTAAACATTACTGTCTTCCGGTTTGAAAGGCGCTGTAGCTATTGTAATGATACTTATCCAATTTATATATCCAGCTTAATGTGGTGATGTGTATATCATCCTAATTAGCCCACGTTGGTTATCAGTTACCCTCAAGCGTACGTCCCGCTGGTGTCGTCGGTTCGTAAAATAAAAAAAAAACATCTTCACCGATGGCCGTATACTAGTGGACATAAGTGAAACGCCTAGACTAGTAATTTTTTTATATTATTCCAAAAAATTGTCCAATGTTAACAGAATCTATGCTTATTAATTTCAGCAAATATTTATTATTACTAATAAGTATGTAACTATAGTGAACCGTTGTCAAAAATCATGAAGTAGCATTTTGAGCATTTTTTTATGTTCTTTATCTTGGGAATATATCAATTTATAATAACGAAAAAGAAAAAAATTTTTATTAAAACACCTATTTTTTAGTAAAAGTTATATATAATGACGCAGTAAAAATTAATATAAATTAAATGCGATGTTAATTAACGCGCGCATACATCGACCATCTCTGCTATATGCAGCTTATAAGTCGAACAGGATATTTACCTGATGGTAACTGCTTGCTTGTATGGAAATACCACATTTATCCACTACTCTGATCAAATTTAATAAGCGAATGTCGCATATCCATAAAAGCTTCTTGGACAATGTTCTTTTTCTCTCGATGTTTTCCTTCACCACTCTTCATGTCATATATCAGTTGCACCCAAACATACCTTCTTCTTTGTTTCTCAATTAATATTAACTGCGTTATTTTAACTAGAACTTTTCGGATTAAGCTTTAGCTAATTATTAAGAGTGGTTTCAAGCTCTGACACATAACTGCAAACGCATAAATCATTCAGCCGCTTGCAGGCAGCTCTTCAAATGCAGATGCGAGGAGTCACTCGCTCTGTTGCGCTGAATTTGTTAAAATTTAGTGATTCACTAATGAAACTCTGCTATATATTAAATTTCAGCGAAACGAAACTACACCAACCGGCGGACCTGACGTACTTTTTGTACGAAACGATTTTGTAATGTAAATGAGTACAGGATAAAGCCTGACCGGAAGATAATGTTTTAGATGATCGAATGAATATAGTAATAGCCTTGTTGACGAATTTCGCTTCTACATGAATGTACTTTATTTTATTATTAAGATTTCCTATCGTCGATTTTATCAAATCAATCAATTAATCGTCAACCAGTAAACGTCTACAGCTGGACATAGGCCTCCTCAGAAATCCACATCGATTGGTGCTGTGCTGTCCGCATCCAGCGTCTTCTTGTGACCTTACAGTGAGCATGGCTTTCGTTACCGTCGGGCACTAGGGGCCGCCGTCGTTTGTAGAAGTTTGTATGGGGGAATTTGGGTCACTTTACACCATGCTGGCCCAATGCGGGTTGGTGGGAGGCAGAGTCTCGGTTGTTGATTAGCAGGGTGCACCACGAGCAGGTGAGGTTAGTTTGGGTCCCATCATTATTAGCAAAACTCTGAGTGTAATATTAAAAGGGGAGTCGTAGTGATTTTCAAACCACTCTCGTGTTGTTATGTTCCGAAGACCATATATGTGACCCTGAATATTTTTGACGAGCGTTCTCAGCGATCTTTGCCTTCAATGTCATATAATACCACGTAACGGGGGTCTAAAGGGTCCCGCACAACAACTCGAAGGACCCAAGCCAATCTCTCACCTGCTTGTGATACACCCCACTAACCTACAAACGAAACCCTGGCAACACCAACCTGCATCGGGCCAACGTGGCGGGAAATGGCCTAAATTCTCCTATACTCACCCCTACTAACGACGGCTCCTAGTGCCCAGCAATGACGGCAGCGCAAGACCAATCAATGTGAAGATCTTTGGGGGAGACCTAAAACTAACTGTGGACGTCTATCGGTGACGATAACGATGATGATGATGATGATAGCACACAATAGTATTAACCACTGTTATTAATTATTCAGAATTCATTTTGGTAAAGAAGAGTTTGTTCCAGAAATATTGCAGGTAATTTGTAACTGTATAATAAGACGAACTGATTTCGAAGATGTTCTTTAAAATATTATATATATATATATATGTTGCCTCTGCGTTGGCGTTGTTTTAAATTAACAAATATGCTAAATTTATCGGAATACACTCCATAATAAATGGCTCGATCGTGCAATTAAGTGGGAAAGTGTCGCGAACTGCGACCTTACGGCGCGGCGACAAGGGCGCTGGCAACGCGTCCTCGCGGGTCCGCTGAAGGATCACGACACTGGGTAACTGGAGTGAGCGCATAATTTCCAACACCGAGGTGCACTTTCCACGTCAGCACTATTGCTCCATTAACCGATCTTTATAATTATTAGCATAAAAGCCTAAACGGACACTTTGAAGCATCTTAATGCATCAGCTGGTTAGTAGTGTTCATGTACCAAAAAGACGAATGCTATGAGTTTGAAATTTCTGATTATTTACTGTAGACATCATACACACTAGGATACACTTCTTTGTGTCTGTCATCATCTCCACCATACGACTGAACCAAATTCAGGCATTTGTTTAATGAAAATATTCTTAGTAAAGAGGCGTGTAATTTAAGTCTCATGCAAGTGCGAGTCTCTTTTCAAAGTAAATATATATTTATAATAAATAAATATCCAATAACTTCCATTATAGTTAAAATTATATATACCTTAATTACCCTAAAAACTATATTTATAATAATTAATTACGATTCTGAATGTTTAAACGGTTGAAAGGTTTAAATCTGCCTTTCTACTGACTCTCACCTCTGACTACCACCTTCATTTCGGATTACATCACTGTATTACGACTATTGATATATACGCTCCAGAGTATTCTAAATGACCGATTAAAAGTCTTCTAGAATATTAGTTTATTATAACTCTCAAGTCAATATTATGTTAAAAACTGTTAAAAGGTCCTTCCATTAACAGACGTTACAGTTTGAGTATCATCGGCCGCAGTATTACCTGATTGTAATTATTCGAATTAGTGTTTTCTATTTTTTATGGCTTTCTATGTATATTTATATTGTGTATTTTTTATAATTTTGTGCAGAAAGGATAGAACAGCGTCATTACCTAATTAAGTGTATAACTGGAAGGCACGGCCGGACTCCCGAACTCCCGATTGTTCCTGTTTAAGCGCGCACGCGGAGCGCGGCTGTAAACTCCGCAATTGTTTCCTCAATCGGCGCTGGCGTGCTCCCAGCAGCGGTACGTGGACGGCGTACCGATCGCGTACACCCCCACCCCTCCGCCGCAACCCCTGCCGTACCCGTTTGGACACAGACCAAATCCCAAAATGGATTTCTGTCTTCGCGTTTAAACAGATAAAGAATTGATTGCTTCCCATCTTTATAGAAGTGCGCGTGATTTTTGTTGTTAGTCGTATCAACTTTAACACGTCTCTGACGCAAAAACTTCTCATGTATCTATATAAATTATGACGTATATATCTGTTAAAATATCAAGTAGTAATAACTGTTAATTTAAATTTCATTATACGTTATGATTCATTACTTCATCTCGTGTTATATGTATGGCATTTGATATAAAAACTAAACATAACAATAATTAACGTAAGAAGTTTAATGAAGGGCAACAGCCAGACTATACCGGCTTGAGAAAAGTCACGAGATTCATTGTAAGAGCTAATTAAGCCGCGATAGCTCCTCGTGATTATCCAGCTCCCACTACGGACCTCCGTCCGGATAACCGGGTTAAGAGTGTAGTAATGCAAGTAGACTCGTATGGACGCGGGGCCACGTCTTGACTTCGGCCGCTTGCCAAGTGCGAGCCGGGTCACGTTCACTTGCATAACCGGGCACAGCGGTAATTTTAAGAAGTATATTGGTTTAGTTTTTACCCGGTCGGCGGTGCCAGGACTGCGGGATTAACCCACCCCGCCTGTTTTATTGCTGGTGATTCGATGCGCCTCCTCTCATATAAATTTACACGCCGAGCTTTTAGTGAGTCGTTATTGCCGAGAAAATTCATACGGACTCGCTTATGAATATTTTACACAAAGCTGGTATATCATCATCGTCATCATCCGCCGATGGACGTCCACTGCTGGACATAGGCCTCTCCCAAAGATCTCCACATCGATCGGTCCACAGTCATCATGGCCCCCGCTAGCGCCGGGCACTAGCAGTCCTTTGTAACAGTTCATAGGGGGTATTTGGGGCATTTCCGACCACGCAGGCTCAATTCGGGTTGGTGCGATCCAGAATCGTTGGTTGATTAGCAGGGTACACCACGAGCAGGTGAGGTGAGCTTGGGTCCTGTGAGCTAATGTACAGTACCCCTTACACCCCGCTGGTACATCGTAACATGAAATTCATTACCCCTTCAAACGGTACATAGCATAATATAAATAATCTAATATTTATATATAACGTTCTGAGATGAAACTTATGTTAGAAGCGAGCTGTTTTGATCTTTCTTTTGTTAATATTATTTCCAGGAAGTTAGTTCACTAGGATACGGGCATGACGTTATTGGATACGCCCTAGAAACCTATTGAGCGGAGTTACGTGCATCCTTCAGATGTTCCTTCACAAATTTACCTTTCGAAGTCTGAAACAAAGCGGTTCTTATTCGATTTAGCGACGAGCGAACTGGATCTTCTTTGATGTGACGAATCAAAGGCAGCGATCCGTCTGTAATACACTTAGCTGGGCCATTTCAACCCCCTCTAACCCGCCCGCCGGGGCCCGACCGGCCCCTAGATGCACTCGCACTGACTGGGCTCAATAAGATTTTCATTAACCGTTGAAAAGTTTTTAATGAATGAGGAATTTATTCTGAACCCTTTTAGCTGCTGCCGCTTCCGCGTATTGAAGCAACTGTATGAGAATATTTATTTTAAATTGGCGGTGAATAATATATATGGATGTTTATTTACCAATATCACTAATAAAGGAAGCACTTAAAACAAGTATTTTCGGTAAGTTTTGTATTCTTCGTCATCATCGTTCATCATTTCAACCAATTGGTGTGTATTGTTGAATATAGGCCTCCTCAAAAAGGGATATACTCGATAAGTTATCATTCAAGCTGAGTGCATCACGCTGTATGTACTTTGTTAGGTTTCCCGACACATCGAGGGTGAAGAGCTCATAGAGATATTTTAACTCATCCCCGTTCTAGGGTGAGTTAAGTTTATTTGACAATAATATATATTTGCAAATATCTACAAGAGTAGCTAGTAGTAGTAGTAGAGTACAATATAAATAGTTTTAAAACAGAGTTCAGCGTTTTGGAGCAATGTTACATATGTCTCTTATTGTCTCATCTCTTACCTATTATTCTATTATCAATCGCAGATGTAAAATTAAAGCATTTCGTAACTCCTTAATGATTTTAATGTCTAGCATTGATTAAACAATAACAAACTATAACGTCTAAGATTTAACATTGCAACCTGTGAAAGTTTCCGAACGTGCTGACTTGCAGAACGGTACCAACAGGGATATCGATTGCACTGCAGCTTCGGACTGGGACAATACGAGCGCTGAACAACCAGACGCAAAGCTATTTGCATACTAATAACTATTACATACAACGACTAAAATGAACTGCTTACCTTACAGCTATTACTGTTATCGCTAACTTATTAATTCATTAATAACGCTTGAATCGCTGTGGCTTAGTAACTTAACAAAGTCCTCCAATTTACAGTGAATATCGACCGATAATTTGTAATGTATTTTATCATATATTAATCTACAAGTCTTTGATTATTTCACTCATTGAAAGCTACAATATAAAAGCTTACATTTAATGCTTCACTCCTCTAACGTGCAAGGTAATGTCCGACATTTGACGTTATTTTTAATAACAGCTTGTTTTTCTTCTAAAATCTTTAATTTCTGTACTAGAGATAGTTCCTGTATAAGGAACTAGGAATAATCACTGATTATATTGTAATAGTTGAAATACGATACAATCAGTGATTTTAAATTTTTTTAAAGAAATGAACTCGTCCAAACTTTAAAGAAGGAAATAGAGTTAATGCTGGTAAAGCACTAATTTATCAGTAATTAAATTGGATTGATATTTTATGACAATTATTCTTCCAGAACCAAGTTACTTCGGGTTTTAGCACAATGCAATACTTGTGGCGTGTAACTGTAATATTGTGTCGTATGATGGAAGCTGTAAACTGTAAAAATGTTCCCACAGGCCCACGCCCAACGCAAGGCGCCGGCCGCGGAGGAACGAATCGATTGTACGGAAATTACTTATAAGTAGGCGAGCAAATAGGGCCAGCCTGATAAGCGGCGGCTTTCCTCGAGCCACGCGAAGTGATTGATGCCTTCATTGTGGCCTCCGTAGCCGGCGGCGCAGGGTTGTCGCTACTTGCGAAGCTACTCAAACACCTTGCTGCAGACTCGAATACTAACATATTCCAACAGCTATTACCTGATGATTTTGTCTGATTAAAACCATCAACATCACAGTTATACTCTGTTCTTGATATTACTGTTTCTTGTATCTTTTCGTATTCGTTTTGTCCATGAGAAGCCGTGATAGTTCAGTTTGCAAGACGATGGTACCCGTTATACGTCTTTTAGAGATCTTACGTAGACATGTGATGAATGTGCTGTAATATTCTGAATTCCAAGAGTTCCAGAACTGGAAATAATAACAACTATTCATTGTTTATAATTTATCAGCTGACGTATTGCACTTAACTACAGGTATACCCGAGTGCAGTACTTAAGCAGTCAAAGTTGACTTCTCGCGTTCGTTTTATATAGATAATCCGATTTTATACAACGTCACTTATTTAGTACCCGGTACGCTGCGAGCCCCGAACCTCTTTACTTGTAAGCATAATGACGATGTTTGCTATAAAAGGTTATGCAAATTGTGTTCCCACTCGTGTCCCCCGTTCGGGCTCTCGCACTGTACAAAATTGAAAGCCTGGAGACGTTTGTGTTTGGTGGCCTGATCGTCTCTGTTAACAATGGCCGCCGTCTCCAAACGATATTCCTGAAAGGACCGTCAAGTGTACCGCCCGCCGAAGCGGCCGTTTGACGTAAACGCTACAACTTTACGTACATAATTATTAAATCTTCTTCAATCAAATATTAATATATAAAAGAATTGTTACATATATTCAAAGTTCACAGTATTTCATATTTAAGTATATACATAGCAATGTTCGGTTTATTACTACATTATTAAGTATGAAGTATCTTTCAAAAATAACTAGATACTCTTAGACCTTCAATTGTATTTCCTCCATTTTGTGCTTAGTAAACATTTTGCTTTTTTTTTAATTCAATTAAACGAGCGAGGCGTTCACATGATGATAAGTGATACCCCTGCCAATAACCTCCTGGCGCTCGTTACGATGATATATACTGCAACCCATTGCGCTCGTCGTATAAGATGTAAAATGTTGAATATCGTTATCCCATTAATTACATTAGCTACAGCACCCTTCAAACAGGAACACAGAATGGATACTACTGTTTGTCGGCTGCAATCTGCGCTGCGGTGATATCTACCTAGACGGTCTCCGGCAAGAGACCCACCACCAGCTCGCTGCTCGTGGTTATAATATAAAAACCATATATATTTTTAACTTGTAAGTAGAAGATTTAATTATTAAAAAATGGTAACCCTGCACCGACAAAATGGCGGCGAACTACTGGAACGTTTTAAAGTGGGAATAAACGTCCACATACGTACGTTCGGCGAGCACTTTTTTCGAATACGTGCAATATTTTAAATGCCGTTCACTACTGTAGCGCGTTGATTAGTTGTGGCCAGGTTACGCTCCCGGGTTCGAATCCAAACCGGAACTGAGATAAATATATGAAAAATTTAAAATACTTTTAACGTTATACACTAATCGAAAAGTGTATTTGGACGGGCGTGTCACTTACCATCAGGTGAACGTCCTGCTCGTCTCGTCGCTTGATTCTATAAAATATATATATCCATCTACAGCATTGCATCCGCTAATCGATTAAACCTATTTCCTTCCTTTTTTAGAAGGGTGGTTCAGCCATGTATTAACGAGTTGCTATAATCAAGAGAATAAATTGTCCTGGTCTTTATACACTGCTTCTTTCAAGTTTCGACTTTATGTGAATAAATTCCATATTCCCGTACTTGCTGTCTCTGGTTCTGACTTTTAGATAGACCTCTCACAACAAACAATAACTGAAGCTTATTGAATTTTTTTTTACGTTTAAGTATATTTTAAATCCATACAGTTTCTTTTTCAAGTTAATTCAATTTCTTGTTCGAGGAAGTAACAAATATAGTAAAAGTTCTTGCTTAAAATTGTATTAAGATTTTAAGGAAAAGATCTATTGAAAGAGAAATACAAGTTAAATATAAAGAAATCAGATACTCAGCTCTCCGAACCTTGCAGACTGGGGGGCGGCGGGTGACCGGCGGTCGGGAGGGTTGAAGCCGGGTGGTGAGGGACGAGGGTTTAGAGGCGTTCAACTTCGCTGTAGGCCAGCTGTTTCCTTCAGCGGCGGATATCTGACGTGTCACGGTTAATGCACTGGCCCCCGTCGCATACTAGCCGGCTCTCCGCGCTCTGCTCGGACGCTCCGCCATTTTATTTTTAAATCTAAATATTTAACCGCTACCTTAATATCCAATAATATTCACCCCATCCAAGGTTCTAATATATTTTGTAATACTAATTAATCAGATTTTGTATGTAAACTAATACCATAACATATTACAGCGAGAACTTCTGTTGAATTCCAAATCCAACCTTTTGTCTCTTATTATGTCTTACAGCACTTAAAGATACGTGTTATTTGTAATCATAGTGATAGATATATGTTGCTAGAAACATTCTATCGTGTACCATTTAATCCTCTAAAGTCGACTAATTCAATACAATGCAATATAAATGTCCTTAATAGCGCTACTTTGTTTGGGCCAGCGTATCAAATTCTATACAGCCGATATAATCGCGTAGTTATATAAAAAATTATAATTATATATTAGTACTTTTATATAGTAGATGCTCTTATTCTATGGTATTCTGTAAAATCTACCTTCTATTAACTTCTTACTTCCGTTAGCTGCGTTTATTCTAACTAGATTTTTAAACTAAAAAACCTATGACGTAACTTTCTTACATTTAGTTTAAAAAAAAGATTTTAATTATAGGTAACTTTAATAGTTTAGTTTCTAGCAGTTATGTCAGCAGCATTAAATTGTCTTTTAACAATTTCCGGCAAACAAAACAAGAACGTTGCGAACCCAATTCAAGTGTAGCAAAAACGTTAGCAGCAGCAGCGCAACGCCGATAGAGTTCCGTTTCCCCCGAACAAGGAGCTGGACAAACAGCGCTTAGATAATTCAGGAGCCAGTTTTCATTTCACAACAATTTCCTGGAAACTATTTCTTTATTCTCTTATTAATAACACACGAAACGTTCGTCGGCCCCCCCTTTTCAAATCCTCGGGATTCGCCATTAATTATTTAGTATAACACTACAGCGGAAACCAGTCTCTCAACATCAGGACGAACGTTGGAAGCAACGTTGGAAATTGGCTAACGTTCTATAGATAAATCTTAGTCTTTATAATATTCAAAACGCAAAGTTAAAGGTATCATCAGGCTTTTGGAGATACTGGGCTTCATTGATAATAAAAAGAAGGCGAACCACTGCACCATGAAATGTGGTGACGTTTTTAAATACCAACGAACTGATGGTGAGTATCTCTTGCTGCAGAGTATCTAGGTCTATACCATGAACAGTGTGCGTACATCAACGGTTTAAAAAGCTAGTACTATTGCTGGAATTGCAAGACATCGAGTACATCTAAGCTGGAAGCCACAGAAATTTTGTGGAATATATTATAAGATACCTACATCTACCGATTGATATAATGATCTTTAGGGCGACGAGCGCAATATGATGCTGTGTATCATCTTAACTAACACCACATTATTATGGACAAGCGTGTCATTTATGATATAGATATCCTGTTCCTCTCGCCGCTGTCCACACTACAAATAAATTAGATTTGATATGATATCTTTTAACCCACGATAAAATGGAGACTAAGTTTCAGTAAGATTAGCTTAGTGCCAATATTTCTTATAATGAATATATCCCGTTGAACATTTGATCAAACTATTCGCTGAATCTCTGCTGGATGCACAAATAAAGCGCTGTTCGGAGCGTCCCGGGGGAGCGGTCACTCTACTCCCCGCGGCTTCGAATTAAACTATTGCACGTAGCTTGAACTAATAAATTAACTCCGGGACACGTATATTTACGTGGCGCATCCCGTATCTCTCGCTTTATATTTCTTACATACCTAAAACCATTTTAAACTGTATAATATGTAACTCCCGAAAGATTGATACGTAAATAATGACAAGACTGATGACGATGTCGAGGACGGAAGGAAGCGGAAAATAAGGATAGATGACTTCACTGTCATATGGAATGTAAAGCTAATAAAAGAGAGAGAGAGAGAGTAAGAGTAAGAAAGGAGAATACTATTGTCTCTTTTAATTTATATTTTTTTTTGACAAATGTATATTAAACTATATCATTTTAACTGATGGATATTAACCACCTCAAATTCTCGATGCAGGTCTTCGTCCATTGACTTCATATTCTCACCAATGATTCTGCGTAGACAGTAGATATACTCATTCCAAATTTTTTTCATTCCAAATTCAGAATTTCAAAATATGGAGGCAAAGGATACAAACACGATAGGAATATCCAAGGATCGCAGTACCGTTTTGATGCGCCACGCCTTCCGCACTGCGCCAATCGGTTTACGTATCAGCGTTCTACCGGAAGTACACAATAAATTACTCACTAAATATTTAAAAAAAAATTATACTGTCGCAAGTAAATATTACGGTAGTACATGTAACAAAGTACGAGCGGAAATGCAAAAATGTTAACATTAACTTATTAAAGTTATTCGAAGAACTGATGTAAGTATCGCTTACTCTGTCGGCTGGTATCACACTTCTACAACACAGGAAAATGTCGTGTGAACGTAGTAATGGACGTAAAAATGTCGGTAGTTTATATTTTCTGTTTATAATATGTAACACGAAGTCCACAAAGAGATTTCGATTAGAGGAAATGAATGAACAATGACGGGCGACGACGCGGGTTAATAATACATCGACAATAAGGCTTAAATTCTCATTTCAATTATTGCCCGCGTCCGCCGGGACCCCGCCGGGACCCCGCCGGGACTTCACCGGGACTCGCTCGCCGATTGCAAGCGGAATCGACCTCTAGCGACCGCCGCTGCAGCTCACAACCACTAATTCATTTTCTCCATCGTAAAATATGAACTTATACCATTTTTATTTTTAAACCTACTCTATTATCAAACGTTACTATTTTATTATTGTTTTCGCAATAATACTGAAAGCGAGTACTTCCAGTGCGCCAGACATATGCACTTTAAAATAGATCAATTCATAAATAGCTAGACATGTTAGGGGAGGCAATGGAGCTTTATTAAGCAACTAGGAATTACTAATAACATGAAAACAATACACAGAGTATATATATATAAAAAGTCATCATCTAAAGTTCACTCTCAGAGAATTTACGAAGCAAACTAACATACGGTTTCTTAACTGCAGTTAAAACAAAAAAATACTAATTAAATCTCTTTAAATATCTTCTAACTAAGAAAATAATTTCTCATCGCGTCTTTTCGCTATAAACTTTTTGTGTTAATCTAAAAGCCTTTTTAAGCTGAAGCATGTAATAACGAACAACAAATGTACAGTATTAGAAAAGTTAATTACCGGCAAACTGCGCTATTGGAGTTTATTTAAGGATTATGAAATCTTCGCAACATTCCATTTTTCCCCCGGTCACCCTTCTAAGTCGGGGTCTATATAAACATATCGCTGGTACAATATTAACCGCCGGCCTTAATCGCGGGTCGGGAGGAATTAGCGAGGGCTGGAGCCCAGGCGCAGAGCGTTCTCTGCTTAATGAAAAGCCCTACTAGAAAGTCTACATCAACGATTGTTATATACATCATCAACTGCTGTAGTGATCTTCGGAAAAGACATAACTTAACCGTAATTTTTAGTGTTTCCTTCAAATGTTCTGGTATTACAATACGTCTCTCGCTAGTTACGTATGCTGTAATATGTTACGTTTAAAAACTGACAACACAACAAATCTGTGTCATAATCAAAATTGTTTTCAATGTCCTCTAAAAGGGAATGATTAATATTTCGTAAAAGCCTAGTTACTAACTAATACACACCAATTAACGCTGACGCAAATAGCTTTCAAAGAAGGCTCCGGCGGCGGCTGGGGCGTCGCGGTCGGCGGCGGAATGAGTAAAGTTCAGGGCGTCATTACTGGCGCGCTGACAAAGGGCGGCCGCCGTCTTTATCGGCGCGCAATTACCCCGCCGCGGAGACCAGACAAATATTACCACCCCCGATTGTCTGCCTGCCGCTTTCAAAATCTAAAATTGTTATCAGAAAACGACACAGTTGCTGCCGAGTTAAATGTCTTCGCAACGCTAAAGTTGCTCGTGGCGCCGCTGTAGCCTGTTGTGCAGGCGACCTTACAGATTGTTATGATTCTTCTGTGATCTCTACGAAATGCTTCATTATATTAATTAAAACACATGAAGTGAACATACACCATCACAATTTTACCATTGATCTTATACCACCCTATAAGATATCCTATCCCTAAAAGATAGGATCGGATATCCCTAAACCAGCTAAGGTCACCGACATAGCCCATAAGATTATCAAACTTAAATTTTCGAAAAAACTTTATCGCTTGATGGACTGACTTTTATGGAGCAGCAAGGTCTTTAAGTGGTGGCCGCGTAATAATTGACGCAGTGCTAGCCTCCCACAAGACGGAGCGATTATCTATTGAAGTCGCTGGATGACAATCCTTGATGTAGACTTGTGATCAACAGTGTGTCGTTTCCTGCTGATAATGTAATATATTAAGGTTTATCATTACATTATTTGACTATAAAATGATCGTTGCTACAAATTATTTACTATTCAGCGCATCCTGTAGTTAGTTGCATTTTAATTAGGGCCCCGTCTGCGGACTGAACATCATGAAGTCGCGCGCTTCACGCTCAAGAGGCCGCCTGTAATTTCGAAGTGTGCGTCGCCCCGACGTCTACAATTTTCGCCGCCGCAAATTGTGCATCTTTGACCGCGTCCGAAGCAGGAGCGGAAACAGCCGAAGTCGCTTCGTTAGCGCTCGGATTGGGGCCATTGTAGCCGTCGCTTAATCGCCGTCGGACAATGGCCGATGACGCGACATAATTGTGCCTAAATAGTGGTAGTTAGGGCTCCGCCGCGCGCCGGGATCAGCTTGAATTTAATTGCACCGACGTAGCGAGTTCGCATGCAGTTTAATTTTTTAATCGACTTCAGGGAGCACTCGGTTTAATAGATTCGAACCATTGTTTCTGTAACGATGTCGTTGTCCGTGATCAAGTGCGCGATCTCGTCGCTTCCGGGCCGCTTTTTTTTTCTTTTCGTCTTAACACTTCGAAAAAGAATACATCCTTAATTGAATTTGTCGACATTTAATAACAACGAAGGGGATGATAATTATTAAACTCTTGTAGACGCGATGTAATTTCAAATAAATTCACACAAAGTTTTTATTATCATCATTAGCCGATAAACTTGCACTGCTGGACATGAGCCTGCCCCATACCATTCCCACAGTTTCATATGGGGGGATTTGTGCCATTTCCCACCACGCTGGCCCAATGCGGATTGGTGGGAGCGAGAACCTTGTTTATTGATTAAGAGGGTGTACCATGAGCAAGTGAGGTTGGCTTATTATTGGTTCTTTTATTATACATAACCTACTACTACTAAGTTTTCTCAATATCCAGTGTATTTTAGGGCACGGCAATATATTTTGTATCTACAGTATATTTATATCAGAGATTTCCACCTACGTAGAGTCTCACCACGATATCTCTGGAACCATAAGGCACGGAGATTTAAAATTGGTAGAAACGTTACTTTTACCTCCAAAAGGAATTGCGGAAAAGGAGCCCAGAGGGCGTCGCCCTTGCCGGTTGCGGCCGGACGGTAATATTTCTTATAAATTTCAAGTCTAAATTTCAAATCTAATTCAATATTACGACCGGTAAAGCCGGCGAGGAACCCCTAGTGTTTATTAAATGAAATGGTACATCCAAAAGAGTTAAGTTTTAGGAAGAATGTTAAATAACCGAATATTAACTGTAATGGAAATGGCAATATAAATGCTACTGTTAAAATAACAACGTAAATAACATTAAGGCTTGAACATTGAGCATAAATTAAATCGTAAATAAACCATTAAAGCGTACAAAACGCTTATCTTTAAGTGGTAAGCATTTAAACGGTTTACAGAGCGATTACTGTTCGGGCGCGCGGCTGACGAATTCATTTTTATTAACGACCAGATGACGTCACACCATCGCCTGAACTGCTGTTATATGTGACATGTCAACGCAAGTCACATACCTAAGCATATTCGGAACGTTCTACCGCAAGGGCTGATTCAAGGCTATATATCTACAAACGTTGCCGTATCGTCAAAGTATCCTCTAGGTCTTCATTTTCTTTCATGGAAAGCTCGAAGCTTACTGGAAATCGAACTGCTTCTCTTTGAATTATACGTCTGCGTACAAAATAATCTAAGAAGTTATAGCTAAGTTCTGCTGGTGGTAGATCTCTATTGTTGGAAACCGTTTAGGTACCACGGCAGCTCCTATTTCTGCAGCATAACAATAGTGTGCAAACAGTAGGATGTGTCGGCTAAAAGAGTGCTTTAGCTAGTGAAGTTACTGCGGTAATGAGACGTAATATCTTATGTCACAAAACGATGATCATAATATGGTGCTGCTTATACCTTTCTTAATGTCATCACGTTGTTATGGACATATCACTTAACATTAAGTGAACGTCTTGCTCGCAGCTTCTTAGAATAAATAGCATACGACGCGATCAGCTGTAATAAGTATCACCTTATTTGTTAATATGTATGATCCTCTTAACTCTTCGAATATTTAACTGCCTACGTGGCGAAAGAGCTAGACGTTTGCCTTGTAACACGGATTTCCGGTGCCACATAGAGTTTGTTAGTAGGATTTCTTCAAATCCTGATCAGCTACCACCCTCACATAATTAATCTGTTATTATATATCATAACTGTTTATTATCAACAAATAAGCATCGGTACTGAGCGAATAAGCTACTCCATTTACAGCTTCACGGTGACTTAATTTCATGTGATATCGAGGTTAAATGTTAGCTTGTAAAATAAGCTATAACATGTACTATTAATGTCATTAAAGTTCAGACTTCTACAAAGTAATTTATTTAAAATATTTGATTAAGTAGCTACGATTTCCTTACGATGCTGGTGGAGAGGTTGCATTCAATATAAATAGAAAACTGTCGACACGGTAAACTTAATTTAAGAGTTCACGGTACTCTTTGAGTTTCTCACCCTATTTTTTTTCCTCGTTCGAAGCGTTTTCAACTGCCGCGATATTGTTTTAAATTTTGAACCAAATTTTCCGGTTTTGTATCGAGCTACGACCGCTACGGAATTTACGCTACACGGCCGGCGTACATTGGACTCGATTTATGCGCACAGCTCCTATGAAAAGACCATTGAAACATGCGAGCTGTAATTTTATTTTCTCTGTTCCTTTATTACTTTATCGTATTTAGTAATTGGCGAACAGTACCTATAAATGTTTTATTTTATTTAAAACAAAAAGTGATTTTTTTTATACTTTTAAGTTTTACTCATAACCAAACTTTTAACTAAAACCTGTAAGGTCGAACACAACAACTTACGGGACCTAAGCTAACTCACCTGCTCGTGGTGTACCCTGGTAACAGACGAGGCTCTGATGCCCATCAACCCGCATTAGGCCAGCGTGGTGGGAAATGGCCCGGCGGTACCGGTGGCCATGCTGACTGTAACTGACGTTGGCAAGGCGCTGGAATAAAGAAATGCGGGACCGATCGACGTGGAGATCTTCGGGGGAGAGCCATGTCCAGCAGTGGACGTCTACCGGCTGATGATGATGATGAAACCTTTCAAAATTTTTTTTATCCTATAATGCGACAAGACCAGCCAGACGTTCACGTGACGGTAAATGTTGCGCTCGCCCATAACAAAGTGGCGCTAGATAGGAATATCACCCCCAGCACCACGTTGTGCTGGTCGCCTTGAAACATAACATACTTAGTCTCATTACCACAGTAACATTACTAGCTACAACGCTTTTCTAACCGGAATACAATAATATTTCCATACCACTGTTTCGCCGCAGAAATTGGATTTGCGGTGGTATTTACGTAGACAGTTTCCGGCAACAGAGACCTAAGAACAATATTGTTGTTATCATTAAAATATATTGTAGTATATAGATCTATATGAAATTTAGATAGTTCTACTTAAAAATGTTATATTTAAGTTACTGGTGGTAGATCGGAGACCGTCTAGGTAGGTACCACAATTCCTATTGCAGGCGACAAACAGTACTGTGCATACATTACTGTGTTTCGTAATGAAGAGCGCTGTAGCTAGTGATATTACTGGAATAACGAGACTCAACACCTTATATCATCATCATCATCGTCCTCAGCCGATAGACGTCCACTGCTAGATAAAGGCCTCCTCGAAAAATCTCCACGTCAATTGGTCCTGCATTAATCGCACCCAACATCCTATATGCCGCCTATAATCCATTATGCCAATAATATGCCTATATATCAGGTGACGTGCGCAATGTTGTGTAGTATATATTATCGTAACTAGCGCCACCTTGTGGAAAGGCGTATCATTTACCATCAGAACAACGTCTCGCTCATCTCGTCGCTTCGTTGAATAAAAAATAAAATAATCGACTTAAATACCGTTAGAGTGTTGAGGGGTTAAAAAAAAAATAATTTGAGACATTTTCTACAAAGCCACAATTTCACGGGCGCGTTGGCTCGAAGCCGGCGGTGTTAGAATCTAATATAAGTTCAAAAGGGCTGCTGATTCCGCCACAATTCTATCAGCTTAGCGATATCCCGGGCATTACGCATATAAAATGCGGTTATCGCGGACTCGCCGCGTGTAGGGGGCGCCGCAAAGGGAAGTAGGGGAAACTGCACACACCACCCCATCTCACTCTCCAACTAAAAACTTCCACTTTCGTCCTACATAGCACCTATAGACACTTTAATGCATCGCAAACGTCTTTCATAGCGCGTAATGTAAACCGTTTAATGCGAAAACTCTATTACGGCGCCGTCAACGTTATATATGAACCGGGGAACGCCCGCCTGCCCTCCGCATTCACTTCTTAAACGTAGCCTGTCGAAATGTGTAAGGAAAAAAAGTTACATTTTTCATGTAGGGGAAGCAATCTACTCAATAAATACCTACGTATTTTTACGTATAGAAAATTTACAGTTGAACTATTTAAACTGAAAAGAAACTCCTTTAAACTCTCGGAGCATTAACTTAAAGCAACTAATCGAATGGAAATCAATCTGCCCGCTTATAACAAAGCGACTTTATTGTAGATTTAACTACACAGCGCTATATAACGCTTGTAGTTATTATATATAAGATATTACAACTATGATATACATACACTTGCTACAGCCAATCGCTACTAGTTCACAGTTCTAATATTGCTTATTAACTTCGCCTAGACCTAGCTATAATTCGCGAAAGAAATTGTTCACATGTTAACTTAAATATCTAAGTAAACTAAAAGCGTTTTTAATTTTTTGTTTATTTACTTATGTGTTTCGATAATTAATTAAATGAAAAAATTGGAAAACCATTAAAGCGATTTGCTGGAATCATACTTCTACCGATATCAAATACTGGTATCAATCTACCGAGACATACCACCAGTAAAATTTTCAATTTGAATGCGGTCGATAACCCATTTGGCGCATTAAGATTTTTTTTAGTATTTTGTATATTAAACCGAATATACTCGTATATATATTTATATCCTTTAATGTTTAAGCGTCGGAGAATCCGCCGGTGATGACGCAAGAAGTGGATGTCACGCCAGATTAGTATATATCGTGCTTTCATCATCGTCATCGGCCGTAAAGCATCCACTGCTGGACATAGGTCCCCCCCAAAGATCTCCACGTTTCTAGGAGTTCATACGGGGGGATTTGAGCCGCTACTGGTCTGTTGGTTCTATTGTATTTATTCTACTTTATACTCGTATACCAACGTAAGCCTTTCTTTCTTATAATTAGTCTTTTTACTAACAAGAGACTATATCATCAAAGACGACATCGCTACTGATCATCAGGCAAATATTTAGTCAAAAAAAATTCTGTCATATTATACTACAAAAGTATTACAATATTTTTTTTTTTGATAAAAAAAAAACAGTATAAATCCGATTATGTACTGAAGTAGCCAATTAACTTTCAAGAATATTATATTAGAACATCGCAGTCGACTTCTAAGCGTAAAGTGTAGCGTTAATTAATTTCGAAATGTGACCATGTCGTCACACTAATGAGCGGTATTAATTAAAAAAATGAAAGTACTTACAATTTCACACGGACTTATTTAAAATCCGTAGAGGGACAACGTGCAGGGGTCCGCATTAAAAAGGATCGTATTCGGTTGACCTTTTTAATAAGTGTACATATTAAATGCATACGACATAGAAATTTTAACTTAATCAGTAATTGTTTTATAATTCAAACAATATTTACTATTTTTTCTATATACTTAATTATGACTTAGCATACTATAGTAATCAAAGTCTAACTAGAATCAAACCAGGGACCCTTGTGTCACAGTATTAGCCGTTAGCCGCAGAGTCACTGCGACAAGTATCCGTTACAGCTTTAAATGTAATTCAGTACTATATAATGTACAGAAATCTTATTTATATGCATCTACTTATTCATATGAAGCTACTGATTTATATGCATCTACTTATTCATACGCAGCTACTTATTCATATGCAGCTGCTTATTCATATGCAGCTGCTTATTCATATGCAGCTACAGATTCATATGCAACTACTGATTCACATTTAGCTAGTTATTTATATGCAGCTTAAATGTGTTCCACAACAATTAGTAATATTTATAAGACTGTAAACAAAATATTTACTGATTTAATTTCCACAACAAATATTACTACAACAGCAGTCTGTTCTGTTGACGGCCGGGTTTTTACTAGTAATTTAAACAAAATTTAATAGTTAAATTTTTAAAATGATCTACAGCAAATTGTATACTTAACCTATAAATATTTAACTAATACATAACGTAACAAATGTTTATCTAAGTTGGCGCTCGTTAAACGAAATACACGTACGTCGAAGGTTGGGACATTAAGGCCTTCCGTGACCTTTTAAGTACTTAACAGTGTAAACAGTGGCTCCACCATCCGAAGGTCAGGAGCGGAGCACACAAATATTGATCGATGACTGGAACGGCGCGCCGGTGTCCAAACAGCGCGGAGTGTGGCCCGGTAATCAAACCGCCACCTCGTATCGCCTTACGTTGACGGAGTGGCTCCTCGAGTACCGGCACAAACATGCCAACGCCGGGCTCCCGTTATTCATGAGAAAATCTAGCTTTAATTTTATTTAAAAAAAAATATTCAAGAAGCAACGAGCTAGCGGAACGTTCACCTATTGATAAGAGATTCGCCCGCCAGTTAGGATCGTATACACAACACCACATTGCGTTCGTTGCTTTGACACAAGATGTTGTCTCGTTACCCCAGTAAATTCATTAGCTACAACTCCCTTCAATCCGGAAGACAGTAATCGTTGCCCACTACTGTTTGGTGACAGAAATAGGCGAAGCAATGGTTCACACCTAGACGATCTCCGACAACAGAGACCTGCCACTAGTAAATTACCACTATTTCCTCCACAACTATTAGTTAAAACTTCGGAAACAAATAGGTCACTTAACATTTTCACTGTTGGGACTGGAGCCGTCACCAACAGAAGCACTGGCTAATTGCGGATTAAGATAACACAAGTTCACGAAAATTTTCCTACACCGGAAGCTCAAACTCGTTGGGGAGCGTATCTCGTGATTCTTCGAGTCATATCAACCACTGACATAAAAAGTGAACTACCACGACTTCCAACTTATTAAACCAAAGAAATTCTTTTCAAGGTTAAATTTAACTTAACGTTTTTGTAACCAAAGTTACGAGTGTAACATTATAACTGTTAAGAAGTTGGCGAGGTGGTGAAGGATAGCTTCGCGTCCCCGGGCCATCTTAAATCCAATCACTGAGCCCAGTCGACGGACTCTGATTGCCGACGACACTTTATTACGGAGCGAAGTAGGTTCTACCAGCGGAATTATGGCAACACTTCCGGTTGTATTTTTAGTGAAGTTTTACGGAATGTGAAAGAAATACAGTTCCTGACAACGTTATATTTGTATTAAATATCTACTTATGTTTTAATGTGAATTGATATCAGCTGATACACGTCCACTGCTGGACATAAGCATTTCCCAAAGATCTCCACATGGATCGGTCCGCGTTGTCCGCATCCATCAGCTTTAAATGTGAATTAGTTAATTTCGTATATTACACTATCACTTAAAGGTGTAAAAGTTCCCTCACAACAACTTGAGATTCAAGCCAACCCCACCTGCTCGTGGTACACCCTGCTAATCAACAAACGAGGCTCTGGCTCACACCAACCTGCTGACATTGAGCCTGCGTTGTGGTAAACAGCCCATACTTTGCCATATGAATCCGTAGCCGTTTTGGATGTCTTTGATGAAGGCCTAAGTCCGTCTATCGGCTGATGATGATAATCACACCATCACAACAATCCATTCTTTTTTTTCTATTATTTATTATATATGAAATGTTTTCCCTTATTTACGTAAATCAGGAGTTTTACGTGATAAGTGTTTTTATTTGTTCCCGCTATCGGCTGAAGGATTACTTACGGCTGTAACACAATCTGTGTACTCCGCCAACGCCTGTCACGTCGCCGACGCGCTCGCTTTTTTGTTTTACCAACTTAACTCATGCTTGAATTACTTGAAACTGTATCATAGTAACGTCACCTGCCTATCCGCAGGCCGTATGGATCCCACCGCTATGACTATCTCTGTCGCCAAGATATGAAGTTGCTAATAAAATTACAGATGTAATTTCTCAAACCAATGAACACATCGATGTGCAGAGTAAACATCCGAACTAGCAATTCTTTATCGTTGATATAGTAGTGCTTGTGCGAGCCCTACTCATCCTAAATTGATGGCAGGTCTCTGCTGCCGGTGCCTGTATATGTGGGCAATCATTATTGTGTTCCGTAGTGTCCATTCATTACTGCGTTCCGGATTGTAGGGCACTGTAACTAGTGAAATTACTAAGGTCTTATATCAAGGCGACAAGCTTACAGTGCTCTGTATTTCATCCTAATTAGTCCCACATTGTTAGGGACGGTATAACTTAGCATAAGGTAAATGTGTCGGTTGTCGCTCGAAAAAAATAAACAAAAAATCCGGTCAGCCGACCATTTATCATGAAAATAGCGAAATCATTTACATAATACAATAATATCGCGTACATAAATTTGGGGAGAGGTTATAGATTGTGAATTTAAAAAAATATTCAGCGCAACCGGTGAACCCGACCCCGGCGTTCAATGAAAAATTACGCAGCGTATTTATTTGATAAGGATACGCCCGTAAAGTGGGGCTGCGGCCACCCATCCGCGCGGGCTGACGTCTGAAAGAGCGCTGGATAGTTGGATGACCAGACGGGCTATCAGTTGTCCGTGGACATAATTTATTTGGTGGAGTAAATAGGATTAGCAGCGGGATGCCGGGTGCGGGTCCGTTTTTTGTCAGCGCACAATGCGAGGGGTTTTTCAGCGGTCTCGCACCGGAAGTATTGATTCGGTGCGCTCTCGCAATATTTGCGCGTTGAAAATAAACGTGGAGAATCCTCTCGCCACCATTTCCCTTAGTTCAGCCCATAACGGCATTAAATGTATTACTTACATTTAGTTGTTTTCTGCAACTGTCATATTAATGTATTACACTTAACTTCGTATATAAAAATGGAGCGCTTCAAATTGCGACGCGTCTAAGTAGTTTTTTTATGTAGATAAATGATCCAACTAGAAGTAGTTTTTAACTATAATTGCATAAATGTAATGTTAAATCTAGATTTAGATTTTAACTTTACAATATCTATAAATATTGACTCTCACGTACTGTTCTTGTTTCCTTGTGATAATATACTATGAATTGTATGACTTAAAACATGTGAGTCGCCGCTGCTGAGACCAACGAGCTGATGACAGTCACGATAAGCTGCCGTAAGCGTGGAAAGAGTTGACATAGAAATGTTTTGGAGAAGCGTATGTGGACATCTATCGGTTGATGAAAGTATGTATAATTTTTTTCAGTCTACCAAGCGACGACACGAGCTGGACTTCTATCTAACGACTAGAAATACGCTTATCCATAACAACGCGGCGCTGGTTAGGTTGTTATACATTGCTCCACATTGTACTTGTCGCCTTGAGATGTCTCAAGGGATCTTATGAGCTGTTAAGTTTCTTTACCTTAGTAATTTAGCCACAGCGCCTCTTAAACCGAAACACAATTTTGTTTCCGTAGATCTGTTTGGCGGCAGAAACGGGCACTGCGGTGGTATTTAGACGGTCTCGGGCAACCGAGACCTACTACAAGTAATCGTCACATCCTGTTACATTGTGGTCCATGCAAAAAACAATAAATCATACGTCTATGTACGCGTAACAAGCTACGTAGCCTACGGTAACACTGAGCGCACCTTACAAAAGCGACATTCGCATAATGCCGCCAATCACTTACCCGTCATAAGCGATACGGAGCAGCTGATGGAAATTCACAAAGTGGAGCCGCCAGTTGGAGGAAAAAAAATTTTTGCAATTGAATTTGCGGAGCTCCCGAGGGATCCGCGCGAAATTTCCGCTCGGTTTTATGAAAAAAAAAAAAAGAAAAAAAAAACAAAGTATCCGCTTTAATCCACACCGCGGCGATTATAACTTAGATCTTTGTTTAGCCGCTGGATTAAACGTGACGGCGTACATTTCCTCCTAGTCCGCCACCTCTACGATTCCGTTGGTGGGATTAAGTTATGATTTATTTAATTCTCTCACCACTTTTATTGTGTTTCATAAATAACTTAATCTGTATATTTTATTTTAAGCTTAGAAATGACAGGAATGTCCCCATGAATAGTATCCTCTATTACTGAACCTTATAGCCGTGAGCCAACTCGACCTCGCCCTCTTCAAACTTTCATGCTGTACCTGATAGTATTTACTACAAATTAATGCATCCTATGTTACTATTTGATGAGTTATTTTTAATCAGTTTTGTATACCTAAATTACTTCATTGAATGGTACTACAATATAAATTTTTCAGGAAGGGATCACACTAAAGCAAAAAGAAGTTAACTGATATATATGAAAAGATAAAAAATTTCTATACATTTCCTAAAAACTAAATAAAACTACACCAGGCGTGTCGTAAACGGCGACTATTAAGTAATAACTTTAGTGACAGGACAATCAGGTATATCGTGACCTTTACCAACATAGTCTACTGCGGAAACCACTGCCAAGTGTTACTTTTACGACTCACGTCATATTTTTAGTTAGCCTAATTTCATCAGTATTCAGTCATTAAACTATTATTAATAATAAACAATTATCAATTATTTAACCTGTACCGTTAGAAATAAATCTAAACAGGGGAGTTGATAATTTTTAATAATATCTTTCATTATAACTAAAAATATTTTCAAGCTGGAGCATCATCTTTCAAACAAAACAAATAGTAGAACAATAACAAAGGCTCGTGAACACCAATTATGTTAAACCACTTTTTTCGCGTGGAGGTTAATAATTGCGAGAGGGATGATGCAATGTTGTGAGTAATCCGCCCAGTTATTATTGGTATGTGCTACATTAGCAGTGCTGCAGCTTGAAAGCTTAATTTAAGCGAATATCGCAGCGTAATCCGGCCGCCTAATCACACGCCATGTCTGTTAGCATTTGGAGCAGGAAATGTGAAACAATATCCGGTGTTGTGTACCTAGTTTTTAATCCATGACACAAAATGATAGTATAACAATTTAAAATATGTTTACCTATCTGTGTGCCTGTGTGACTGAAGGTAGCTACTGGCGGCGGAACTCATGAGAGTTAATTGCTATAGTAACTTCACCCGCTATAGCGCACGTCGTCTGAACAAAGTATTTTTATTAAGCGAAGCGAGCAGATCAGTAGCGAAATTCATCATCATCATCATCATTTCAACCGATGGATGTCCATTGCTGGACATAGGTTTCTTATAATGTGTTCCATATAGCACGGACTTGCGGTGTTTGAATCCAGCGACTCCCAGCGATTCTTTTCATGTCTTCTGTCCACCTAGTTGGGTTGTACAAACGCTGCGAATTCCGGTGCAAGGTCGCCATTCCAGCACTTTAAGACTCCAACATCCATCGGTTCTACGAGCGAAGCATCGCTGCTCCGCCCATTGTCATTACATACCGTACCGGAAATACCTGGTCCTTAAAAAAGAATCCTTATAATATTTCTACAACACAACATTACGATTCCGGTATTGAGATATCGGATATTACTTATGAAATTACTACTTCATAGTAATTTTAATGGCATACTAGATAGTCTTCAAAAGATCTATCAAAAAATATTTGTGTATAAAACCTTATGTCATAACTTCTAATATGTTTAACTTAAAAACTCCTGTCCTACTTCCTCTTCCCTTTCAACTTCAAATGATTCCAAAATGACAATGAAGACGACGATTACTTGCTGACTTACTCCAGCTCTCATATATTGACGGCTGGAACACAACAGTGCTGTTGTAGCGGCAGATTGATAAGCCTGGTGGCCAGTTATCACCCACCCCACTACTTGTGGTACTGAAATCGAATTCGAAGACGGTTACAGAGGAAACTAACTTCTGCGCCACGGAGGCAGATGTAGATTTTTTTTAATAGATAAAACGACGAGACGAGGAAGACGTCCCCCTCATGGTAAGTAAATACGCCCGTCCATAACAACGTGGCGCTAGTTAGGATGATATACACTGCACCATATTGCGCTCGTTGCTTTAAGATATAAGGTGTTGTCTCGTTACTCCAGTAATTTCACCAGCTACATCGCGCTTCGAACCGGAACACAGTAATATCTGCACAGTACTGTTTGGCGGCTGAACATTAACCTTTTTACGCTTTTCATTATAAAATTGAAGGAATTCATATTTCAGCGTTATATATGAAGCAGAACATTCTCTGATAAACAAAATCCGCCGCCCGCTGCATCAGCGCGTCAACTTGTCTTGATGGATGACGTCATTAATCCCCTGACGTAATCGGCGCAAAATGGCCGACATTGATAGCTTCGACTACGTCATCTGTTTAAACCTGAATGGGAAGTAAATGTTTCAAAAATTATTTATGCCTCGCATTTTGCTGAATTTATGCAAACGTGTAAACGGAAACTGTTTTTATTTCCGTATTACTTAGTGTCTGCACACTGCTGCTCAGTGCGGTGGACTAATCACCATATCAGCGCGTGATGTGTACAACAAGCTGTAAATCTTAACATTTACACTATCACATTTCTTCGCCACACACAAATTCATCGTATTAATAAATGTACCGCGTCGAAAACCTAACGGGGTGACAAGGATTTCAATACACTACACTAGTCAGCCCGATAATAAATGGATTTCGGAATCGAACCCGAAAAAAAATGGGACGCGCGCCATCAATCCTTTAACGCGCGTACATCAAATATGTACACTGGGCCGCGGACCCAAGCTAAGGCCCCCGCCACACTAGAGTTGAAGAGAATATATTTCATGATTCCTTCTTCTTTTTCTTAAAGTGCCTCTCCAACTGGTGAAAGTTGGCGATCAGCGTGGTACAGTCCTTTCTGTCTCTGGTTCGGCGGAACAATTCGGACGCCTCAGATACGCCAGTCCATTCCCTGATATTCCTCAACCATGACTTTCCTTACTTAGATTATATTTCCTTACTTCGTCATGAAAAATTATTAGCCCCCATCTGTTACCGGAGACCATTTAGGTACGTATCACCGTAACTCGTATTTCAGCCGGCAAACAGTACCCTGTTCCGGTTTGAAGGTCGTTGTAGCTACTAAATTTCTGGCATAATAAGTCTCATTACGCATGTTGTTAGTCTCATGTTAAGACATTTAATGTCTTGGGGTAGCGAGCACAATGTCGTTATGTGTATTTTATCCTAACTATTGCCATTGATGATAATAGGTCCATTGCTTAGAAAATTAAATATATTGCAAGATGTGGTCAAATTATACATAAATAAAGTAAAAAGTGAAATAGAAGATAATGTATATAAATATTAATTAATGATTTAGTTCACATGTTAATGAAAGCACGAACGAATGGAAATATTTTGAAAAGTCCACCATGAAGATTCACTGGTCGTGTCTGTTGCTGGAGACCGTCCAGGTAAGTACTGCCGCAGCGCCTATTGGAGCCTAAAAATAGTACTGTGTTCCGATTTGAAGGGCTCTGTAACGTATTACTGAATCTCGCCAGCTACAGAGCCCTTATCGCAGTAGGTAACGAGACTTAACATCTTATGTCTCAAAGCGACGAGCACGATGTCTTGCTGTGTATATCATTGTAACTAGCGCCAGTTTGTAATGGGCAAGCGTATCCTATACCATCAGGTGAACGTCCCGCTCGTCTCGTGCCTTCGTTGGACAAGAAAAAAAAAAAACGACGAATATCTTCCGGTTACACCGGCGCAGTGTGTGACGGGGCTATCGCGGCCCGTTACCAATATAACGCTCATAAAAAACCGTCGGTCCGGTAAAATATGGAGAGCGGATGGGGTTGGACAACCTCGCCGGCCGCCATACACTTTTATTTCCTTCGGGGTGCTGGTGTACATATTTCAACGTATACAAAAACATTGTAGCGCCACTAAACGTCTATAAGCTGCGATAGCTTAATATTTATTAGCTTTTAAAAGCACATTCATTTTCATTCGTATTTAAAAAAATATAAAACATTTCCTTTGAAATAACATCGATAATTATTATCGATTATATATACACGAACAACAGGCCGTGGATCCAGATCCACCACCACGATGGCTCTGACGACGGCCCTGTATCCGATGAGCTGAACTGTAATTTTACACAGTCGTAAGAGATGCGCTGGATAGAAACCGGTGGAAGCAGAGCGTTCGCTGCAGACAACAACCCTAGCACTGACCACGATCCTCAGACATAAGGGAACTACCTTAGATATAGAGTAAGAGTCAATATGACTTTCAATCGCTTAACATCTTCAGAAAGGCGAAAGTATATACAAACATTGTCAGCTTGAGATTAGCATCCTTTTGGACTATGCCGATGACATTAGTTCACCTGCGAATCTCCTTCTCCTCTCCCAGAAACCACTTAGCATAGCCGTTTGTATTGCTCTCTGTGCGTCTTATACAACGATCTGGTGAAGCTTGCAGGAAGCAGCTCGATGAGGGTAGCGCGGGATCGATCGATGTGGAGATCTTTGGGACAGGCCTGACAGGCATGTCCAGCAGTGGACGTCTATCGGCTGAAGATAATGATTAACAGGTTTCATATATTTGCCTTAAGTTTTCAATTTCCAAATACACTAACTGAATTTTTATGTAACAAGAGAAAATGTATTTACGCCGCTTTCGTAAGAAACGGTTCAAATTTCAAGGGTTGTAATAAATAGTTTCTTTTGTACATTGAATGAAATCAATATTACATTATTTTTTTATTCTATTTTAAGACGAGCGGGATATTCACCTGATGATAAGTGATACGCCCGTCCTATTATCAACTTGGCACTAGTTAGAATATACACTGCACTATATTACGCTCCTCACCTGAGAGATAATATATTGAATCTCGTTACCCCAATTACACTAGCCTCAACGCCCTTCAGTCCGGAGCTACTGTTTGTCGGCAGAAATACATGCTTCCATGGTATCTAGACAGTCTCTGGCAACAGAGACCTGCCACCAGTATGTATTGTTTATCAATTACTAGAGATTTTTTCAATATTAGTTACAACGAAACATGTTTGTGATATTGACTTCATTACGAATGAAACCGTGTTCTTGTTGTTGCTAGTTTAATAAGTAACTATTTCTTTTATATAATATTCCGTTTAGGTGAAAATGAAACTGTATAGTCCGGTGTATCCCGGAGTATCCCGGTGTATCCCGGTGTGCACGCGGCGTTCGAGAAATCCACGAAATATTATTAAACAAAATCCACAATGACATAGAAGCGCAGCGAACGGTAAACCTTTTTCGATATTGCACGCGAAAAATGTATGAATAAAATTTTTGGTGGGCAGAAAAAAAAACCACATATGAAATATATTTCCATCGACAATTTTCCACAGACAATAATGAAAAACAAACATATATATAACGGACGCGTGCGTGCGTTTTGTTGATTCCTCATTAATGAAACTGTGTGTGAATTTAAAAATAAATTTAATATTAAACACTAATTAAAACTATCGTTAAATATACATAAATACATGCATGTAATCTTAGTGTTCCCACTGCTGGGATTCGTACTTTTCTTTAACAAGGAAAGAGCAGGCTATTTATCAAAGACGTGGGATAAATGTATGGCGAATAATTATCTCTATCGGAACCTCAAACTCAATGGGAACCGGACCCACGCCCTTTCGAACTATAACTTTGTATATATACTTAACTATTCATAATTATTGTATTCAGTCTACTTTCAGTTGACGATGATCAGTTATGTCCATTAAGACAAGTTTCTGTTATGTCTATAAATAAGATTCATAATTTAACATGCTTTATACAGGAAGACCAAGAATCCACAGGGAAGTAAAATTTGTAAATACGCAATAATAAGGCACTATTTGAATGTTTGCAATGCAATCATCCCCTTACGACAGCACGTTAGAATGCCTTAGTAATTTCACTAAATACAGCATCTTTCGAGACATTTGAATTTGGTGGCGTCGGAAATAAATGAGTTCAGGTAACATTAACCAAGAAATTAATAAACCACAATCGTCAGTCACAATTTACAACAAATATTCAAATGTACCAAGAAAACTAAACCATTCAGTACAAAAACCCATTGCGTACACCGGAAGAATGAAGTATTGCCCTAAAAATGAATTCAGGGTCATCGCATTGTGCCATCTCGAATATCGAGGGGTCCACCGCCCGTCAGCAGCCACCTCGCCTCTAACAGATGGACGAGAACCGCCCCTCGACCCCGGACCTCGATCCCCCGGTGCCCGGTCGACGGATCCGATCCTTTCGCATTTGTAAATGATTTTTCAAACTAGTTCCGCCTAGACCGTAAAGGATCAATTCTATTGAATGTTCCACTACAACCCTGCCTACATAATGGAAAAGGGCATAACTTAAATTTTTCTCGTATTCGAGTAATACAGATAATCAAGATAAAATCTCAAAAAAATCAAGAAAAATAATGTAAAAATCGCTTTTTTTTTAAATATGTTAGATATACTTGTTAACCTTATATTGGTAGATATATTTTATCTTATATAACTAGCTATAGCGATGCAGTGATATCCACCTAAAGCTCAGACTGACTAAAATAATATAAACATATAAAGTAGATATAATAACTTTATAAACAAATGCTGAATGAAATGAAGTTCAAATATTAAGTATACGCAAAGTTTACTTACATTACTTGTCAGATATTTATTGGCTTCGAGATGAACTTCTCCAAAGTTATCTGGAGGGGATAACCTTCCGTATAAAATTACATTTTTAATCTATGTTCGAAATCTTACAACGGCATCCGCATCTAGTGAGGGGAGCGGTGTGAAACATTCGTGGGAGTGTAAATAAATCAAAATGGCGCCCATCTAATCATGGATCTACGCGAACGTCACTAGGGAAGCCGTAATGTTATTCCACTTGCGACTAAGATATACTAATTCCAGATTTTATTACTCTATAATAATAAATACTCTGTCTAATAACCTATTGAAGACCATTTGGCTTTATATTTAATAATTTGTTGTGTAGTAAATATTATAAAATTGCAATGTTAAATATTATTTAATTAACATAATGAAAATAAATATTTTTTGTAAATTTATTAATTTAGTATATTTTTGTGATTTTTTTGGCCAATACAATGCTGAACCGATTCAAATCCATTTATACTAATAAATATAAATAAAATTATTTATGCTGTCCACTCTATTCAAATTGAAGCAGTTTAATGTAATATTATTATACTAAATCTAAATTCCTAATTTCATCTACCTTTTATTTAAAAAAAAAATATTACCTCTTAAAATATGTAAAAACGAAGAAAATAGGAATGTACTTAAAGTAACAAAAGTAAACGTAAAGATGTTTGGAGATCAATCACGAACCCCCGGCCAAGGAACGTTTCTTAAGGAAGAAAGTACAAGTACGTTAATGCACAGGGCTATATCTATTTGGGTACAAAGGACTCGAGCACACTTGACCCTTCGACGTGTCCCAGCTCGCCCCGGGTGTTTTCCTTACTGCCAACCTTCTGCTGATCGTTTTTCGTCATCGTTATTTCTAATTCAAACGAATAGAATAAGACAAACAATGCGAATTAAATACCGAAGTCCTTCCAGAAATCGTAAATAAAGATTGCTAACCTTAAGTGGATAGTAAGCAGGACACAAATTTAATGCACGTTACCTATGAATAGTTCAGAGATAAAATATGTTTTAATAATAATTTAAATATTAACCTAGTTCACCATTGCCGCTTTCAATAATCATAAAGCGTTACTACAAAAGAAATTATTTTATTATTCATAAAATAATTTAACTGTAAATTTAAATACACAACGTTTATTCATCAGGTGACGTATTAATTTTACACAAATATCTGATAATCACCGAATAAACTAAAATCGAAATGTTCAGCTGTCAACGTGGCATCACTTGCGGCGGCCATTTTGTTTTAAATGCATACACAATGAGAGTGTAACGCTTCGCCTCGGGCGGTGCGGGGCGCGCGGATTTATTTATTTGTACATACGATATCTTTTTATCACAATTTACTGCTCTAGCGTTTTTAAATGTGACAACACTTAATTATATACCTATACTAGGTGGTCCCCGCCCATTTCGCTGGGCGTAATTTGAAATTAGCCTTGAAATGTATCTGAAATATTCCTTGAGAAAAACCGCAACCGCTAATGACTTTCTATAGCAACCATTACTATATCAACCGCATTAATAATACGAAATGAAAATGTTTATAAAAGATAATCTGAAATAAAATGATGAAGGATCTATGAAATTGAACTACGTCGAATGAACAGTGAAACCACATTTTTATTATATATATATATATATATATATATATATATATATATATATATATATATAATGCTGAAGACCGATGATGATGATGATGAAAATATTAAAATGTTATAAAAGTATCATAGTTTTATCGACTGATTGATATATTTTTCTATGATCCAACACCGCGGAGGCCTGGCAAACAATTTGCATTGTGAACACGAACCGAAACAATTTGACAGTTCATTCTGTTGTGTAAACATTTAAAAAATGACAATGAAATTGGGCACAAATTGACTTTTAGGGAGATAATTTACGAGTAATAAAAGGATGTGCCACATTGCGCGGCACTTTATAATGATCGTAAAGTATTTTAACACATTCGTTACTGATTCATGACATCATATTTCTACGTTAGACGCTTTATAAGCGCCTTTTCAAATTACGTTTCTGACGTATTCATGGTATTTTAATATTATTGCTAAAAACCATTAGATTTATTCTTACTTTATTTACTCAATATTTTGTTCCATTGAATTTGTGCTAAGGCTGTAATTCAGATCATTCACAGTTACATTGGTATGCGTAAGAGAGAGTAATTACACATGATATTGCCTTTACAATTATCCAATAATATCTATCTAAACAGCTGTCTATATTACCATTTTACCAAAATGTACAATGGATACAATAGTTGTGTAAATTATTATATTCATTTTAATATGTTCTCCAGGGCCCAGAGTCCTGACAGCACTCTCTGGCTTCATCATTACCCCTCTCTCGTCGCTTTATTCGCGTATCGATTATCCGATCCGTTTACTTTTAATCCGTTGGGGATTATTGCAGATAGTTGTCCGCGTAAGAAACGTCCATCACGAGCGTAATTTGGATATATGCGGAACCCCACGAGATGCTAGGGTGTCACCACGATTTTTACGGTCCGGGACCTTACTTTATAATCACTTAATATTTTATATGGCGTTTTATATCTACAGGAATTTCCGTTCAAACTTTATTGATTTTACTTTTTACACATTACTTTTAGTTTTTAGTATATGTATATTTTTTTACCTGAATCAACTTTTCATATTTCTTTATTTGATGGAATAAATATAATAAACAAAGTTTTAATTTTTAAATACAAAATATGACAGACATTTGGTTCTTATCCCATTCGAGATCATCGTGTCAGTACTTTATGAAGGTCTTGAATGTCCCCTGAAATATTATTTAGTGGTCACTCCGTTCGTAATCGCGTAAACCCAGTAACCCGTGAGGCTGGGGCAGGGGGCGGCATGATCATCAATCTCCATCAGGCATAGTAACGGCCGCAAAAAACCTATGGAAATATGACCGGCGCCGTGCGCGCCCTCGGGCCTGCGGACCTGTGAATATTTGGGACATTATAGCACTTGATCATATGTTATTGTCAGAAATATACCTTAGGGTGAGCCTGTGAGAGACAACGGAGTTTACCACATAATTCCTTAGTTTTTCAACGTTGAAAGAAACAAACCTTCAACCGACGATATACAACTGTACCACTTTAAAATGTTATAAAAAATTTAAAATTAATCAATCTAATAACTTTGCAAGTGATTTATTGTCTTTAGATATATTTTAACTATCCATTTGAAATAACAAAAAATATCATTTCGATAGGTCCTTTAAAATTATATTTCGTTTCAATTCGTTTTTCTAGATACATTGCTCATATAAAAGAAATAATGTATCCTTCATTAGGACATGTGGCCTACTCTCTCAAAAAGAGAAAGTAAAAGCCACAATAGTGAACTGCATTTTGATGATCGATGAATGATATTGGTCTTAAATTATGTCCTTCTCGCAATGTTTCCTATACGAGAAGCTTAAGCCGAATAGAGTAACAAAAAATAACTTTAAATCATCCATAAATAATATAAAGAAAGGTTATTGTTATTACATTTTAAACTCAATTAAATATATTCATCGGAGCGTTATACCGGGCCGATCTCTAACGGCACAAACATTCGGCAGCCAATTAAAATAACAAATTAAAAACGTTTTGGATTCACAAAGGGCCCAGCTTTGTCTGCGTCCGGTGTACCGATCTCGTCGAGTTACCGGTAACACTTCTATGACAGTGGATTCGTGCCCTTGTTTTGTCTAAACAATCATTAAAACAATGAAATTACGTGGAAATATTGCGAAATTCCGAAATTGAATCCTTCACATAATTTATTCACGAAATAAAAGATTGACGAACAGAGAGATATTTCAGCAAAATTTTCTTACTATTAACCTATGTTTAGATCAATTTATTTTAATTGTGATTGATTTTTTGGACTGATTTGTTGGATACCACTTCAGCGAATATTCTTTTGTTACCACACTCCAGAACACATTAATGTTTTCACACTCCTCTTTCTCAATATATGTAGACCTAAACCAACGATTACAAACCTACGAACGCGTACCCATAAAGGTACACAGGATCCCATTAGCGGTACTTGAAATTTATATATCAGCATAAATTTATATAATAGCAGAAACGCAGAAAAATTAAAACAGATAACTTATACAACAAACATTAACATAGAAGATAGGAGAACGACAGTAGGTTGAAAGTCACTGGTCTGTCTAGTCGATCTCTACTTATATAAATCATAAACTTCCACCTATAAAACACTGTTTCAATGGTTTTTGTTTTATTTAAAGTTTGGTGGGATGATCTCCTACTAGATGAGTTAACTACCGTGTAGAAATGGCAAGGAATCGCTGGATGATGGTGGTATTGGAGCGATAGGTTGAAATTAAATTAAAATATTGAAAAGGGATGTAAGAGGTCCCGCACAACAACTCGCACGACCCAAGCCAACCTCATCTGGTAGTGGTGCACCCTGCTAATCAACAAACGAGGCTCTCATTCCCACCAACCCGCATTAGGCCAGCGTGGTGTAAAATGGTCCAAATCCCCCTATGAATATAAACCCCTTCAAACGATGGTCGCGGGAAGCCACATTATGCAAAAGGTGAGAAGATATCTTCTGCTATAGTTGCATGACCTTCGCTGTAATAAAAAACTGATTTAGAATTAACCATCTACGAAGATCTACTGTTAATCACACCCCACACTAAACAACCACCCTATCTTCTTAATTCTCCACATACACCAATCACATTGTGGACTCCCAAACAAACCCCACTATAACGTAAGTACAGATAATATCTGTGTTAGAGTTTTGTTTGTTCTAGTTTGTTTTAATGAATGTCCCGGATAAGGTTAATTAGGACGATCCTCTTTATAGGATATCTTGGAGCAACTCGAATGGAGGCAGCCCTCAATCGAAACGTCATGAAGCTCTCGACTCTATCCATTCAGTTCTGTACGGGAGTAGTTATACAAACACAGTTACTGGTTTTCATAATTATAATCCTCTTCCTGTCTGTGTAAAACTAGCACTTAATTTTAATAGTCCCCTACCGTATTGAAGACATTAAAGTTTGTAGGTAGATATAGTCACGTATGGTCCCTAACTTGAGGGTTCTATTGAAGAAAGACTACCAATAATAAACATGAATTTGAAAATATAAAGCAAGGTTCCTTTCTATCACACTTCCATTGAAAAATCTCTTTAGATTACAGTTATTCTCAATCCACCCGTTAAACTTCCTCCAGCGCCACGGCTTTGATGGAATTCTTTAAATAAAGAGGGTGCTTATGTGCTCGTTTCTTATACCACCCGATTTGCACCTTAATATAGGAAAGAATTTGCCAATTTCGACACCCCACGGGCGACCCCACGGGCTACCCCACCACACGTACGCGCCTTTGTCTACCACTTACAGGGCTGTCGACAACAAAGCAAAACTGAGTAAGAACTTTCATAAGATCATTTCCGTAAATCGTTTGTACCTACTTAATATAATGATTAATTATTGTTTTAATTAATAATCTTTTTACTCAAAATTTACTTTAAACTTATAAGACTATCACTAACATATGTCATATGACATCTTTAGTAAACGCTGAAAACTTAATAGTTGCCCACTATAAAGTATTTTAAAATTATTCACTGGAACCTGAGGGGATCAAAAAATAAAAGTGGTATTGTAAGTCTTTTCTCCAACTTATACCATCACCATTAACGGAAAACGCAGGCGTTGAAATATGAAAAATACATATTAAAAAAAAATCCATGATTAATATGATTTTTTGTTCGTAATTTATGTAATTCAGCTGCTGAAATGTTTTAATAGTGAATCATTAGTCCACATTAAATAGCATTAATGAATATTGACACAATGGGCTATTTGTGGTAAAGTAACAAACAACACCGAATGCGGTTTAATACATCATGTTTTTTTCCAACGTTACCAGTAATTAATAACGAGATTAACGCTTCGGTTAATATGTTCTACTGTGGTTAATGAATTAATACATATTCAAATTAAATTTCATGTTTTTAACTGCTGAATTGAACAGATTTCAATTTTACTGCGAAAATATTACAGTAACAAGCGTTTAAAGTATTTATCAACTGAAATTTTTATCTTTAGTTTTTTTTTTACCCCATAAAAACTTGAATAATCCACAGTAATTGTTTTTACATTTACAATGGGACTTCGCTTGAAAATGTCATCGAAATTCTATTCCTCGTAGTAATCAAAAAAATAGGAGTTTAAACTTGACTTAAATTTCACTTGATGTTAAGTGACAATAAGGCCGTGAAGAGTAAAGCGATTTCGTCTACAATACTCCGGCTCCCATATGCTGACACTCGCAGCACAGCGATGATGATGGCTTCTGTTTTATTAAGAATAGACCATTTGATCACTATCAGCGTTCACATGGCCGACAACCCTGACAGGTTCCGCGGCACGAGATCCACCGGAAATCAGTCACAGGGGTAACTGCATTCTACTTCAGACAGCTAATTCAGGCCGCCGTTTTACGTGTAGCTTGGGCATCCATCAGCCGCTCGAAAGATTCAATGAATGATAACGAGACTAATAAATACGGAGTCGCTCCCCGAATCGCCGCAATTAATTTAATGGATTTGGACGGAGAAATATGTATAGTGAGATAGTGAGATTAATGGACCCTCAGTATTGTTCTTACTGCGAGACCTTCGAAAATTTTAGGCGCGTTAAGGGAATAATTGTTAATGAGACGTTTCCATCTTGATCTTTAGATATAACGAGTCGACTTCATCGCCGTTATCTTATCATTGTTGTTACATTGACCGATTGTGAGGAAGATTGGTGTATTGTATATACTTATAATAGGATATATAATGTAAAATGTACCGATGGTATGACAAAATATCACCGCAGCACACAAAACAGTAATTTACAAACATTACTTGTCGAGTCGCGAAACTAATTACTTGGAATAAGGAATCTTGTGTGTTACTGTGAGGAAAATCATTAGTTTAGTTTTGTGTTATAAATTAACTGCAAACATTACAAGTGGGACCGAATAAAATCGGTGCCTTTATCAAAATAAGAAGTTAAAATTGGGTAGTGGAAATTGCTTTCATTCTGCTACGTGTACAAAGGTTTCCTGGGTAACTCGAGTAGGTTGCAGAGCTTCTTTTTTCTCCGGCAAACACTAATGGAGGGCGACAGACGGGCTTTTCTAACGAGCCCGCTTGCACTTCACACTTATCATCAGCGCTCTAATCTTTGTTCATTTGTTTTGTAGCAGATCATGACTTCCGTCGGATTAATGCTATAGACATCATTACAATAATATTTTGCTTTAGATACATAGCTGTATCGATCTATTATTTGTAAGTCTCAATTCTAGAAGCCAAAAATTCTGTTAAAAATATCTCTAGATGTTACGTACCTTATTTTACTAAGCAGAATCCGGCTTTCGCAATTTTTTTTACTATTATTACAAACATCATGGTAAACACAACAGTTCAATGTAGGGACAAAATTTGTGGTTCTTAATAAAATCGCCTTTTTTTTCAAATAACAGATTTGAATATGGTTCATCCTGGTAATGCTTAATTTTCATTATCTGTTTTGGTTTCCTATACATTTTCATGGTCAACGTCATTATCAGTCGATAGACGTCCACTGCTGGACATAGGCCTCCCTCAAAGATCTCCACATCGATCGATCTTGCGCTGCCCGCATCCAACTGCTTCCTGCAACCTTCACCAGATCATCGGACCACTTGGTGGAGGGCCTGTCAACACTACACCTTCCGATACGCGGTCGCTATTAGAGGACCTTGGTGCCCCATCTGCTGTCAATCCTTCCAGCGATGTGTCCTGCCCATTGTCACTAAAGGCTATCAATTTTTTATATACCTCTTAAAAGAATAAATTACAAAGTGAACAAGTCACAAAAATAAACATAGTACTTATTTACTTATCCTTCAAAATCTGTAACTTAAGAAGCAAAGCACAAATATTATTTGTATTTTTCTTTATTTTAACATTAAATAAATCTAGGACAGATTATAGAAATAGATTTTCTGATTATCTTAATGTGTCCTATGCTGTTATCAACGTGGTCACATGTAATAACGAATAGCATCACAAATGTCCGCTTTGCTGAACTTAACGTAATAAATTCATAAATTTAGCGATGAATACTGCGTCGTCGATTAATTCGGTGATCATTACCCTCGCACCGCTTCCTGCTTACTCATGGGCCGGAGGTAAAGCTGCTTACACATTCGCAGCGAATCCATAACGATACAATTGCGAAGGCTCGCTAGTGTGCGAGACCCTTTAGTACTCGAACAGTGGAATCAATGTTAATACTTGATGTAATAGATTTAATTAGGTGTAATGAAAATGAACCTACTTAGGTTATAATAATATATTCTTAACCAATGGTAAAAATTTGCCATTTTAAAATATGAAAAAAGGACCTTAATGCCTGCGCGAATTGGCAAGGAACCGCTTGTCAAAGTACTGACGACCTGGTGAAGATGGCACGGATCATTAAAAAGTAGCAAGAACCGGTCGGTCTGATAAACAGGAGAGGCTTCTGTTCAACAGTCGACACCGATAAGCTAAAATAACGGTGAAGAGAAATTTTGATCAGATAGTTTGGGTAGTCTATGTTCGACCTACATACTTCAACATAAATAATCGCGTTGTCGCTGAAATAATATTTTTAACATCAACTTTAATTAGTCATTTTGGCATAATATAATAATTAAATCTCTAATCTCATCAGAGTGAGATAAAAATCTTTAAAAAAAACATTACTGTAATTGAGCTGACAGCTTGCAAGCGGGTATAACGCACGGTGCTTTAGATTGTTAGTATTTCATTTTTCTATAGTATAATAACAGAAAATACTCAATTTAACGTGTATAAAACAAGAGACAGACAATGATAAACGCGTTAAAGTTATAACACTCCCAATTTTGCGTGAAGTGTTAGGAACCGGATGTTACGGAGCGGCGTGTCGTCAGCTTTTGCTTTATGGTCTGCTCGCGCGGCACACATTCGATAACTGGAGCAAATCGATGCGATGAGATGCGATGCATGCACGCCGCGAATACATCGCAAAGCGCACGGTAACACGGCGATAATGGCATAAACTAAATACATTTACATAATGCAATCACTTTGTAACAATCATCACATAATTATCTACTTAAATTCATCGATTATCTGATATAAATATTGAAGGTTTGTTTTTTTATGGTTATATTCCTAATGTGTTCAAACAATCGTTATACATCGTACTACTAATGTCTCACTGTTGCTATACTGCTATTTTATCGATATGAATATTTATAATTTAAAATGAAACAAGTGGTTTACAACCTTACGAAAGCGTCTTCAACTACATGAAAGAATAAGGAGACTCTTTAATGTATTTTTTTTTATTTACCTTAAGTTTATACCTGCTTCTACCAACTGAAGACTTATTTATTACATATTAACTCATCCCGGAGGAGGCTGAATCACGCTGGCATCGTACAACGCCTATGCTTATTATGTCCTTTATTAATTAAGCAATTACACAATAAAGTCAAACGAAGATAGCTAACGTATATTAGTTGGAACAAACCTTAATATGTGTTAGCTATCTGGTTTACACGTGTGCGTATTTGTTTTACAAAAAAAAAAACAGACTTTTTTGGATAGCCTTCCACTTCAATCGCCGCCAACAGACCTTCGGGAACAGGACGATCATCGTACAAAGCAGTATTTCTCCCTCCATTTTATTTCCCTCTCCCAAAACCAAACTCGTATTCTGATTGGTCGATTGATCGCGCCGATTCCGACAATAGCAAAAGTCAAAAAGTAACTTATTTAATTAATTCTTGTATACATTAAATAAATAAAATTCGAAAATTAGGCATTGATAAAATATTCAAGTATATTAATTTCGTTTATGAAGACAATTTAGTAATACACTTACAACGAATTGAAGCTGAGTTTAAATCTAAGACTGTTTATAGCAAAGGTCTAGACAACATTAACCAATATACGAAATGGAGCTTAAATTTTGTCTGTGTGTTTGCACAAGTGCTCACACACAAGTTATCCGTATACATAAGACGATTTCAATTTGTAATGCTATATTTAAATTCCCAATTCACGTAGACGAGAACTTCTACTCATAGGTTATGTTAATACCTGACTGTCCTGCTCCTCTAGACAGTCGATTAACATAACAGCCCATAAAAAGTCAGTCCGGTACCCCTTGCATAGACTATATCTCGGATCGCCGCAACATAAATAAGGCCAGGTCGCGTGCTGTACCGACTTAGGCCACACTGACTCCTTATCGTGCCCGGAAACCACCCAGTAGATTGCCACGCACCGCAGTTTCAAACTATCCCCTAAAACTATCAAGCCAGCGTTTAAATTCCTCTGTGCTTTCACAGCCACTTTGTGATGTTGCAAACAAATATCAACTCTATCTTCGTAATCGGAAGGTCCAAGTCGGTCCTCCCGCGTATCGGAAATCGCAACAACAAATACGGCGAGTTTGCCAGTATGTCGACATAAATAAAGCTGAGTGTCCTTTAACGAACTAGACGTTGACATTACAACACTAATGTATAACGTTCAATGCATAATGGACTCTATGAGTTAGAACTTAAAATTGAGAATCGTACGTAAAGCGAAGCGGGTGGTAAATGAAGGCTCGCATTTAGCGGTCTTGGTGGTAGTGATATGGGTGGACTTCCTTTGTCTGGTAATCTTATCGGCGTGGCAAGCGGTCGCCACGTGACATGATACATGGCTGACTCGATAGATTTATATTCACAGCTAATTGTATGTTTATTCATTGTATACCGCGCCGCTCGGATACATCATGTACCGCCCCCACCCTTAACCTCTAATCGCTACGTTACTATGCAATAGTTAGTGCTAATTTCATTCGAGTTTAGATATTCGATAAGAGATATCCTTGTTATTCGAATTTCTTAAAATCACCGTTAACAACACTAAAGAACTAGGCAATATGGCGTGTGCCCACAATGTCCTTAATATGGTACGATATGACTGTTTATTTTTATTTACCTTTATAAATATACTATATATAAGTCGTTCTAAAGAGGAACAGCAGGTCTCTTTCTTTCAGTCTGTATGGTTTACTTCACTAGGAATACATTAATCATTTATAAATGGTGGTCTCCTTAAATTAAGATGTTCGCCTACATGTTAAATCATCATCATCATTATCATCAGCCGACAGACGTCCACATAGGGCCCCCTCAAAAAATCTCGACATCGCTAGTTGGAGTTCACTGAGGAAATTAAGTCTGAGAGCTTCGCCTGTTTTTCAGCAGGGTGCAACGCGTGTAGGTGAAGTTGGCTTGGGCTCCGTATGATGTTGGGTGGAACCCCTCACACCCCTAAAACCCAATGAACATATAGAAACCAAATGAACCCAACACCGCTAAACCATCACAGTTGTTAAATGAAAATGGCTACATTGAAGCTTTCATTATAATTTTTACACTAGTACCAAATTAATTGCTTCCAACAAAAGCAAAATCAAAGTCAATACTGATTGCTTTATTTTGAGTTGAACTATTTTCATTGGCCGCAAATATCGTCAACTTTTCATACCAAAAATTTTCTTCTATTTCATTAAATTTAATACCAGCAAAATGTACCAAAAGCCCAGACGATAATATCCTGCAAGTCTATTTGGATTCGAAGAGCATTATCGAAGAATTGAGGATGGGGTGGGCATTAAAGGAATTCCTTACGGAGCCGCGCCTTATCTGTGACCGCGGGCGAAGCCGGTCTGCATAATGATAATGACATTACGAATTTTAATCGATGGTCCTTCGAGCCGGAGTTCCCACCTTATCTGTTAATGCCCAGCGGTGATTGATGAGCCGTCCGTATTCAAATACACGCTCATTGAGGTTCTGCGAATCAAAGAGGCTTTTGATTCTTTAGACCAAGGTAAATTGGATCAGCGTTAGGCCGCTATCAATGGAGCAAAGGCGACTTATATCTATTTTAAAAGGAGACATCAAAGGAAGAAAATTAATTTAGTTGCTACAAGCAACTTAACTACTTTACAAATACTGCTGAATAAATATACGCATGTTGTATTTTGAACAACTTAAAGTCTAGACTCGCGTAGCATTCATCTGATGATAAGCCATAAAACAATTACACACTACTTAGTCTATTTATATAAAACTTTTTTCTAACAATAAGGTCTTGCGTACAAAACCTTTACAATCCGGTTTTTCTCTAGTAATCTAAAGTACCTTACATTTCATGTTAAATAAAGTTCTCTTTTACTTTGCTCTTTTCCTCCTGGGAGTGTAGGTCTACAAAGTGTATACTCTATCGCAATCATTATTCAATAAAGAAAGGCTGTACTATCGACGGTTCCTAACACCTCCTTGGAGAAAAAAACAAAGAGCCTCCTCCGTCCCAGAGGTTCACAATCGGAAACTCAAAGCGCGCCATTTTCGATCATCGAAAAGTTTCCATAATGGATTCATCCGCGACTCGATTGTTCTGCGATGAATGGGCACTAATTAAAACGGAGTCACAAGGAAGGACCAAGTTCTGGATTGTTCTTGAACTATAAATCGTCGCGCTCCTCTCTCATATAAATATTGCTCGAAATTCGCCGAGCAAGTTTGGTGCTAAATTTAAAATCGAAATTTAGCGAATCGGTTAGGAGCATGCGAGTTTAACTTGTTGTGTGAGCACATTGCTCGACTTCAATTAATTCAAATGGCTCTCTATATTTCGTGTACTAATATACACTTTATTATATTATAGGTCGTTAAGGCTTTACTAGAAGATAACCAATCTTTACCTTCGAGTCGTTTACAAACTTGGTTTACATAAACTTGTTGTTATTAGATCAACATATTTTTCTACTTCCAGTGTATCGTATAAAGTGTATGTAAGTATGTAAATATTCGCGAAACATTTTCACCGCAAAATCCTACTTAACCTTAAAATACTTCAAGGGGAATACCAAAAAACATTAATCACTGGAACGCTCCCTCCAAACATTTTTACAGCTCCACTGAAACAGCGAAATTCCCGTCCGTCACCCGCCGTGGAAAAGTTATGCGCACCTGATGAAGATAAATTAACGCTTGTATATCCATTAAAAAGGGGTAGGTTCGAAATTGCCATTGGAACATATCCGGTGACGAGGTTTTGATTGGACGGTGCGGTACGCTGCCGCAAATGTACTGCCGTCTCCGCAGACGCACCGTACAGCACCCGTACATCAACGTCCCAAGTTATGAAACGAACAGAAAAGAGATATATGTTTTGACAGTTTCGCTGTAAATCTGAACATGCCATTTGCGAAACTCTACCTGACAGGTAGATAGAAGTATGGTATATATTTTATAGCCAGCTCAACTGTTTATAATGAAATTTAATAATAACAACATTGCTGAGATCGATCATGCTTATTTAATTTATTTTAAGGAGACAGCGAGCTGGACGACTCACCTGGTGGTGAGCGAGGCACCTGTTCATAATAATAAAAATCTACAATAATTACGAAGTAGTCTCTACGAGAATTTGAAATCTCGATACCTTCGCAATTTTACTTGTTTAAGCTATTTTTAAATCTGTAACCTTTGCACTTTGATGTTGACGGAAAAATATGGCTTTGATTAATTATACTTACTTAAACCGTCTTCAGCGAGAAAAACCTACTAGAAATGAAAAATAATACATTCAAAAAATTTTGTATATTTAATCAAATATTCTCCGTTAAACCAATTATGACGTTAACCCTGATAAAAGATATAAACTATAAAATTATTTACATACGTAACAATATCAATTCATAACATAATTGAACATGAAAATACTATAAATAGGACAATCTAAATTTATTAAGTTAACCCATAAGCTAACTTATAAAGAAATCTATACCTTTCTAGCTTTATTTCCTAGACGTCTTAAGCAAGTGGCTTGGCATTCGGATAATTGTGATTAAGTTAATATAATCTATACTATTATTGTTCAATTGACAAGATCTATTAACTTTAATGCGACTACTGTAAAAATTGTGTATGATAACGGTTATATTCAATTTATTAGAATATTATACAAGAGACTTATTTTATGCAGACAGATAAAAAGCTAATGTAGCGTTCAGTCTATCGAGGATTCCTCATTAAGTTTATTAAAAGAGTAATATAGACGGGACTAACTTCCACCGCCAGGCTTGCACTTCAGTAAGGAACATTGCATCCGCCGCCTGCTAACTTTCCGCTTCCAATAACACGTTTGATCGGTACGAGCTCGCTCGCAAATGAAGCGAAATACAACCTTTATCTTCTACTAAAAGAGTGAATCTAGACTTAGGAAAAAAGCTTGAGTCGGCAGCTGCCACATGGCTCGAAAAATATAAAAACGAATGCCGCGGAACCCACTGCGTTCTTTTGGTTATTATCCAATAATCCTGTGCATAGCTCTATCATCATCGTCATTATCAGCCGATAGACGTCTACTGCTGGACATAGGTCTCCCCTAAAGATATCCACACCGATTGATCCTGCGCCGCCTGCATCCAGTTGATTCCTGCAACCTTCACCAGATCGTCAGACCTTCTGGTGGGGGTCCTGCCAACACTACGTCTACCGGTACGCGGTCGCCATTCGAGGACCTTACTACCCATTGGCTGTCAGTCCTTCGAGCGATGTGTCCTGCTCATTGCCGCTTTAGGCTAGCAATTTTTGGACTATGTCGGTGACTTTAGTTCCCCTACGGATCTCCTCATTCCTCTATATACCATATAAAAAGACCGAAGCGGATAAAACTGGCTCGAAGTCGGAATGAAGCACGCTTGGCAATCGGGAATAGCGCGTCCATTCGCGGAACGAGGCCTCTGGAACAAGTTACCTACAAATCCCAAGGCGGCGTTCAAAATCGTGTGCCCTTTTTAAAGTTGAGACGATTCGGTTAACGAGTGTCGAATTCTCTGCCCCTGGGCCCCTTCGGTGAGACGTATTGCCCCCCGGAGGTGGCCCCAGTAATTACCAGCCATTACGGACAAAGGACACGATTCGCCCGATTACCATAATTCCCACTCCCGGAGTCGAGATATAAATGAGGCGCATTTTGTACTAGGAGGAGGAGTGACGTGTGTATTAATGGCTACGCTTGTCCGATTAAATTGGGCGCGAGAGGTGATTTAGTTTTTTTTATTGACGGTATAACTACTAGGGATGAATCGTCGTTAAGGTGGCGGTGGTACATTGTTCAATATATTAACAATTTATTGCTACATTTATATTATAGATAAACATGATGTTTGATTACAAATTTTTATTCTATCTCTGACTTCGACATTTATTTAGCGTGCACAGTCAGAAACTGTTAGAGTAGACCTAAAAAATGAAGTTTTTACTGACGGATTGTTAAACCATTTCCCTGCGTATTCACTTAATAATATGTGAAATTAAGAACAAGTGTTATTTCATCACTTTCTCTTAGTTTCAAATATTGTCAATATATGAACTTTTTTTTTAAATTGTTAACAATTTGTTACAGTTAACAGTTTGTATAATAATCCATAGCATCGATTTCAAAGTTGTTAAATCGACAATAAAGAAGTAATATCGTTGACTTTGTTTTGTTATGTTCGTTCTTCAATTATGAGTTTGTTACATGAGTTTCGCAGCTACCGACATTTTTGATTTTCACTTGAGAAACGTCAAAGCAAATTCATTAATCTCTAATTACTCGAACGGGTCCCCTCAAAGCTTGCGGAAGCACCGGCGTCATGTTATGCCGAACCCTAGCTCGCTTTCTTTTCATTCGAACGAGAACAATAATAAAAAAAAAAAAACACAAAAACCCTTTTACAATTAAATGAATTTTCTTGCGGTTACATTGCCCGCTACAATAAATTAATTAACGCTCGAAGGAATCCTTAAAATTTGTCGGGGATCAAAAGTTGGCACGGGGCGTATGGGGGGTAAGATTGGGAAGATAATACTTCGATTTTCCATTAGCTTATATTAGCAATGGGAGAGGCCTCGCCCTGGCTTAAGCAATAGCTCCTGATCTAATATATATTTCCTTTATTAACTAACAAGCGAAACACGCGATCTTTGATCCATTTTCACGGGCCGATGTTTGTTTAAGAGCCAGCGGCGGGCAACTTCTGATCCCTAATTGGATTTTGGCGCATTTATCGCGGTCAGTTTTAATGAAACGGTCGAAATGTTAATCATTATGATTACCTTAAAAGCTTCCACTGCTAACACATATACTCTGCATCGTTTTCTCATTTAATTCTTCCTACTTTATCCTATATTCATTGGAATATTTCAAAACATTGCTTTCAATAAGTTCAAAAGATTACAGTTCATTCTTAAGTTTTTAGGTAGATGTTTCTTATTCAAAGCTTTAATAAAATTATACGTAAGCAATAATTTTGCTTTAGTGGCCCCTATTTTCCAACTTACGAAGTTGAACTTTACTAAAACACAACATAAATTTATTTAAACGTCTATCATATTTTAAGTTTGCGAATATTATTTTGTTAATTTTAAACCAGTCATAAATTTTCAATATTTGAAAAAGTTATTTGTGAAATTAAATATGTAATAACTTGACTCTTTAATGTCAAGGATAATAAATATATTAAAACACTTTACTTGCTTTATTTATTAAAGGTATATCAGTTAAGTACAGCTAAAGTTTCAAATATCCTTCAAGTACAGTTTATATTCCAAGTGAATTTTATTCCTTACATCATTTATTATTATTGTAGCTCTTATTGAGACAAAAATCAAGACTATTTAAATATGACAAATCTATTTTTTTCCAATGGCATTCTCCATAGACTTTCACAAATCTCTCTCCTTAACATTCCTACTAACTACTCTTTATCATCTTCCCACATCTATTCTATCTGTCTTTACTCGTCTTGCAATCAAACATATTAAAAACATTTTTTATGACTTTTTTTACTTTTATAAGCACATGTTTTATATTAATTGAAAAAGTCTCAAGTTTGCTCCCAACATTCTGAAGAATGGAGCTGGTAATACTTATAATATACGTTTATCGTCTCTAACCACGTTTTAAAACAAATTACTAGAAACTTCACGAAGTACAACACTCTTAAACCTGAACACAATAACGTTTCCACGCCACTTGTCAACAGACAGGAAATAATCATATAAGGTACTAATAATAACTAGTACACTGTCCAAGAAGTATAATTTGTTTTTCCTTGTCCGCAGGGTGTCTGCTCGAGGGTTCGCGGCCACCGCCTGATGTGCCCCCGCGCAATCCCACCATGTCTCGTCTGAACGGCCGCATCACCGGCAATCCGGCTGACTTGGCCGACTTCGAGCCCTCCTGTCTAGTTCGCACGCCTTCTGGAAACTTCTACGTGCCTTCGGGTAAGAATGATACATATTATTTTCTTTTAAATTAGCAACGAGTTATGAAGCTCCTCAAAAAATATTACTGATCAGAATTAGGCCAAATTTTTTTTTTATATTTTTAATTTTTAACGTATGTGAAAGGAAAGAATTAATGTTTTATTTAATTTAATGTTCTTTAGACATACAATGAAAAATATACCATTCAATCCTTCTTTACTTGAAAGGGCAGTTTTTCCTTTCATATTAATAAATAAATTATTAGAGGAATATATTATTCTCATTAGGGAAAACTATTAAAACGGCTTTTTTGTTCGTATGTAACATTTAACGGTCTTAAAAAGTATTTGTTATGTATCATTTGCATAAACTTTTTAACTCTGAAATTTTGACACCAAATTCGTTTCAGGGGACATACAAAAGAATCCGTCTATGGATTACAAATCGAACTCATCGTGCAGTAGTCCAGGCAAACAAGAGAAGAGTACCTTAGAAAGAATGGATAGGAGCGATCGGCACCCTGCTTTCGGCGCCCCAGTGCCGGTGCTTCCAGTGAGGAATAATTTAAGAGCCTCGCATTTCACGCCAGCCGCTTCCCGGTTTCATTTCCGGAAGGGTCTGTCGTCCAGATGCTCTTGGAAATGTACCGCTATAGTGTTTATAGTATTGTTCGTTTTACTTCTAGCTATTGCCTCTTATATGTCAGGTAAGATACTTATACTTTCGATATTCTTAAAATTTTTATTATCAAAAGTTAATAATTTCTTGTAGTACTTTTTTTTTAACATTTGTAATAAAATGTAAAATTTTCCTTTCATAGCTTCTTATTTCGTCAACTGGTCTTACCAGAACTCCAAAGCATGCACAGTGCTAGTTGGCGAGTCTACAGAGATATTTCCTGCGTCAAAAGCTACGACGCTTGAATCGAATAATAAATCTCTGTCTAAACCGCAACAGAGTTCAACATCCACCAATTCAGGTAAAGAAGATAATCATGCGCGCCCTCGTAGAAGTATAGATGGGCATGCTTTGTCTTCTGTTTCTTCTACGGATTCTTCCACTGCTGTAGATATGCATGAGCTAATCACTACTTCTTCTTTAAGCGCTATTAGCTTAGAGCATGGTGGTACGACAGTCGTAGATAATAAGGCTGTTGTTTCAAAAGGAGTTCAAAAGGAAGGTGCTAGTGCTTCAGTATCCAGCAGTGTAGGTTTGTCTGTTAACAATGGTGATCTAACAATAAATAACACTACGCTTGATACTCTGCGTAACACTGATTCAACCGTAAAACCAAAGTCCATAAATGCGGAAAAATTAAAGACTGATATTCAAACAAAAAGCTTAATAAATAAAAATAACACAACCTTGGAACAACCACCGGAACCGAAAACCAAAGACAATAATGTGAAATCCCACATAGCTTATGATCCTGAGTCTATGCAGAGCGATTCGTTTCCATCTTTATATTCATATGGTTTTCAAAAATTGCAGTTTTTGAAATTGTTAACTCAGCTGAATGAAGTTAATGAGGAGTTGCATATTTTTTCAAATGACACCGCCGGTGTAGACAGTAAACTCGAAAAGTTCCATTACGACAGTAAAACTAGCTCTTCTAAACATGTTCTAACTACGGTTAACTCAAAACTAATAACACCGGAACAGAAAACAACATCAGATGTACCCATAACAACGAGACCCCTAATTGATGAAACCGTAGCCCCTTTTGTTTCGAACATAACCACTGCACAAACCACGCATGCTGTGACAACACCAAATGTGTACTTTACTAACAACGTTTTTAATACAACTAAGATTGAACCAACAACAGTTGCTAATGAACCTTCCACTGTTAATATTGCTGATGATTCGAAAACTCCAGAAATTATTTCTAATAAGAAACATGTTTTGATTAACCTGACTATTTCTGCTGATGATGCTGACAGTTCTTCTTATAAGCCTCTGTATTCATTAGCAGTAACTGTTCCAACAATGGGTGACTCAAATGAAATACCTACAGTTAAAATCACACCTTTGGACTTAGAACCTACAATGCCGACAAAGTTTAATAAACCAATAGTTGTTCAAAGTACAACGAAAGCCAATGCAGACGGAATTATAGATAGTAACTGGGGAGGAAGTTGCGAATGTTCTTGTCCAGAATGTGTAGGCAACTCTGTAGATGATTTTTATGAAGATCAGTCAGAAAAAAGTACTACAGTGTCTTGGGAAAACACCGAATCAAATGTAATTTCTAGCACAGCTAATCTCGATAATGATTCTTCTACTAAAATAGAAAATTCTGATGAAACGCAAACATCTGACACAGTAACAGAAGTAACTACAGATGTAGAATCCATTCAATCAGTGACAAGTACAGAAGTAAATGTAACAACTGATTTTGATGAAAAAACAACTGATTTATCAACTGAACCAGTGTTGATATACACAACCGAAAGTCCAAAATGTGTTTGTCCGAAAATTATTCCTCCTCCCATCCTTATATTGGAAGGTGAGGTCTCTACACCAGAATTCGTGCAACAATAACCTACTAACGATCACTTAAACTCATTGAACTTGAATCATAACAAATTTAAAACCATAATTGTATACTTAATTAACTAATTCGCATGTTTACGGGCACATATAATCCAATCTGTAGGAAATTTCATTAGAGCTTCATTATAATTTGCATGCACTTAGTAAACTGATAATCGTAAAATATTTTCATGTAGAACTTTTCTCTTATGCACTTTGAGTTCACCCAACCAATCATGCATTTAAGTGATAAATGCATGGGCATGAAGAATGAATAAATATCTTATTTATTAATTAATTTGTAACTTAATTTTAACATAATATTTTACAGGTGCGCGAACATTTCCAATGCAATCCTTTCCTCCCGATGGGACTACCTTCAAACAAATTACTTTAGGTGAAAAATTATCGAAACAAATCCCTCCATATAGTTATTGGAACATGCAGTTCTATCAGTCAGAAGCCTCTTATGTAAAATTTGACTACTTGATACCCCGTGGGGCTTCTATAGGTGTGTACGCTAGGAGAAACGCTTTGCCAACTCACACTCAATATCACTTTTTGGAAGTTTTGAGTGGATTTAAGGCAAGGACTACTCGTTCATCTCATGTAAGTATTTTAAAAAAAAAGGAAGCTAATTGTTAATAATATGATACCATGTTATAATTTCAAATGTTTTATAGCCATCTGTAAAGAAGGAAGTGACACATTATATGGAACAAGGACACTGGTTTCTTTCACTTTATAATGATGACGGTGATCCTCAAGAGATTTCATTCATTGCTGTCGTTGCTGAAGATATGACTCACAATTGCCCTAATGGCTGTTCAGGAAAAGGAGAATGTCTGATGGGTCATTGTCAATGTCAGCCAGGGTTTGGAGGCGACGACTGTAACGAAAGTAAGTTTTTAACATTGCCAAGAGAAATTTAAATTTGTTTTTTTTTTGTAATTAAGCTACGAGACGAGAAGTTCACCTGATGGTAAGTGATACGCTCGCACATACCAACAATGTGGCGCTAGTTAACATGGTATGCACTGCACCACATTGCGCTCGTCGCCTGAGACATAAGTTGTTGAGTCCCGTTACCTTAGCATTTACACTAGCTACAGCGCCCTTCAAACCGAAACACGTTAATGTTTGTACACTACCGTTTAGTGGTAGAAATAGACGATCTTCGGCAACAGAGACTTTTATTAATCTTTAAAAGTTTTATACTAATAAAAATACACTCTGTATTTTAGGTGTGTGTCCAGTGCTTTGCAGTCAACGAGGTGAATACATTAATGGGGAATGTCAATGTAATCCTGGATGGAAGGGCAAAGAGTGTTCTTTGCGGCACGATGAATGTGAAGTACCAGACTGCAATGGCCATGGTCATTGTGTAAACGGAAAGTGTTCTTGCGTACGCGGTTACAAGGGTAAATTTTGCGAGGACGTTGATTGTCCACACCCAACCTGTTCCGGGCATGGATTCTGCATCGAAGGCGCTTGCGTTTGTAAAAAGGGATGGAAAGGTTTAGATTGTGCAACAATGGACAAGGATGCCTTGCAATGTCTCCCAGATTGCTCTGGCCATGGAACGTTTGACGTCGACACACAAACTTGTACCTGTCACGCGCGTTGGTCTGGAGATGATTGTTCTAAAGGTAAGATTAAAAGTCAATCAGTACTCTTAAATATAACATTTGTGTATTTAGCAAATATAATCATAGATTTAACTATGGTTGGTCGAATAGAACATTAATATCATTTTATAACCTTACAGAAGTTTGCGATCTTGATTGTGGACCCCATGGAAGATGCGTTGGTGAGTCTTGCATTTGTGATCAGGGGTGGACCGGTGAATACTGCACTTCGAAGCTCTGCGATGCTCGTTGCAGCGATCACGGACAATGCAAGAACGGTACTTGTCTCTGTGTATCTGGTTGGAACGGTCGCCACTGTACTCTCGAAGGGTGTCCCAGGGGCTGTGCTGGTCATGGTCAGTGCAGAGTCGCAAACGACGGCCACTGGGAGTGCAAATGCTTCGACGGCTGGGACGGACCAGACTGCACCACACTTAAAGAGCAAATTTGTGATGACTCAAAGGACAATGATAAAGGTGAGAGGATAAAATCTAGTATAAAGTTTTCTTAAAGTATTGTCTAACACCAAAAGCAATGGTGTACAGATAGTACAGAAAATATTTGATTGTTTTTATAGATATACTAGCTGTTCCCCGCCCGCTTCACCGGCTGCAGTATAAAATAATACCGAAAACGAGTTTCTTTAGCAACCGTTACTATAGCAACCGCATAAATAATACGAAATGAAAATACTTATAAAAGTGCATTAGAAATAAAATGATGAAGGATCTATGAAATTCAAAAAATAAAGAGCCTATAGCCATCTACAAATTATTTCGCGTCGAATGGTCATATCGTTTCCATATCGATACGTTCACTACTTTTCACGTGATTAGCGAACAAAGGAAACTCATTTTTATACGAGTATATATAGATTTTTGTCTGAAGAGATTCTGTGTATTGTATTTTTGGTATCTATTAAGTTATTATGTCTATAAATATGATTGTTCAACCTTTTTGCGTTTACAACTCTACGCAATTAAATAAATTTGGTTATTAAACGTGTGTAATACATTGTTATCTTTATATCCGTTCAGACGGTCTAGTGGACTGCGAAGATCCAGAATGCTGTCAAAATCCTACTTGCAAAGGCAGCCAACTTTGCGTGTCTTCCCCAAAACCAACAGATATCTTACTTCGGAAACAACCGCCCGCCATCACCGCCTCATTCTTCGAGAGAATGAAGTTCCTCATTGACGAAGGTAGCCTCCAAAACTACGCTAAACAGGAAACTTTCAATGAAAGGTGAGGATTTAGATGTTCGGTGTTATTCGTTAACTGGCAATAAAAGAATCATTTCACATGTTTGCTTGTATCAATGTCTCCAATCGGTTGGTTATAAATAAATCTGAAAACATGTGGAACGGTTCTTACCCTCAGGTGCTTGACAACACAAATGTTATAGGGAATATGTTATATACGATACGCAATGTTGTGCCCCAGTCAATCCTAATGTTTTATTTATGACAGTGTTTCACCGTTTCATTTCTTTTCCTTACACATTCTAATAAAAACAAACAATTTTATGTTTATTTCTTTATTGTAACGAAGTTTACTGTAAATTTAACATTTCCTTCGAAGGTATACTAAATTGGCACTTGCATGAACATGGATTCGTTTATCAGAGACTAAGCTAAGCACATCGCTGCCACTAACGTATTTTTAATTTTCTTCTTCCTGATTAACAATGTATCTAATGGTACTCATTCTTTGTCATTTCTCGTCTTTCTGCTGCGCAGTATGTTTTGGAACCACTTCAACACGAGGTAAGATCTAGCGTGATTTAGGTAGGATTGTGTGTGTTCTATAATTATTACCACCCGTATTAATCATCACTAATAACAAATTTTTTAGCCACTAATTTGTTACATATTATAGTATTTGCATGTGTTTGTATATGTATTGTTTACCTACAATCGTGTCCTGTGAGTTTTGTGTTATGCTTTTTATTTAATAATATTTATAATGTTTTTCACTTTAACAAGTATTTAGTACGTACTTAGAAAAAAATTAAAAAATCACTTCAAAACTGTAGACAAGTACATTTAAATATTGAATCATTCACTTGATTTTAACGCCAGATCAAATATAGTAGTGGTAAAATTAACCAAATTGTACAACTAATAGTTATCCTTGATCACAAAAATTAGATCTGTTTCACTTCTAACGTGATCTAGTCTCTCCTAAGCCCAATTTAGTTACCAAAAGTCTCATTAATTTCCCATTTTTGTATTTATAGATTTCAAAGCACAGATTTACTAACAAATTTTATTTACATGCAAATTCTTTAACACCTCAAAATTTTAAATTGAGACATTTAATCAATACCTTTCCAGTCGTTCTGCCGTTATCAGGGGTAGAGTAGTAACATCACTTGGATCAGGCTTGGTTGGCGTCAGGGTATCTACATCTACTCCATTAGAAGGGTTTACATTGACTCGTGAAGATGGGTGGTTCGATTTGTTGGTGAATGGAGGAGGCGCAGTCACATTGCATTTTGGCAGAGCACCATTCAAGAGGTCCACCCAAGTTGTGTTCGTACCTTGGAATGAGGTTGGTAAAAATATCTTTAAGTTGTAATAATCATATAACTTATTATTTATTTAACTTTTTCTTTTACTTTTTTGGAAATAACTTCATATAGACTTGTCTAAAAGTAAATATAATACAATAAATTCGTTGAATCTAAATGTATAAAACATTAAATATAGAAAATTCCATCGTTTATGGTTACAAGTCGGACGAAAGCGAGGCATAAATTTCTAATTACTTGTACCTAAGTTCGTCAAAGCCCGTCCGTTTCGTTAGGGATTACTGTGAGCTTAAAAGAAAGTAAAATTAATAAAGCACTTGAACACTTGCTTATCCAATCTCCAAAGACCGTCGACGTTAATAACTCGGGCAACTTCAACGAAACTTCGTATGAAGCAATTTAATTTTTTTCCACTCCTGAAACATGCGAAGCGGCTATCAAAGAGGCATTAGGATTTTTCAACTCTCAATTTAACTTGAAACTTTATAAAGTTATCTGAGAGTTTCGTAAATTCGATTCATACAAAAGGTAATGGCTAAACTAGCGACGTATCGCGACTTCCTATGCTCCACAATACAGAGAAGTTCTGTTTATATGGTCGGTGACTTTGAATATTCCTGAAGACAAACAAAACTGTAAATTACAAGGAAATAAATAATAACGGATTTAATTATTGATATAGAAACATAAATGAAATCAAACTTTCCGTTTCCAGGTTGTGATTATCGACGAGGTGGTGATGACGACTTCCGACGAGAAAGGAGGCATGGGACCCCCTCAAGCTTGCCTTGCTCATGACTACGATGCTATGAAACCCGTTGTGCTGGCCACCTGGAAACATGGCTTCCAAGGGGCCTGTCCTGATAAGAGCGCGATTTTAGCAGAATCTCAGGTAAATCAATAAGCCTTGTTTTTTAATTAATTTAAGATTAATAATTTTTTTAAGATATTATAATCATGAATAGGTCAAAGTTTGAGTATTTAATGTTAACTTCATTGGTAATAAAAAAAATTGAATAAAATTAATCTTGTTTTCAGGTCGTTCAAGAGAGTCTGCAAATCCCAGGCACTGGACTGAATCTAGTTTACCACAGCTCAAGAGCTGCCGGCTATCTCTCGACAATTCAACTGCAGCTGACACCGGAGAAGGTGCCACCAACTTTGGCCCTTATACATTTAAGGATTACGATCGAAGGTATCCTCTTCGAGAAAACATTCGAAGCAGACCCAGTAATCAAGTTCACGTATCCCTGGAACAGACTCAACGTATACAGACAGAGAGTATACGGCGTGACCACGGCATTGGTTAAAGTCGGTTACCAGTACAGCGACTGTAAGGACATCATTTGGAATGTTCAGACGACGAAGCTGAGCGGCCACGACATGAGCATATCCGACGTCGGCGGGTGGAATTTGGACATTCATCACAGATACAACTTCCATGAAGGTATACTGCATAATTTTTAAACAGTACCAAATTTTTTGTGGTCAACAATGCACTATTTTAAGTTATCAGAAATATTTTTTTTTATTTTTCAGAATTATTTTTATATTTCTACTTACATATATTCTACTGCTAACATTAACATCTTCATCAGCATTCTCTATTCTCTTCTAGATATAACCCATCCCTGTCTTCTGCTTCGTACGGATCTCTGCTTCTTGCTTTAAACTAAGTTCTACTACACAAAGTAAATGTTTCCAGGTATACTACAAAAAGGTGACGGGACTAACATCTACCTCAAGCACAAGCCGCGTTTGATTATTACTACGCTGGGCGACGGCAGGCAGCGCGCGCTCGAGTGCGGCGGCGCATGCGCGGGACCAGCTGCGCGTCAGCGGCTGTTGGCGCCGGTCGCGCTGGCCGCAGCGCCCGACGGCGCTCTCTACGTCGGCGACTTCAACCTGGTCAGGAAGATTAACACGGATGGCACTGTCAAAACTATCGTGAAACTCAAGTAGGTTTTTGTGTATTATTCACCAAAATGTTAAAAATATATCTCTATAATAAAATGGTAATTTGAATTTTAAAGAAACCCAATTTTCCAACAGAGCATGATATACCATAGTAGCTCTAACATTTATGAAACACGTTCTGAATATTTTAATAATTACAAAAGTAGTCTCTGAGTATGTAAAATTAAAAAACATCTTATATTCACTAATAGTTAAACGTTTTTTTTTTTTTTTGAAAGAAATAAAATTAACTATTTCGTAACTACAATAATAGACACAGAAAGAAAGATAACCACGTTGAAACTTATTTGTTTGTTCCAGCGCTACTCGAGTTTCGTACCGTTACCACATGGCCCTGTCACCACTAGACGGCACCCTTTATATCTCCGATCCCGAGTCCCATCAGATCATCAAAGTGCGTGACACCAGCGATTACAGTGATCCGCAACACAACTGGGAAACTGTGGTCGGCTCGGGGGAGAGATGCCTACCAGGAGATGAGGCACACTGCGGCGACGGCGCCTTGGCGAGGGATGCAAAACTAGCATACCCTAAAGGAGTTGCAGTCTCCATTGATAATGTTTTGTATTTTGCTGACGGTACAAATATCCGTATGGTTGATAGGGACGGCATCATCACCACTGTCATTGGTAATCATATGCATAGAGCCCACTGGAAGCCAATACCCTGTGAGGGAACTTTAAGTGTCGAGGAAGTCCACTTACGCTGGCCCACTGAACTTGCGATTAACCCTCTAGATAACAGCCTCCATATTATCGATGACCATATGATCCTCCAAATGGCCCCAGATGGCAGAGTAAAAGTTATAGCTGGCAGACCTCTCCACTGTCCTTCACCCCTAACTGGCTACGATATGGAGCTTGCAACTTACGCTACCCTTGTTATGCCACAAAGCATAGCATTTGGCGCAGCTGGAGACTTGTATGTGGCAGAAAGTGACTCCCAAAGGATAAATCGCGTTCGCCTTATCACAACTGATGGCAAAATCACATTGTACGCAGGAGCCGAGTCTAAGTGTAACTGCCTGGAACGCGGATGTGACTGCTTCGAAGCCGACCACTTCCTTGCTTCTAATTCAAAATTCAATACGATTTCAGCGGTGATTGTAAGTCCTGATGGAATTGTCCACATCGCTGACCAAGCCAACTATAGAATCCGTTCCGTGATGGCAAGTATACCTGATGCGAGCGGTGCAAGAGAGTACGAAATTTATTCTCCTGATACCCAAGAGATCTACATTTTTAACAGATTTGGTCAGCACATAATGACGAAAAACATACTGACTGGGGAGAACAACTATGTATTCACGTACACAGTGAACACTAGCAACGGAAAACTTAGTACTGTAACGGACGCGGCGGGGAATAAAGTATTCCTCTTGCGCGATTACTCTAGTCTCGTCAACTCCATAGAGAATACAAAAGGACAGAAATGTCGACTGAAGATGTCAAGAATGAAAATGTTGCAGGAACTGCGCACCCCTGATAACTTCAATGTCACATTTGACTACCACGGAACCACTGGTTTATTGAAAGCTAAGTACGATAGCACGGGGAGAAGCTACATTTATAAATATGACGAATTCGGCAGACTTACTTCAGCAGTAACTCCAACTGGCAGGATCATCAACCTGACTTTCGATCTTAGTCTTAAGGGCGCTACTGTTCTCGTGAGCGAAAACAACAGAAAACCAATATCGATCCTCATTAAGGGATCTTCTGTAAATACTAAACGAGGAGAAGCCGAAAAGAGAACCATTATATCGATTGATGGAAGCATCTCTTCCAGCTTACCATGGGGCCATGTCATTTCTACCGATACCGTTCCGTACACAATTTTGTCAGAAATCGATCCGATCCTCGGTGAGAGTTACCCAGTACCAGCTAAACAGAGGACTGAAGTCGGTGGTGACTTAGCTAACCGGTTCGAATGGCGTTATTTCTTAAGAAGACTGCAATCTAACAAAGGAAAAGGTAACAAAGCTGTAGCACAGATTGGTCGAAAATTACGTGTTAACGGTGAAAATCTTCTCACCCTCGAATACGACAGAGACAGTTCCACCGTTGCTGTGTTCATGGATGACAAAGTGGAACTCTTAAACGTGACGTACGATAGAACAGCCAGGCCGGTCAAATGGGGTCCCAGGAGCGGAATCTTTGCTGAAGTGGAACTTGACTACGACAGATTTAACAGACTCACCAGTTGGCGTTGGGGTGACCTCAATGAAACTTATGGATACGACAGGGCCGGTAGGTTGCATGAAATACGTTACGGTGATGGCTCCGCGCTGGCCTATTCATTCCGGGATATGTTCACAAGCCTGCCGCTAAAAGTGACTACACCAAGAGGAAGTGATTATCTTCTAGACTATGATGATTCTGGCGCTTTACAAAATTTGACAACACCTAGAGGTCATATCCATACATTTGCATTGATGACATCTCTGGGTTATTTCAAATATCAATACTTCTCGCCGATGAATCGTCACCCATACGAAATTCTCTACAATGACGACGGTCACATCTTAGCTAAGATTTTCCCGCACCAGTCGGGCAAGATTCTGTACGTGTACGATAGCACTGGCAAACTAGAGACGATACTCGCTGGAGCGTCTGCCATCCGGTATGTGTATCACGAAAACACACACCTGGTAAAGAACGTCGAGATCACCGACCCCGATTACGAACTGAAACAGGACTACAAATATCACGCAGGCATACTTAAAGACGAGAAAATGAAATTCAACTCAAAGAGCGGTCTGAATAACGCCCACTTTAAGTATCAGTACGACGGAAACGCGCGGCTTTCAATGATTGATGCTAATATCAATAGTAAAGAAATGCCGCAGCTGAAACTGAAGTACAGCCAGAATCTCGGCATGCTGGAGGCAGTCAGTGATCTGAGAATATATAGGAATACATTCAATCGTTCCGTCATGCAGGACACTAGCAAACAGTACTTCACGATCACAGATTACGATGACCATGGTAGAATAAAAACAGTGTTAATTAATATCAAATCTTTCGACGTATTCCGCTTAGAATTGGAATATGACGTCAGGAATCGAATCAAAACTAAGAAGCTTATGATCGGCGACACATCATCGAACGAGCGCGTCAGTTACAATTACGACGGTCACCTAATGGAGGTGGTTGGTTCTGAAGACGACTGGAAATACGTTTATGATGAGAACGGCAATGTCATCGGTATAATCGAACACGGGGAGAAACGCTACCTGGGCTATGATATCGGCGATCGGGTCGTTCAATACGGCGACTTGGAATTCAGCAGTTATGACGGCCGCGGGTTCGTCATCAGGCGGGGGGAACAGAAGTACAGGTACAACTCACGCGGCCAGTTCGTACACGCCTTCGAACGAGACAAATTCCAAATGTGGTATTACTACGACGACAGGAACCGACTGGTAGCGTGGAAAGATGACAAGAATAACATCACTCAGTTCTTCTACACGAACCCGCAAACACCAAACTTGATAACGCACATGCATTACCCTAAAGCTGAAAAGACCGTAAGATTCCTGTACGACCAAAGAGATTTCCTTACTTGTATCGAAACTGAAGACCAGAGATTCTACGTCGCCAGTGATCATAACGGATCGCCTCTTGTCGTATTTGACGTAAACGGAGAAATTGTGAAGGAGGTGAAACGTAGTCCTTTCGGTAAAATTATGAAAGACACAAACCCAGGATTCTACGTACCCGTAGACTTTCACGGTGGCATACTGGATTACAATACCAATTTAGTATACTTGGATAATCGATTGTATGATCCGGTGGTGGGACAATGGATGACACCGAGCTGGGAACACCTCGCAACCAAGCTAAGCTTGCCCACTGATATATTTATCTACCGATTTAAGAACAATGATCCGATCAATAATAATCAGAATGTGCCCTACATGACGAATTTGGCTAGCTGGCTACAACTCTTTGGATACGATCTTGCAAAGATGATGGGTTCGAAATATATCACCGACATGGTCTTCCAGCCTATGAAGTCTGTGAATGCGCCACAGTTAGCGCCAGATTTTGGTGTAATGTCCGGACTTCAATGCATTATCGAAAAGGTAAGAACTACCCTTAACTGTATAAATAGTAATGAAAAATGCAACTTAGAAGCCAATTTCCGTACTATGACAAGGGTACTGTCTCACAGTTCATTTGGACTTTTTTAAGTCAACAAGAACTACCAGAGTGATAACTAACAAATTTTTATCTTTCCAGGTGAATGACAAATTATCGGACATTGACTTCGTGCCCACACCGCTGCTTAAGATGGAACCCATAACGAGGAATCTTCTCCCGAGAGTCTCGTACAAGCGAGGAGTTTTCGGCGAGGGAGTTCTAATATCGAGGGTAGACGGCAAAGCGTTCATAAGCGTTGCGGACGGCGCCAACAGTGTGGTCGAGGACGTTATCACGACCGTCTTCAACAACTCTTATTTCCTCGACGTTCACTTCAGCATCCACGACCAGGACGTCTTTTATTTCGTTAAGGACAATTCGTTGAAAATTCGAGACGACATGGAGGAGTTACGACGACTCTCTGGAAAGTTCAACGTGTCGCAAGACGAGACCAACGACCAAGGATCAGAGGTAAGCCAGCACTTTGTAATCTATTTGCATTTCGTAATATTCACAATTTTATGTGATATAAAAATTATACAAAAATCCAGCAAAAGTATATTTAAACGGAGTTGAAGGCTCCAAAGCCTTCATAACTTCTTTTTTTAAAAACAATTTAAAATTTACAATCTTAATATTACATTAATGCATTTCGACTGATCTTTTGTCAATTAAATGATCATCAATCCGATTAGTTAATGTTCGACTTTGTCGTAGCTCATCAAATTCAAGAAACTGTTTGATGTTCCAGGTTCGTGTACACGCGGTGGGTAAGGGTTCCGCTCAGGCGGTGATCGTTCTGCGTTACGGAGTCGACCCAGCGCAGGAGCGGATCAAGCTGCTCAAGCATGCGCACAAGCGGGCCGCCGCCCGCGCTTGGGAACGCGAGAAGGCGCTCGTTGCGGCCGGTTGGGAAGGCAGAGGCTCCTGGACCGAAGAGGAAAAGGAGGAGCTAATCTCGCACGGGATCGTGGACGGGTGGGCTGCGAGGGACGTGCACTCCGTGTCGCGGTACCCGCAGCTGGCGGACGACCCCGCGAACATCGTGTTCGTGCGTGACGGCAGACGGAAGAGGAGGAAGAGCGGCCGCGCGCGCCACCGCTCGTGACTTCCCTCGCAGCGCCGCAACGCGCCGCGCTAAGACCCTCGCGACGCGCACCAATTCTGGCGGACTGCGTTCCGTTAATTTGCTACGGTTTTAGTTCTTACTACTTTCGCTGTACTGAAGTGTTCTGTCGCCTTAAAAGCTGTATCACGTGAGTTGTAACTAGATACTGACTTCTCCTTTGTAAAGTGAGTTCTTGTGATTTGGACTTATGACGCAACATTTTACGCGTACAACTGGCTCCGGATGTGGATTTTTTTGTGAGTTACACTCGTATGTAGGCAGTAGGAACTGGAGCTGCGGCCTGTTCGCTTCACGTATGTACTTAGGCTATGAATTTAATTTACGATTGTATTGTTCCGTTTAACGAATCTCACAAAATAACTCACAGGGTAAAGAGTCATAAAATCAAAAATAACATAATAAATGAGCATAATACTTGAAAAACGAAATACTCAAATGTGTAACAATTATTATAATGAACTTTTTTGATATCGCTTTACAATTTTTTTTATATAATTTGACTGTATACATATTCGCCGCTTAAATAATTTCGCAAGCCATGTATTCCTATCGTGTATTAGCCAAATATTTTCGTTCTATAAATACGTATAGGTATTTGTAAATAGCATTTTATTACTGTAACTATTCATTTAGTGACGCTAAACCTAAGTCCTCTATTACTTCGCAATACTATCTAACTATTTAAGCAATAATTTTATATTTTACTCTTAATGCTCGTCTCCAAAATGACACTTATTAGAATTAGGTGAATATTCCTGTTATTTCTCATTAGTACTGGAACTTTCCAGGTGTTTTATTTCTAACGTATTTTAGCGTTTGTATTGTCTTTCGTGTTTCTAAAGAGCTTGATCCCACAATGATATGACTAATAAACCTTCTTCTCTCGCTACAGACATTTATTATCATCGGTAGGCCTATCACATGTCAACAACAAAATATAAATAAACAGCTCTATTAATGTTCCCACCACTGGGGCTCAAAGTCTAAAGCAGTCAATGCCGTTTATCCACCACGCCTGCTGAGTGCGGGTTGGTGGTTCAGATATAGTATATTAATTAAATTTTTATAATATTTTAAATGTTTTATATATGTGCTATAATTATTAATGGTATAAGTACCACCATATAACACCAAATAACAAATCCTAGGCCTAAAAATTTATTTCTATTAAACCTTTTAACAATTTTATAATTAATTATGTTTAATGTTTAATGGAATTTGTTTTAAAATTTAATGGAATTAGTATTTGATAATTGTTTATTACCGCGGGTCTGCTACTGGTACACACCCACACCTGCATAGATCTATTCCGATCGTTCTCCCGATAGTAATCCATTAGATGTTATAATATAGGAAACGTTATACGTATACTGTGCATGCGTTGTGCAATAATCGAAACGTAGGTTAAACAGTAAAACTTTAGGATCACACTTCTTGCTGACTTAGACTGCATGTATTTCTTAGAGACTGATGGTTTAAAACTCCTTAATTTCCTTTAATATTTTAGCTGCGGCCATTGCGCCGGGTTTTACTTCCTGATACGTTCTGCTTGTCAAAGTAGTTTTGTTTAGTACATTGTGCGGATTTTAACCGCTTCTTTATTAATATCTAGAAATAAATTGCTGTAACTGGTGTTAGTATGTTCTATGATGCTTGGAACTGCGACTCCCGTCTTTCCCCGAAGCCCCGATGTTAGATTCGGTCTAGTTGTGACGCGCATTGGCCTCAGTTAATGGTAATCGTAAGTACGTATCCTGCGTGCGAATCCTTAATCATAAGTCAGTAAGAAGCTAACTTAATGTAATTAAATATTAATGTAGTTTTATAGTTTATGTCCATGAATGTGTATTGTTTAAATTGTGGTGTCTATTTCATGTTAGAGGTACTAATTTAAATGCTAGTTGACTGAGCGGACGGAGATAGGAAGTCGATGATATTTTTTACGGAAAAGATATTGTAGGGGGTGTTCTAGTACGGGGGAGGGAGTACGGGAGGCCGGGTCCGCGGACCGCGAATGCGCAAGTGATATTTTTGCAAAATGTGACTAAACAAAGCAATACATTGTAATGTAATACGTCTTATTTCTTTTTAATAACTATAAGATTTACTTTAATTTGAATGAATAATACAACTATATATATATATATATATGTTATATATATATTCTATATATAAATAAATATCTGTTGTGAATGTAGTTATTCGTTTCGCGGTGATATTTAGTCGAGCGTATCTTTTTTATAATGTATAAAGAATTCTAATTTGTAAATAGGTACTTAATATTATATTGTGTAAAAATATTGTACATATCTTACGCTTGAATTATTTATAACGTATCATTCGTAAGGTTTTTAGATTATTAATTGTATTGTATGATGGTGGGCAGACCGCCGTCGGCCGCTAAAGGCCGGCGGGTGGGAGCCGAGCTGGTGGATAGTCGCCTCTCCTAACACTTTCCTAGTATCATAATCGTTGAAATGAAAACTGTTCTGCTTTCAGTATTTCTTGTATCTCAGCCGCGTTGGATGGTTTCATTTCGTTATCGACAGTTAGGTGCCATACTGTGTCGGTTGTCGAAGCGAGGGGAATATTTCGAAGTGGTAAAACGACGAACAATCTAAGCTTCTAGACATTTTAGACGTCACGTGATTTACGTAGATCTGAATTTCTCGTGCTGAATCTGAAATTTCATTTGTACTATTGTAGATACGAGACGTAGGTTCCAAGATACTCTGTGTATAGATAGTGTGCGCAGTACTCGCGCGGGTGTGCGCCGGCGCCGGCGCGAGCGTGACAGCGTGCTATATGAAAGGCGATGTAAGAGTGTACAATAATAAATATAGAAGGTATTCTAATGGAATATGTAATAAAAAAAAACTTTAAAAATTATAAACTGTTTCATTTTTTATACACCATTATCATTTACACATTTAATAGACATCCATGTTATAATAAAAAAAATATAATGCAAAACCATTGCTTTATTTAAATACTGTTTAAAAATACGTGTTATTGTAAACACTAAAGTAGAGAGATGTTAATTTATTTCTATATAAACCAAAAAAAAGTATTTATTTAAACAAACGGTATATGCAAAGGGTTACAGATGAAAATAGTTAACTTTCTTGGAAAATTTATCATCAATAACTCTCACTAAAACTAAGCTTAAATATATTTATAATATTGTTTCAGATTTATTTCTTTTTTAATAAATACGAAAGGATTACTGAAAGTGATTCAAGAAGCCGTACTGCCTTATCGAGACAATAAGCACAATATGGTGTTGTGTAATCTTACTATGTTTTCTCGTATTATGGTGTTTAATCGTAACACCTGTCACAAAGTAAATTTGCTTCTTGTTACATCGTTTTCTTATAAAAAAGAAACGATTTTTGTTAGTATGGCAACCTATTGCAGTATTAAAAGCGTTATAAAACTCAAAACTGGAGGTCGATAAATATCTACACTACCACCATTCTGAGAGGATAAATAAAAAAATGTACAACTTTACAAAAATAATTTATTTATGAAAGTGCTCGCATACAACTAGTGATATGGACATGTATCACAACGTCTACACTACGCGGCCGCAGCAGGAGCTAACATATACATGAACTATAATTACATTGCACACAACAAAAACAAATCTGTATAAACAACAGACAATCATATAGTCCTCGATTTAGAAAGAAAATAAGAAAAAAAATCAATCTGCTCAAAAGCAGAGAAAATCACTACTGTTATAATAAAAATACATCATTTAATAGGGACCACATCAATATCAACGATACTTATAAATCCTTTTTACATGAACTATAATTTTTTTATTAATGTACAACTATCACATGAAATGTCCTACGTTGATAACTACAATAAATTTACTCTACGTGAAGCACAGTATTAAGCTGTAATTATTAAGTTGAAGGATGCTGTAGGAAGTGAAGTTACTGCAGTAATGAGACAACTATAGACTCAATGCGACGAGGATAATGCAGCCTAATGGCGCCACTTTATTATGTGCGAGCATATTACCATCAGGTTATCATGCATCTCGTCTCATCACTAAAGAAACCAAATGTATAAACGTTCGTCGAATACCTGACCTAACTAACCAACAAGGCATTATTTTAAACTTACAAACATATAAATATTATACACCATCAATATACAACATTTTATAACATTTACATATTTTAATAAAGGCAACATTATTACAATAACAATTTCAAAAATGCTTAATTTTAATAAGAAAGACAAATTGACGTTCGATATTGCAACTACTTGGTTAAGAATGGGACTAATAAATAACCGATCACAAAACGCACCGGTCATTTCCGATCTACATATAAACATTTAATAATAAAATAATTTACTTAATAATATATTTGTATACAACATTAGAAATTAATAAAAAATAAAAAAATAAAACATTCATCATGCCACTGGCATTATGACATCTAATCCTTTGTCTTATCGACTGCTGTCTTTTTATGGCGCGAAACAAAAGTAAAAAATAATGCAAATTAATTTCCAATGATTCATACGCTACCAATGCATTGTTTAGAGAAATTGTATTTTTTTCTATTATGGAATGTTTTTTACTGTATGGTAACAGAAACGTTTACTATGACACTTTCAAATAATATTTTATGTTTCACCGTCTATTTTAAAGCAATATGTCTTTTTATTATCATTGTTAAAAAGCTACATGATTACGAGGTTTCGTATTTTTGGGGACTAAATCTGTCCTGATGACACAATAGCCCCTGATAATCATCGTCATGCCGATGAAGGGAAACATCGTGAGGAGACTATTAATGAGAGAGTCGCAGTAGTAGTGACAATATGAGGGCTGTTTATATTATATTATTATTCCAAATCATTCAACCTATTAATGTCCACTGCTGAGCTTCCTCGAAAACGGGTGATTACTGTCGCTACGTACGAGCTACTAAAACATCAGTGACGAATGATACCCTTTCTCTGGGGTGATTAGAATTCTCTTAGTCGACTTTTATGGCAGGCTGAAAATTTTATTCGGATGTTTTAAGTCTTCTCTAACATTGGATAGAAGAAGCCCTCAGGACCTTATTCCTTATAAGAACTTACCATCAAAAAATAGTGTGTCACAACTCAGTGGTAAAGGGCACTATTAATGAAATGAAGATATTATGGATGCAGTCCAACTGGTGCTTCATTGTAACTAGCGCAGCACGAGAACATCCAACTTTTTATTACCTAATATAAGGTCATATATTTAATTATTTTAACAAAACACACCCTGATTTTTTTTTGTATTCTTTGGGAATAGAGCCTCGGTCTTGTAGAAACAGGATGCTTAATATATTAATTGCAATGTACGACAGCCAGACAACTGTCTGCATTGTCTCGCTAATAGTCCTCAATGGGGCCGGTGATCCGGAGCAGGGTTTTATCCCAACTGGCCATCGCGTCCGCGTTGATGTGGTCTATGTCCCAGCTCTGGGAGTGCGCACCGCTGCAACGATTTATGAATAACTTGCGCGTCGCCTTCTCCCAGTCCAGGCAGTTCTCGTTGCCGCCGTGCTTCAGCTGCTTCGTGTTCTGTTGAGTAAATATTTTGGTGGTTTTGTAAAAAACATTATCAAACCCTTCACGACATGTAGACCACTATCTGGTGATAAACCCGTACATAGCAACGTGGCGGTAGTTTAATTGAAATACACAGCACCACATTATGCTCGTCACTTTGAGCCATAAGATGTTAAGTATCGTTACCGCAGTAACTTCCCTTGCCGCTACGCTTTACAAAATTTAACATGGTAATGTTTGCAATTTTGTATTATAAACACTATCAGTAAAGCCAAAATAAATTACGTTACTCACCAAGTCATACCTCCACAACTGGTTCCCACCGCCCAAGTGGCAGGAGTATATTATGATAGGTCTCTCGGGCGTGGAGTCCGGGACGTCCCAGCACATGTTGCGGTCTTTAGATCTACAACTCCATATTACATCATGAATAGTGTTCAGAATAATTCATACGATGGTTACAAGATCTGTTGTGAATGATTCCTTCTCACCTGATATCCTTGTGCCAGGACAGTTGAAATTGCTGCTCGGTGGAGGCGGACTGCACGCAGGACTTGATCTCCAGAGCCGCGCCTTGTTCGCCGCGGTGCATATCCACACAAAGCTGCCCGTGGGTGGCAGGCCTTATCTAAAATATTTATATTAATAAAATTATAATTTTTAATCAGCTTCAGTCTGTGATAAAGAAGCTTCTACAGTTAGGGGCTCCAAGGTGTACAAAATCGAAGTAAAAAATTAAAAATTCAATGGAAAATGTCAAAACTTAACTACTCACTCAAATTTTTCGATCAAGAATATCACTCCAATCAAACTCCTCGACATGTGAGTCCAGAATCGAACCGGATACTTCAATATCACAAGGTTAGCGGCTATTCACTGCGCTCACTGAACGTTGATACAGAGTACATGTAATACATGTTATTTAACATTACTCACCCTCCCCTCAGCAAATGGTTCAGGTTCGATCGGAGGGTACTTCGCGGTTAAGTCGAACGCTATCTAAAACATAATACGTATAAACATTTAAAATAAGGCAACACTTAAGGGTATATTATAGTCGTCGGACAGTTTGCAATCAGTTTTTGTCAAAGATCAAGTTATATAACCCTTCCACTTGTTATTATCGTAATAAAATAAGTGGAAACTATAAAGAGTAATAAGGGTATCCATTGTATTCAAGAAACGATAAGTGGGGTGAGGTCAAGGGTTGGTATCCGTTGTCTTCAAATATCGTAATATAAACAACTTACTTAATCCTAAGTAGACAATAAAGCTTTGTACAATTATAGTGTATTAAGTGAATCTCAAGAAGTAAAGTTAGTTGTCTCTGCACCCTCATAAAGGACAGTAGTCCCAGGGTTTTATTATTAAAAACTCAACCATCCGATCGCTCAACATAAACACCATTATAATTATTATTTATTTGGGTTAAACAAGCATTTGGAAAATCATCCATCCTCATCTCGCAAATACCTCAATGTCGCCGGAAGAAACTCTAACCAGTACGTCCTCCTCACCCTCACTTACGGCGTAGACACATGACACCTGACCATCCGGCTCGAGAGATCAACGTACGATTCGAGGACAAACCTGGGTCATGAACCATCGGAAGGACTTGCATTGGAGCCTGGTCCTGAGTTCTTTCTGCGCGGTGATGTCCCCAGTGTCGATGCGCAAGTAGTGCGGGCGCCGCTTGTACAGGTACTGTGCGTACTCATCCATCCACACCTCGGCGACGCGCCTGTAGTTCTGAACCAGGTGCTTGTCGTTAAAGGTTAACCAAGAATGCAGATAGAAGAAGAAAGAAAACAGATTACATGGTGGTAAAGTTTTATCGAACTCGCTTAGACACGGCGTAAAAAGATATACAAGCTTTTCAAATTATTTAGTTTAAATAGCAGGTGTGAGGGTTTCCGCCCAACGTCTTACGGAACCCAAGTCAACCTCACCTGCTCGTGATGATCCCTGCTCGCGCTGCTATGGAACAACAGACGAAGTTCTGACCACCCACCAACCCGCACTGAGCCAGAGTGGTGGGCAAAGGCCCATCTCTCCCCTTAATGAACTCTTCGATGTGATCTTTAAGAGAGGCCTGTGTCCAGCAGTGGACGTCTATCGGCTGATGATGATGATGATGATGAAATAATAGATACAAATGTATAAGTGTTATGATATATTCTTATTCTCCCTTTTTCTCGAGGAGGAAAGTAGGAAGGTTTCTATTCTATTTTTCTTTGAACCGTAATAGCAACCACAAACTTTATCTAGACTGTAATTTATTTTTTTTATTTCTGAATGAATATTTGACACTCACTCGACCGACGAAGTCGCCGTGCCCGGGGTTAGGGAAAGGCGCGAACTTCCGGTAGATATGGCCGACGCGTGAGCACGGCGCGTCCAGCATCCGTCCGCCGCACTGCCATATCTGTTCACCCAAACTAGAATTTGACTAATTTCGGTATTATAACTGCCGATTACCGCAATGTAAAAAAAAATCCTCTGACCTTGAAACTGAGCTCGTATTGTTCGCCGCCCCAGATGTCCAGGCCAGGATCGTAGCCGCCTAATTCCCAGAAGAACTTGCGCGATATCGCGAATAGCCCGCCCGCCATCACGGGACTCCTGGTTATGACAAACGACACTTTTATGCCATGACCATGAACAATTCTATCAGCTGAGGAGTAGCAGAATTTCGAAGAGTTAATTGGAGATCATCTATCATTTACCACTATAATATTTAAACATTGTTCTTGGTTTCGCAAGCTACATATGTATCATTAAAAATAATGGTGAGTGAGAGCGAAGGATCAACAAATTGTATATGATAATAAGGATAAATAATGGTACAAATATATCCATCTGAGTGAACGTGTGCATGCGTGTGCGTCAGCATTGACTATAATGACTACGGCACATTGACCTAGCCGACGTGTACGTGTTCGTGAGCGCTTGTGCGTGTGCGTGTGCTCGTATGCTGCACTAACCGGAAGGGTTCCGGCATGTTGGCCTCGTCGGCGGGCAGCACGGGCAGCCGCTTGTAGAAGAGCTCCCAGTCGAACGCCCCGCGCGCCCCCTCGTCCTGTGCGCGGTACTCGAAGGTATCGTACGCAACCACGTCAATGTACGGGCACACCGCCGTGCGATAGTTCAGCGCGATGGGCTCTGCGGACAACGCACAACATAGCTTACCGAACCGAACCGACAAAAGGAGGGGGCCTAATTTGAAGCGTTAATTTTGTTATCCAATGGGTGGAAAATAAATGATTTTGTCCGAAAAGTATTTAATTTTTTTTTGTCAATTTATTATTTAAAAAATTAATATTAATAATTACATAATAAGCGACGAAAAACAAGAGTACATACATAAAGTACTTTATTTTTTATGCAACTTCTGACAAGTATAAGCAAAATCGCTCGTAAACGTGAGAAAAATAAATAATATTAATTAATATTCAATTTAAAATAAATAACACAAATAACAAAAAGTTATATCAGCTGAGTATATAGAAACGGTTGTAGTTTTTTTTTATATATAACTAAGAAACACCATTAATTTAGTCATTGTACAAAGAAACTAGATTGAATCCAGAATCCCTGGGACGGTATAATGTTATAGATAAGTACATATACTTTACTTGAAAAAAAAAACTCAGACACACAGGAGGATTCATTTCTTGGAGCGACAGTTAAAGTAATATCTTACCTAACAGCGGAGGTAACCAGTTTACAGTTGCCTCCGTATGAGAATCGAGGAATAGGAGAACATCGGCGGTCGACTGCTTCGCTCCAGCCAGGCGCGCCGCGATCAGCCCGCTCCTCTGGGCCAACCGCAACACCTTCACTTTTGGCAGGTGCTGCACCAAGTAATCTTCTAATTTTTGTTTCAGAAAATCTGCAATGAGCACAAATATGTATTTAATGTTCGTACATTGCAATCATAGCACGGAAGTGATTTTTTTGCACTGGAAATAAGCCTCTGTTACCGGAAACTGTATTCCTACAGTAGTTGCAAACATTTCTAGAGTCCGGTTTCAAAGGAGTTGTAGGTAGTAAAATCATTGATTTAACGAGACCTGACATGGGGAGTACAATGTTGTGCGTAGTGGTACTCGTTGTATCACTTACCATCACATCGCTCAAGGAAATTATATAAAACCTTTATAAAAATTATTTAATTTACATTTTTTATCTGAGCACATTTATATTACGATGCAAATGCAAACCCTTTAGGTTACCCAATAAAGGATTTTGAACTACTCTAGTTATATTTCTACATATAGCTATTAGTAGAAAGTGTATATAAAATAATTAGTAGCTCACTCGGCCTTCATTCCGAAGGTCGCGGGTTCGAATCTCGGCATGTACCTATGACTTTAATATTTGAGTTCTGTACATTTGTGAACTTTAGCAACAACAGAGAAATCCAAACGGTGAAGGCAAACATCGCGAGGAAACCTGCACATGAATTAGAATTTATTGTAAGGTGTGTGAAGTCACCAATCCGCATTGGGCCCGCGTGGTGACTATGGCCCCATCGCCCTCATATTGATGGTAGGCCTATGCCCCAACAGTGTGGTAAGAAAAATAGTATCCAGCCAAAGAGAACCGCTTCGATTTGAAGCATGAGTAACCAATGTCAATCTGCCTGCCTACACAGTCGTTATCGTATTCCGGTTGCTGCTGCCGCACGATACGGTTGTGGCAACCGGTAGACGTACATGAGGATATTTATATGAAATGTTTTTTATATTGACTATCTCTGCCGAATACAATAGAAATGTCATCATCGTTATCAGCCGACAGACGTCCACTGCTGGACATAGGCCTCCCCTAAATATCTCTTTGAGCATCATTAGTGTTAGCTCAGCATTAGTGTTCCAAATTTCTTGAACAAATTTATTTAGCAAACAGTAGTGTGCTCCGATTTGAAGGGCATTGTAGCTCATGAAATTACTGGGGGTAACGAGGACGAGCGCAATGCTGTGCACTGTATACCATCCTAACGCCACGGTCATCAGGCGTACGTCCGGCTCGTCTCATCGGGTTCGATGATTAAAAAAAAATCATTAATGAGGAGATCCGTGGAAGAATTAAGGTCACCGATATAGTCGATCATCGCTTATTAGAGTCGTGGGGAAAACTTGGGTGTGAGCAACGTAGACCCGATTGCAGTGGAGATCTTTGTACGAGGCCTTTGTTCGTCAGAGGACGTCTGATGATGACGATGACGATTATTAATAATCGATTTAAAGATAGATACTGCGATATTGCATTCTATTCAAAAACTGATTGTTCTCGTGCTAATTTATATAATAGTAGTTTGCAATGCAATGAAATTACGAAGACTTCAACCTGCGGCTATACCTGGTTAAATGTTCAAGTATTCCAATTTGAGCCTTATTAGAATTTTGGTGTTTGCGACTTTTTTTATCACGTGCATCCTCTACATGGTAATTCAGTTTCAGTGCAGTAAATGATCTTCCTATTCGCGTTGTGTATCCAGGTAAATTGTACAAGTAGAGATATAGGGGTGTAAGGGATCTCCACAACAACTCACGGGACCCAAGCCAACTTCACCTGCTCGCGATGCACCCTGCTATTTAACAAACGAGGCTCTGGCTCCCACCAACCCGCATTACGCTAGCGCGATGAGAAGTGGCCCAAAACCCTCCATTTGAAACCCAACTAACGACAGCGCCTAATGCCCCGTGATGCAGACGGCACAGGACGGATCGATGTTGAGATCTTTGGTAGAAGCCTATGCCCAACAGTGGACGTCTATCGGCTGATGGTGGTGGTGTTTTTTTCCCTTAGTGGGTTCTGTACCTGCTGCGGTTTGTTAAGCAGCAACCTTGGTAACTGTCTGCTCATGATTCTCTCCTTTTAACGCGTCTTATGTTTTTTTTTTCTCGTCCTTGTACATTGCTAGTTGGTAATTGAGCCATTTGCTTTGGCTGCAGTCCTTGCCACTCCCAGACAGTAATCCAGAAAGATCTTTCTTTTAGTGTCGTCCTGCATGATTCCCACTATTTGTGATGGGTGGTGGTTGATATTTACACCATATACGTACACAAGTTTAGACTACATCAACGTATTACATCAGAACCTAGCCATTGCACTTGTAAAGAGCGAAATGTGAAGCTGTGTAAAAAAAAATTATACATCATAATGTAATGGCAAGTCATCAAGTGAACGACCCGGTGTCTTTACTTTCTCATACCCCCTCTTCAACATTTGAAAGACACCACACCACACCACTTTGCTACAGTGGTGTGTTACAGTGAAACTTCCTAAGACCTTCACTTAAAATCCCTTAATGCTTCCATTGTTGGCAATCGGGCGTCTATAATTAACGTTAAGCCGCGCTAATTGTTAGATTAATGCTATTATATAAAAATTGTACAAATTGCATATTCTCTTTATTTTCTCTTTACGTAAATGATTGGCGAATTATCCTCAACCTCCAGCAGCCATTTTAAGATTATGCGAGGTGAATGTACCTGTCGTAAAAAACTCGTTTGTAAACAAACTTCTGAAGGCACACTGTAGGACGACTGCTCCTGCAGCTGCAGTGGTCAGCATAAACATCTCTCTCATCCCTGCGCCGGCATTCCATCGACATATCCGAGGGTTTATGAAGCTCACCGAGAGCGGACACCCCGTCCAGCCCTACCCTCCGACCGGCTATGTTCTTTTAACTTCGCCGTGGGTGGCTAAGCCACGGTTACTAAGCTCCACCACAAGATACAAGACGGAAACCAGTTCAGAGTTGTCTTATGTGGGAAAACTCATCTAATAACCTACGAGTATTTACAAGTAAATTTTTAATTAAATAATTCAGTTAATCCATCCACTTTGTTGTTTTCAAAAAATGAAAAAAAAAACGTACTCCTGAGGTAGGTCATACATACAGCATCACACCGCGCTCACCGCCCTCTCTTTAATGTAAATATCGGAATTTTACAATATTGACACACGGTAGCTGTTTCTGAACGCAACCGTCTATCCAATCCTGATATTTTTGTAATTGAACTATCTCAAGGTACTACGTAACTCACCCTTTGTACTGGCGTCATCAACTAAGTACACCTCCTTAATGAGAAACTCCGGCGATCTATTGATGACACTGTAAGCAGTCCTGAGTAGAGTGCTCCAGTGTTCATTGTGGAACGGTACCACCACGCTGACCGTAGGCAGGGACTCTATGTAATGTTTGTGCTTGCAGCCCGGATGCCTGATGTCCGGAAGTGACCGGTTCAGTGAAATTTTATCGCTGAGCGCACCGTTGAAACCGTTCACGGAGTATAACTCCTCCTCCAAAGCCGCCTCCGATTTTGGGAGTCGTGCCGGTAAACCATGCTCACCTATTCCTAGAATATTTAAAGTACAGAATAAAGAGTTATCTATCAATTAAGAAATATGATGTTTTTAATAAAGATAAACATGTATTTCACCCTCGCGTTTCCTCTCATACTGGATTTGCTTATAATTGTGCCAATCGATTTTCTGAAATCAATAACACAATAATTAAAATTTTATATTTCAAAATTATTGTAAAATACAATATAATTAACTAATTCCAAAGTACAATACTATTATGTATAATAATTTGCGGCATTTACATTCCATATGTCTCGAGAGATACTGTTTAAAATTTTCCAAATTGCTGTGCCATTTAAAACCTAAACCATAGAGCATCTATTTAATGTTAAATTTTTTATAAATTTTTACTTAAAATGTTAAGTTATTGTAACTTGAAAGTGGTGTAAGAATGACGACGAAAAGATATTCTATCGATGAAGTCGTGACCCTCATTTATGAGCAACACGTTGTATAGATAGAAATATAAATAAAAAAACACATTTATTTCTTTATGCTTTAACTTTAGGAATACAACATTGATTCAACTGATTTGATCACTTAAAACGCCAAGTTATTATTGATAATGATAAATCATTACTAGTAATTGATAAGGCGGCATTTTAAAGTGTCGGCTATTTGACATTATTTTTATTTTTAATATAAACTAATGGAGTGATAGCAAAGTAACATGATTATAAAGTTATGACTGGAGTAATTGTAATCAGCTTTATTTTACTAGACAGAGATAAATTAAGCTAAGAGTTCATCAAAGTAACAGGGGATATATCTGTGTTATTTTATTCATAGGATTATATTTAAAAGGACAAAAAAATGTGAACACGTAGAAAATTATTTAAAAAGTTACATAAATGTCTATCGTCATATCATGTACTATGATATTCCAGTATAGCCATATTTCACTGTCTGTTAATTTTTGGATTCTATTTGATCAGACCAATCAATTTTACAAATACATGTCCAAATTCCCATCTTATTTCAAATAAAAAGTACATATGATAAAATATAAAAATAAAGATATAATTTGGAACTAATACGGTATACCCTAAAGAGAAGAGAAAACCAATTTTCATGAAGCCTGATAAGGTGACTCTGAAGTTGAGCACTTTAGCTCTTGGTAAACAAAGAACAACATATACTCACCTTAACACTACTAGGAATAAAATAATCCACACCCTGACCCTCATGTTTCAATGCTGCTTTTGCTGGCAAACCGTTACTGCTGACATCATTAAAGGTCTTCACCATATACAATAGTATTACTAATACAGTTATAGTTAGAAGGTTCCGTAGCCTTAGTAACCTTAGAAAGTGTCGCCTCATCACAATCATGTAACTGCAAATAAAATAGTTGTGATAATTGTTTATTAGCTACCCTTTGATATGTCCCATGGCCAGGTGTACTTTTTATGGACCATTAGAGCTCCTGAAGGTGTATATATATATACATACAATACACATACATAACAAGACTAAACAGTTGAATAACCTTTTTATTTTCAATGTGGAAGGAAATCTTAAAATAAATTTGTTATCTTATGGGGAAACAAATGTAGATGGAGATGGATGTGTAATGGAAAGGCCCCAGGATCTCCTGTTGAAAATGACAAAACCCAAAAGCAGTCACATTCAGGCATAAGATATATATATAGGATCCAGATTATAATAGTTGTCTACTACATCAAGCACTTATACCGTAATCCTAAGCTTGTTAGTTTTCATGGTTTATATATGTTACGTTTTCTATTGCTGATACACTACAACTATGTGGTTATTGTATGAATGTTACACATTTTAAATAAAAAAAAAAACTATTTTTTTTTCAGTGTAACTTTTATTTCTATTCCTAATTTATTTCATCAACATCTACATCAGCCGATAAACGTCCACTCCTGGACATAAGACCTACCCAAAGATCCCAACACTAATCAGTCCTACATATTTACTTCCATTTTATTTATTGTTGATCAAATTGGAAAGATAACAATTTATTGTAGAACTAGTGTAATAAAATCAAACCATTTAATGCAACAAATGTCGATAACAAAATTATTAAATATGTGATATATTCCGAGCAAGATAACATTTTACTTAATTTTTTTGAAAACCACTGCTACTTTACAAAACATTAGTGAAAATTCTGGGCATTATTTAAAAGGTAGAGTTATTTTTTTAAATAATGATAGCGAGAACACAATTATTAATAGAAACAATAAAATACATACCTTACTAGCCGCCAGATTTTAAAAAAGTAAATAATTTACCAATTTTCTGGTAATAGATTATTTGATATTCATTAGCATCACGCTAAAACGAATATTAAAGTTCAAGCCAATTTTAAAAACATGATTAGGGTTGTTACTCAATCTTATTTATTTTTTATTAATAACAAAACACCTATAAGCATATGTATTAAATACCGGAAGGATTAATGACACTGACTGATAATTTTACCTGCAGTGTTACCAGATTATATCTAGTTAATTGTTTAAATGTGTGGAGAATAATTAGGTACCTATTATCATTAAAACATTTGCTAATGACACAATAAAAAACTTTAATCATACTCTTAATTAAGCCATATTTTATTGTAAATATGTTAACTCATGAATTATTTAAAATATTATTATGCAATTGCAATACATGCTAATTTTGCTTAAAGCTCGTTAAAAATATATAATAAAACAAGGACATATAAAAAAAATATTTGACCCCGTGATTAATGTACATCATGTACTATAAAAAGTAAACGATTTTTTTAATAATATTTTGTTATTTTTAATCGTTAACCGATGTTAAAAATTGTAAACCGATGTAATTCTCAAATTATAAATAAATGCCGATAGTCACAAAGTTAAATAAACTATCATCATCACATAAACAGTACTTATTCTTCATAAAAATAACCTTATCTTGTAGTATTTTAAAATTTAAATTTTACGAACTAATAATTTACCTTGAATCTACGGCATCGATTTAAAAATATTTTGCCCTTACGACGACTTTCTGACCTAAACCATGCAAAATAAAAATCCGACTTATATCATAAACTATCTATCTTAGTCACTGTAACTGATTTTAATAAAATCATCAACATCGAAAATAAAATTAACCAAGAAATTATGTTTCCAAGCATTAAGAAAAATTATTGTTTTGTTATGATGCGCTAAATGAACGCGTCGATTAATTATTTTGTAACCTGACAGCCGGTGACAATTGTTTGTTTTTGATTGGTCAGTTACAATGTATGAACCAATGACAAATTACCACAGACTAAATCAAAAACTTATTTCGTACTCAGTGCGTCTGCAGCTTATTTCTATCCGCTTTTCATAGTTTTTGCTTGTCATTCTTATTAGCTTTTCAGACAACAAATAAATTTATGAATTGATTACAATATTACAAATAGTTAGAGCATGGTAAGTGTGTAACTCAAAGGGAGAGGAAGTGTTACATTTAAAGTTTTTTATTTATTATTGAGGATATCCGTTATCCGGTAATTTGCACCCGCATCTCAATTTCAATGTGGATTTTTAACGTGGTCTTTTGTTTTAATTAAATTAAAGCATATCATTGTATGATATACTTTATAATATTCAGTTCATAGTCTCATTTTCCTATATTTTGACTTAGGTTATTGTTTCAGATGGCTCTGTTTAGACGGAAAATGCATTTATATGGCTTGTTGGTGCTTATTGGTGTGGGGTTGGTGAGGTCGGAAAGTGAAGATGATGGAGTTACTGTTGAGGTTAGTTTCAGCGTTTACATGACCTCAATAAAAGAATAACGTTTTATGGTAGTAGTGTTAAAATGATTTAGACATTGAAATTCAAAAATTATTTAATTTGTGTGATGAAATGCTTGTCTACACGTCGTAATCTTATTACAAGTAATGTTCATGTATAATTTTGACGTGTACTAATTACAGATACCTAATAACTACTATTAACTGTAATGGTTACAGAAAGCATAACTTTATACTACACAATATTTTTTATTAAAAAATTGCTAATTTGAATCAATTATGACACCAAACCGAATGTTTCATAGTAAATGCAGGGAGCCTCCATAGTTTTAGATATTCCAATTTAGCATTTATGTTTAATTGTATATTGTTCTTTAACACATTGGTAATGGAAAGTGTTTTAACACTATAATAAAAGTAAATATTTGCAAAAACATATTTTTTCTCTAGTATAAAAAGATATTACCAATGTTAAGCTAGAATTTGTTGTATATTATTAAGTAGTTTTCATCATAATTTATTTAACTATTATGTCATGTAAAAGTAACAACCTGACATGTATCTAAATGTGCTCCCTTTATGTTGATATGACCACTGATAAACAATTTGTTCTAATTTAGCTATCTAACTATGGCAATCAGATAAGAGTAAATCTTACTTTTTTATGCTTCATTTGTCTATTTGACTGCTTGTACATTAGTAATAATAATTTATTATTTTCATTATGTATTATTAGATTTTTTTTACTTTACCATCACTCCAAAATAGTAGATTTTGTGGTATTACTTCTGAGTTTTGTTTTGTAGTTGATTAGATATAAATCATTCCTACTCATTCACTTTCTGTAAGTAGATTAACTACAATGGATTAATTAAATTTTTTTGATATAACAATTCGAGACAAACTGTTTTATCAATATTTAGAATCAATATGTTACTTTTTTTTTTCAAAATTGGTTAAATTCCTTTATTTATTAATTTTAGTATTATTGTTAATTTTACAAATAACTGAGTTTCCTCTCATTAACATTTCAAGATTTTCCATAATTCCTGAAATTCTACTGGGAAATATAATAAATTACCACCTTTGCAACATTTATAAAAAATTCGTAAGTGAATATAATACAATGTTTTATTGAAGGTTGAACTCCAAATAAAATTATTTATCAAAAATTTTGTGAATGCATATAAATACCATTTGTATAATGTTAGGAATAATTTTAATCACAATGCTATAAAGTTGTTTATGACAACTTTCACATTGACTTGCTTGCTATGCCATGTATTTCATTTATACATATACACACACTTGCTATGCAATGTATTTAATTTATACATATTTGTCTGCTTAATGTTATTATATTCTTAAATAGTTTTATATGTAACAAATTTTTAGTTAATTATGATTATTATTTCATAATGCTTGCTATGATTTATGTGATAGCTCTCTGTTGTTGTAGAAAATCAATATTTGTAAATAACTAGTAATTTTCTAAATATTTAGAAAATTCTTTATCAATGAAGGGTAAAGCTTTCTATATAATATACAACTGTTTCTAAACATCCTTTAAAATATATTCTCAGATGTTCACTAACTTTCGTATATCTGATCTTTGATTATGATGCTCACTTAAAATAAATTAGAGCAGTAGCATATTGTTATGTTAAAATGTCAAAAATACTTTCCACATAAGACACCAAGAAAATAATTAAAAATATTGATATATTAATGCATATAACAAAAATTTGTATATTAACTTCTTTATTTCACTTTTTGGTTAGTAGTTAAATTATAAAACAAAATATTAGAATCATTATTAAAAACCACCACCACATCTAACTAAAAATATAGATGAGTGATATTATCAAACATCTACTTCTTGTTCCTCTTATAAGAAAAGTTACAAAGGTCAAGCGCCAAGCTATTTAGATATAGTTGAAATTTTATTGATTTAAATCCTTCAAGCTTTTTCATGTTGCACTCATGCTTTAGTTGAATGCCATCAATGCTTGCTCCTTTAGTTTCCGAGTTATCACTATGACATCTAAAAATTTCCCATTTTAACAATATTATAACAATATGTGTAATAACATAAATTCTCATTCTTTATAGAATGTTGAAGAGGAGGAAACTTACCGCAGTCCACAAATAACATCAAATAATATATATTTGTCTGAGCATTTTGATGATGAGGCAACATTCAAGAAGAAATGGATAAAATCAGAAGCCAAAAAGCAAGGGGTAGATGAAAATATAGCTAAATATGATGGCAAGTGGGAGGTTCGTTTCTATTGCTATACATTGTTGTATTCTCAATATTGCCAATCTTCACCAGACGAGCACATTATTTTGGTTTAGGTCACAAAATAAGTTTTTACACATTTCATAGATTTTATTCCCTCTTAGAAGATTTCTGACATGCTTAGTGACATGGAAGATATTCTGGATGCAGTTTCACAAGGGGAATTGGTAATAAAGTTCTTAAAACTCTCCTTTACATTCCATTGTACAGTTAAGTATGAAATGTATATAATTACATATGTCTATTTGTTTTGAAAACTTCTTTTGATGTCAACCCGCTCAACAAGTAGTGAAACCAAATAAGCAGCAAAAGTCTATACTTTCAGATATACTAAAAACTAGTAATTAGTGAGGATAAATATAGAAAGAATTTACAAAGAGTTGTCATAAATTTACTTATTGTATCTAGGTTTGTAGTATGCAGTATTGTAGCTTTTAGGAGCTTAACCTGTGATTATGTAGCTCTATTTTTGACTGACAATGAGCTGATGTTTCATCTAAATTTTGCATAATGTTAATGTTAACTGCGTCCATGGTGCAGTGGCCTAGCATTATAACATGGGGTACCCTAATATGGTTGCAAGGCCACATCTTGTGGTTTAGCAGGTTTTGGAGCACTGACGGCCGCGAGAACGTTGTGTTTCGACTGTCGACATACGAGATATAGAGTTCGTAAACGCTTTGCGATCCACGGCTCCAATGGCATTTAACATAACGTGAAATCGAGGCTGTGATTCATCATCATTATCAGCAGACTGACGTCCATTGCTGGACATAGGCCTCTCCCAAATATTTCCACATCTGCTTCCCGAAACCTTCACCACATCGTCGGACCACCCGGGGGGGGCCTGCCAACACTGTGATTAATCCATTGAAAATTAAAAAAATATATATATTTGATATCAAATTTGCGTTATGATAAGTGACAATAAGGTTCCTCGCAAAATTCACAAGTTTAACGTCTGTTAACGTAGACTCGATTTCTGAAAAAATGTCTTCAGTCAAGCAACAGAGTACCAGTGTTCTTCTTTCAGTGAGTTATAATTTTTTATTTATTTTAGATCCAAGCACCCTCCCGACGTATCCTTAAGGATGACCTTGGCTTGGTCCTGACAACGGAAGCCAAGCACGCTGCGATATCGGCTCTTTTAGACAAGCCTTTTGAGTTTAAAAACAACCCTCTAGTAGTGCAATATGAAGTAACAATGCAGGTAAGTTCACCCTTGCAACACTAGTTTTTAATTCTTTGTTATGTAAAAAACTTCAACCCATATCTTCATTTTTATTTCCTTCTTATGTATATGTATGTATACATAAGTAGCTCGCGGTCCTAATGGTTAGAGCGTGCGGCCTTCATTCCGAAGGTCGCGGTTCGGATCTCGGCATGTACCGATGACTTTAATATTTAAGTTATGTACATTTGTGAACTTTAGTAACAGCAGCGAAATAGAAACGGTGAAGGGAAACATCGCGAGGAAACTAGCACATGAATTAGAATTTATTCTAAGGGGTGTGTGAAGTCATCAATCCGCATTGGGCCCGCGTGGTCACTATGGCCTATCGCCCTCACATTGAGAATACGCTTGAGCCCCAACAGTAAAGACGTAAATTTGCTGTTGAAAAAAGTAAATATATGAGTGTATGCATGTGTAGGTATTTTGTTTATAAATAATTTTTAAGTATTTTAATATTTACATTCATGTTTGTACTGGTACTGTCATTAATTTTCTTTTTGCACACGATGTTAATTTTTTTTGTCTTCACGACCCGAAAGGTAGATTGGGAACGAATGCCTTGTAGGTGGCATTATGTCCGCTTTTGTGATTAAACTATCCCTATTGTACTCTTGTCTCATGTTTCTATTGTGCATAAAAGTTTTAAAAAAATAAATAAACCAATGGAAGGCAAATAAAATCATTAAAGTAGTACATTTTTTTTCACACAATTTATGTGTAATATCTTTATAATAATACACATTTTCATATGGGGAGATTTGGGCCATTTTCCATCACGCTGGGCCAATGCCGGTTGGTGAGAGGTGGAGGAGGAGGCAAAGGTGAATCTCCCTATATGAATGTGGAAATCTGATGTGGGAATTTCGAAGAAATCGCAATCAGATGACCAGGGTTCTAATCCCGACCGGGGCGTGCACCTCTTAGGCAGTTTTTTAATGCCTAATGTGCATATTGTTACAATTGTTACAATTACCACGTACTTAACGGTGAAGGAAATCATCGTGAGGAAACCCGCACACTGCAATTATCTTTGTGTGTATGGTGGCCCCAGTAAAGTGGTAACAGACTCGCCCCCTTTTACATGGGACCTGATCTGACCACATCTGGCGAAAAGTGGGTGTTTATTCGCCTCTGCCTACTCCTACTGGGAAAAAAGGCGTGATAGTATAAAAAAAATAGTCTTACATACTTCTTTCCATTATGCATTCTGCATTCCATTTCCTTCTCTTCATACCTCTCACAAGGGAAGACAATCGCCTTTTGCTTGCTTGTTTAGCCTGAAAGGTAACCTGGAAAACAAAGCATCCCACATTCATAGATTGGGATAATGATAGATTGACTATATAGTTTTTTTTTTCATGTTATTAAAATATCGATATATTTTGTAAACACGTCGCCCTTCTAGGCAAATATAATCTCGCTGTGTATTATCGAGAGTATCGATTCGATACATCGCACGTGCATCACTAATCGGCTTATCGGATCGTGAAGGAAACACTGGTAGCTTCACCAGCGCGCGACGGTGTATATCATCTCTTATTGGATTTGCGTTCTCCAATAGGACGTCCGTCTTGAACTTTCATATTTAATCTTTGTGCTAATGAGACTCCGCATTTGTAATAAGACTTCTTGCGTTCTTCGACTGAAAGATTACAGGCAATATCACTTTCGGATTATATCAACTTGTACGTGTTGTGTTTGAGGAATTTCAAGAAATTCATTGTAATTCTTCAGCCTTATTTATGGAATGGTAAAAAAAAATGTCTTTCAATGCAGACGAGACAGATATAAAAATATAGTTATACCTAGGTCGGCCGTGTAGTCCTTTTTCTCTTTACCTTTCCCTCCCATATAGATATTGGAGAGACGGTATACATGTCCAAAATAACCAAAAATCTTTTGATAACAAATACTCAAGAGTCTAGTACTAACTTCCGGCAGTTTTAGGATCGAGATGTTTATTCATTCCTCTTCGATACCACATCTCAAAGGCATATATTTTCTATCTATCGCTCTTATGGTCCACCTTTGAACGTTTGGATGCTTATTCTGATGTCTTGTTCACTTCCCCCCTTCTCTAACAGTAACGATCCAAAGTAAACAAACTTATTAATAAACTCCACGTCGTACAGCTTCCCGGTTCTCATTATTTGACCCATGCTATCGATTACCATAACTAGCAGAGGACGGAATTATATGGTAAGTAGCTGAAAAAGCAACAAAGGCAGTGCAATACAGACCTGACTTCAGTGATGAAGAATACAACCTCGAAGAGTGATGTCAGAGCAAATTAGCTCATCTATAAATATATAGATATATGTATAATATAAATCAATCAAATGCTGTTATTATTTTATTTTTTTACTTATATTATTAATAATATTTAACATCTGTTCATATATAAATAAACGAAAACTAGAAACTGCTATCAAGATCCATAGTACGTACCATTTTTTTTATTTTTAAGTACAAAAGAATTTAAATCTATCAGTTAGGGGTGAAAGGGTTCCCGCACAACTCACGGGACTCAAGCCAACATCACCTGCTCGTGGTGCAGCCTGCTAATCAAACGAGGCTCTAGCTACCACCAATCCACATTGGGCCAGCGTGATGGGAAATGGCCCAAATCCCTCGATATGAACACCTACAAACGAAGGTTGCGGAAGCCGCTGGAATCGGGCAGTCGTGACCGATTCTTGTGGAGATCTTTGGGAGAGGCCTATGTCCAGCAATGGTCGTCTCTCGATTGATGATGGTATCAGGTGAACAACCTTGGTCAAGTATTAAAAATGGCAAGTCATAAAATTGATGCATTTGCTTTGTGAATCTGTTCAGAATATTACAAAGCGTGCCGACACGCTCTGGCAAGTGTCCAGATGTTTTCGGAAGTACTCTAACATTGTCGATGAATCTGCGAGGAGTGCGTCAGTGTGATGTTTCTTAGTGCTGTATTTACGCTCCAGGAATAACACCGAATGTGTATACTCCATTTGTATACTATGATTACACAGATAGTTCGACCATTTAGTTCAGACAAAATGCGTTTTTTTTTTATTTATATAACATCATCATCAGCCCATAGACGTCCACTGCTGGACATAGATCTCCCCTAAAAATTCCCATTTCAGCTAGGAATTCATAGGGGAGATTTAGGCCATTTCCCACCACGCTGACCGAAAACGGGTTGACGGGAGCCAAAGCCTCGTTTTGTTGATTAGCAGGGTGCACCACGAGGGCTGAGAGGTTGGCTTAGGTCCCGTGAGTTGTGCGGGATCCTTATACGCCCTAACTGATATATTGGAGCTCTTGTTCTTAAAAATAAAGAATATGGTACGTACTATCGACCTTTGTTACCCCCTTACACCCTTTCGTATATGGGAAGTTCGTATATTCAAAATTAATAAAACATGCTTCATCATAAGCGATAAGTTGGATTAATTACAAAATTGTCGATCATATAAATCTACTTAGATTTACCAAAATCTGAGATCCTTTCTGCTTCCGACGGTTCCGTCTAAGTAAATACCATAGCGGGATATATTTCCTCTCGCCTATATCCTAAAAATCTAATCTAATCATTAGTTATTACCCTTTACATCGAAACAGGAGGGTCAAAACTGCGGCGGTGCGTACATCAAGCTGCTGTCACGCGGCACCAACAGCAAGGCCGACCTGCGCAAGTTCCACGACCAGACCGCTTACACCATCATGTTCGGCCCAGACAAATGTGGCAACGACAATAAACTGCACTTCATCTTCAGGCACCAAAACCCCAAGAACGGCACCATCGAGGAGAAGCATAGCAAGAAGCCAAGGTATGTTACCCTCCAGCTTATCGTAAATTTGAAAATGTTCTAATCGCCTTCCTCGAAGAAGATGGTAAATTGGACAAAAACTCCACAAAGACCAGACTCTTCAAGATTGCAGCATATCTTTGGAAACTTCTCCATTATTACGTATATTATAGTAATAAGTTAAATCTAGAAATAAGAAAATTTCAAATGTGTCCTTTTTTAAAGAAGTTTGATATAATGTCTTCTTCCAGTCAACGTCTCGACGACATCTACAAGGACAAGGAGCCTCATCTATACACCTTGGTGGTGCGACCAGACAACACCTTCAGTATACTTGTCGACAATAAAGAGGTGAACGCTGGCTCGTTGCTGGAGGACTTCGCACCACCAGTGAACCCACCGGAGGAAATCGACGACCCTGAAGATAAGAAACCGGAGGACTGGGACGAAAGGGAGAAGGTGCGTAGCATAAATTTTAAGACTTTTGCTGGAGACCTTTAACTACCCTGACGTACGCCTGCCTAGCTAGATGGGAGAGGTCAGCACCTACTTTTACCACCACTATATTTATAGTATTACAGTGAATAGTAATGATTTACTTTCTCAATAGATCGTGGACCCCAGCGCTACTAAACCAGACGACTGGGATGAGGAGGCGCCAGCTCAAATTGTCGACCCCAATGCTGTTAAGCCAGAAGGTTGGCTGGATGATGAACCGGAAATGGTACCAGGTAAAATGAATTAATTCCTGCAGTTTCACTTGTGGTAGGTGTCTGTTTCTGGAAATCTTCTAAGTATATATGAGAGCTAGAGTTTCCTGCGTGAGCCTGTTTCTCCATTTGCCTCATTCTCACTCAATACCATGTGAAGTTAGGGTCCAGTATTAGACCAATAGATAAAAGAGTCGACTCTGGCGCTTTCCATGGTATGCTAGTTAAATTTAAGTTCTTCAATAAATTTTATAAATATTTTGGTACTTTAGATCCCAGCGCGAAGAAACCTGAGGATTGGGATGAAGACATGGACGGTGAGTGGGAGGCGCCTCTGATCGACAACCCCGCCTGTGCCTCCGCACCGGGCTGCGGCCCATGGAGCCCGCCGCTCATACCAAATCCCAATTATAAGGTATCCTAATTAATTACACACCAATTATATCAATCAGTACTTTTTTTTTTTAAATCTCTCACGACAACAAAACAACAAACATAATGGTTAATAGATAACAGTTAGTTTTTTGTGTGACAGGGTGTGTGGCGTGCCCCGCTGATCCCCAACCCCAACTACCGCGGCAAGTGGAGTCCACGCAGGATCCCAAATCCCCACTACTTCCGCGACGACGACCCATTCAAGATGACACCTATCGTACGTAACCAATCGTAAATTTTGTCTTGTATGAGCGTGTTTCTTTGTTTTACATCACGGAAAAAAATCCTGTTAGGGGCTGGATGTTGATATGATGCAACTTACCTTTTTTGCTTGAGGATATTACTTTAAAAAAAGGGTCAATATATGTCTAGTATCCCAGCAGGACCTTTGCTGTTCCTTTAAAAATACTCCATATGCAAGAGCAAATACCTCTTGGCTACTGAAATTATGAAAATGAGTCTTCATTATTTTTATTTATTTAATATAGATTAGCTTTCGACTACGATCCCACCTGATGGTGAGCGACGATATCATTGATGGTAAAGTGCACTAGTCTAGATTTAGCTTAACTTTGATTTTTGAAAATGCATTTATATTTAAATCAGACCACTAATTTGTTAACACTTGCGCGAGAAGCTGTTTCACTGCTATAGCTGTTTTCACCACGAGCGCTACAGTAGAATGATGAAAAAAATTACCGTTTGATTACTATGACGATAATCAATGGCTGCAATTTTCTATCTGACTACTGGACTGTTCACCAAGAAATTGATCGCATTAGCAATAACTGTAAAGACAGTCTTACTACCAACAACTGCTTGAAGTTACAAACAAGCGCTACAGCTGTAGCTAATTTTATTAAATAGCAGACTCTTCACGTTTCAGCACGCGGTGGGTTTCGAGCTGTGGTCCATGTCCCCGATGCTGCTATTCGACAATCTGATCGTAACCGACGATCCAGCCGTCGCGGTGGAGTGGGCGCGACAGACGTTCGCCCTCAAACGCGCCAAGATCTCCATGGACTCAGTGAGCAAACCATTTGGACATTTAAGACACTTCTCCAATAACACTTGAACCCAATGAGAGAAACAAACCAAAAAGATTAACAGAAGTTATTAGTTTTAAGATATTAAGGAAATCTTCAAGAAGACTTAATCAAGTATATTCTATATAAAACAATTCAATCTGGAAATTAATGATGTGGTCATAGCAAACCCTCTGGGGGAAGCTACTGCGTGCCACCAACTACAAGCCGGGTCTGTGGGCCATGTACGCGGTGTACTGCGCCATACCTGTCTCCATCTATGTGGCGTACCTCGTGCGCAGGGCTAGAGAGGTGCCACACACTACCCATACCATTGCAGTAGTGATGTGCGCTAGCGATGAGGAAACACGTGGTCGCTACTCGCATCCAGTACCAGTTAATAAAATTCCTGTATGCTCACCTGGCTAATTTTAAACCGTAGTAGTTAAGCGCCTGCCTTGTAACGCACAGGTCCCAGGTGTCATACTGTAGCTACAAGTTCTGGAGTGTCATTCATGATAGGTTTTTCCGAACAGTCCAAGTTAGCTGCCATCCTCACATCGGTATATCTGCCGCCATATTCATGATGATGCTTCATACAGTCTCTATTTTCATAACAGAGAAATTTTGATAGATAATAGAAAAGTACTAAGTCTATGGTCCTAGGGTATGTGTGTAGTGGCTAGTGTCGGTTGTAGCAGTAGGCTAGTGGTTGTAGGAGAGCTTGCTGGAGCGTGCGTTGCGGGCAGCCGGTGAGCAGCCCTGGCTGGTGACGGCCGGCGCGTTGGTGGCGTTCGCGCTGCTGGCGCTCCTCGCGTACGTCTGTTGTGGACCCTCCGCGGTAAGTAAACACCTTTCACTCACTTTCGCCTTAGGGTTCAAATAATTCAAAATGGTTGAGACACATTGTCAGGAGGCCACTACTAATAAATCGCACGAGAATTTTGTTTGACCACCTCTAGTCTTTCAAAAGTGAACAACTGGGAAGGAAATGTTTTTTATACAAGATTTGTATATTTGAGATTTTTTATATTAGTCTGTAAAATGTGAATTTGTATTTAAAAAAAAATTAATTTTCTATTCAGTGCTTGCGCTGGCTCAGAAAAGACTTTTTATTTATTATAGTATAGAACTCCTGTTAAGCATTTAACTGTTGTCTTAATTAGTCTTAAAAAGATTTCCCTACATAAATGGTAATTTCAATACTTGTAGTTAATTAAAAAAATAACACAGCAGGAACCAGACGTGGAGTACAAAAAGACTGACGCAGTGACCGAGGACGACCCTCATGATGACGCTCAAGAACGACCTGAAGAGAGTGCCGAGGGCAATGCCGACAGCACACAGAGAGTCGGCAAGGCGGACCTCGAGGGTCCTGAAACCGCGCCCGACTCCGAACCGGAGCCCGAGCAGCAAGAGTAAATTATATTTTTATGGGAGAGGGAGTTAAAATTTGTGTGTGTGCGCGTGTGCACGTGTGTGTGTGGGTATTTACAGCAAAAATATAATAATTATTATCAATATTACGGTTTCTGTTTTAGAAAGTCTCCTGTGGAAACGGACGGCGCCGGCGACGGCCACCGGAAGCGGAAGCCGCGCAAGGAGTGAGGAACCGTCGTGCAGCTGGCCGTCCCGATTTATTGAGCGAAACTAACTGATATATCTACCTTTTTTCCTCTTCCACTCATTACAATTTGAGTACTTCCTTTTGGTGACATGTAAATGTCATACGACTTATTTATCCAATACAATATTAATGACTTTAACTCTTAATGTTATCTCAGTTCTTATCTGTATACTTGTTGGAAATTAATATAAATTAAACATTCATCATCATCAAAACTGTTAGACTTCCACTGCTGGACATATGCCTCCCCAAAAGATCTCCATTAAATAAAACGAAAGATTACATTGCTGTAAACTCTATAGAGTATATCGGTTTGTGATCAGCTCAATAAATCAGGAATCTTTCTCTGTAAGATATGCTAAAAGAGTCGACCAAGGCCTTACTTTCAAATTGATGCTGAAAATATTAAATAAATCACCGATGTTGTAATCATCGGAGACAGGTCCATTACCACCATGGTTTCATTTGGAACAAGTGCGAGCGAGAGTTCTCCTATAACACTTGGTGAGGCCCTGGTCGATGTGGACGTTTAGGTAGTTAATTGTGAGTTTTAGTTGTATGTATTATTTCGTTTTGTTAAATAATTTTATTTTAGGCGACTGAACTTTGGTTTGTATATTTATGTTATTTAACTGTCCGGGTATTTATATTCTTATTTGATCAACCGAATGGAGTTTATTTTATTTGTTTCGTACAAAATATGAATGTCCCCCATCCCCCCATGATGATTTACGTCGATAATGCTCATCGTCCATCCCTTTCTCGCTCACCAAAGAAGCAAATTAACTATTAAGGGATATTATACGGCGGATGTAAGATATAACTATATATCCTTCAACTTTTATTCTCTCATGTGTGAATTTTATTTAATTTTATGGCTGTTTCCATCTTACATGGTTATTGACACTAAACTTCCTCCATTTTAATAATTAAAGGTAACATGTATAAAAATATCGCGTCTATATATACCTGCTTGTAGGACACATGTATAGTGACATGTTAAAACGATACATAGATAATGTTTAAAAATAATATTAGCTAATATTTTATGTTCATCTAGCGGTGAATGATATTTAATGCGATAATTGACATGACGTATTTGATACATTCAATGCGTCCGTCATTTATCTAATATGGTTTTGGTTTCCACGATACCCCGTTATATAAACCAAACGGTAACAAATTTAACTGTAGATTGACAGGGTTCGATATAAGCATCAGTTTCCGGTATATAAACGTGGTTTTGTTAGGTTTGTGTACGTGTGTGTCGTCACTTCAGTAATCTTATGTTGTTGCTGAATTATTGTATACATATATAAATATGTCTCAGTGAATTATAATTGGCATTTCTTTTTGTTCTCGAACAATTTGTGTGTGATAGGAGCACATCAGGTTACTGGCATTTATGTTTAATGATTAAATGAACTATTTCTAAGTATGTTTTATTTTTTTTTTTCACAATAATGGACTAACGCCCTAAATTTCACAGGGTGATATGTGACAATGATGCCGTTGACGGTGAAGTGTGCTTATTTGGGTGCTAACCGGGCGGATTCGAAAAAACTTTACCGACAACTTAAGTCCGGATATGTTGGCCCCAATATGAATATTCTGTCACAAGCAAGCACTTAGCCACGGAGATGGTGTCAGTTAAATATAATCATGACTCAAGTTTTTGAATGCAGGATAAATTTTTTGAATACGCAATATTTTCGCGGCCATCGTCATTTTAAAACGTTTTCATTGTTTTAAGAAAGGTAATATGCTTGGCCTCCCCCACACGCGGTCAAGGATTACAAAACCGCCAAAATCATTTTAAGCCGTGTACACACTGCGACAAACATGTGAGCAAAAACAAAATCTGAATTACATGCATTATTTTATTAGTAATAATAAAGATAATAGCATAGTTTACATTAAAACTTTCAGAAAATTATTACTATATAGAAACATTCTCAGTTAATATCTACTATCGTTTCTGATTTTATAAAGGAATTAACCTATTTGAAGTAGTACCTGATAGTAAATATTTTTTTCTGTCGCTACTATTATATATATTCGTAATCTTTATCTGTCCTTATATATAATGTTCACTATGCTAGATATTTTTAAGCAATATTTGATAAGCTTAATTCTATGACAGTATTACCCTCAGATGAATGACCCATTACCCTGAGATGAATGACCCATTACCCTGAGATGAATGACCCATTACCCTCAAATGAATGACCCGTTACCCTCAGATGTATGACCCATTACCCTCAAGTGAATGACGCGTTACCCTCAGGTGAATGACCCATTACCCTCAGATGAATGACCCATTACCCGCAGGAGAATGAGCCATTACCCTCAAGTGAATGACCCATTACCCTCAGGTGAATGACCCATCACCATCAGGTGAATGACTCATTACCCTCAGGTGAATGACCCATCACCATCAGGTGAATGACTCATTATCCTCAGGTAAATGACCCATTACCCTCAGGTGAATGACCCATTACCCGCAGGTGAATGTCTCATTACCCTCAGGTGAATGACTCATTACCCCCAGGTGAATGACCTATTACCCTCAGGTGAATGACCTATGAGTCTCATTATAGACGCGTCAACGAAATAAGTGATATCGAACCTACTTTAAACACGGTGAAATTCATGTCACTTGCCTGCGTTGTGATGAGATGAAAGTTTCTTTTAATGAATCATTATATTTTATTTATTTATTTAATAGGAAGCCGACATGATATGTACATTAAAATATAATACCAATATAATTATCATAAAATAGTTTTAGTTCAAATCATACTTAAAGGGTAACTGATCCTGTTTACAGAACAATTAAATATATCCGTTAAAGTAATTTAAAAATAATTAAACAATAAATCGGCTTAAACCATAACGCATGAGGTGATTACATAGATAAAGTTATATTGGAGCAAAAGTGTTTTTTGATCTTATTCTTGAACACTTAAAAGGAGTCGTTTTATACGTCGATATTAACCAATTTGGATACAGTGTACACGATGTTGGATAAATATTTACAACCTTCTACTCAATAATCTGACGTAATTCTTTTTCATTTTTCCTCTTGCAAAGGAATTTTTTTTTTTAATACGAGTTAATTTATGCACTGCCATTCTTTTTTACAGGAAAATAAACAATGTTATAACATAACACGTTGAATTCTGGGCCGTAATTATCGTGCGAGTGCATCAAATCTTTCACATGAAACCTTTAGTAGTGAAAATTTAACGCGTTAGTTAACGACGATCAGAAATCAGCCAATGTTTGACAATATCTTATAATTATCGTTAAAATATTACAATAGATCACACAATCAGTGCGGTGATCTTTGAAAGAGACTTATGGCCAGCTGTGGACTTTACAACTAATGATATTAATGTACATATATAATTCTTATATGAATAATATTACTTTACTAAAAATTGGAAACGTTGCCGCTGTCAAGCTATAAACTACGAACTATGTAATTGTTAACGGTACGCTACTCTTCATTGCCCACCGTTATAAATATTAATATAGTACCGAAGATTTATTGTAACCTCACGATACCACTGTAACTAATGTAACTGTCTATATCTATACATCTCGAGAGGCAAGTAATTTTGGAGAGACTAGATGTGCTCTAAGAAGAGTACCTACCACATTGATGGAAACCATCAGAAAGGCGATAGGGGGCAGGCAGTGAGTGTCACTATCCTCAGAGGTGATGAGGCGACGAAGAAGAAGATATCTATACAAATAAATAAAATTGCAGTGTCTGTAATTGTCGCGTAGACGACGTAGGGTGTACAAAAACTAGGTCACAACTGCACATGACCTTATTTTCACTAGGGGCGCTTAGTAGTCATATTCAAAAATTGTTTGCGGCCTTTCAATAGTCGCCATCTCGCCTTAGTTCGTTCTTGGCTTAAGCGCCAACAGTATCAAATATTAAATGAATAGCTTTTAATATAAAATTTTGTACGGTAGAACGAAATCAACAGGACGTTTATGATGGTAAGAGATATGTCCGCCCGTAAGAAAGAAGCGCTAGTATAGATGATATACACTAACATATAGTGCTTAGTTTTTTTATTATTAACGTGTGTAACAAAATGCTAACGGTCGCACACCGCGGAACCAAAAGGGCCGGTAACGAGGTAGTGTCGGACTCCAACCGACTAAAAAGCTTCACACGGTATTCCAATCACTTCCGAAATAATGCACCGGGGTCACTGGATAACGTCGAGCAGTTCTTCCGCAACCCCCGATCAGCGCCGGGATCGAAAGGGCCCGCCTCGAGGAGTGATGTGAAGCACTCCTCCCGACAGAAAATCCCTACACGACGCGCCGCCAGATACACCACAGGAACCCTCTCCAAGGAGGGCGCCGGCCCGACGGCCCATGTCAGTACCTAGACCATAGCTACTTAAAATTTGTATAAAGAGACCTTAAACACGTCTTAGTCATTGATTCGTCAACCGCAAAAAAATTAGATAATAATTTATTTCTAAAGTTTTCGTGACTATTTCAGATTCCTTTAAAGTACTTTGACAGAATTTATCGCGTGTATGATATTGTAACATTTCTAGAGGGCGTAAAGTTCAAAATGGTTTTAATTGAAATGGCCACATGCGGCTGGCGGCCGGCAGATTGAGTATAGCTGACCTAGACGGTCTACAACTAACGAATCATATCTACCATCAGTAAAATTTTATGTTCGCAACTATTAAAAAAATTCCATATACATGTACAATTACCGTCAAACGTACAATTCTGCAACGTTGTTTACGAATTTTGTTGACAGTTTACTTGATATACAGAAACATGTCAACAAATATATTGAGACGATGCTTCACAATAAAAATTTTATTAAGTTAAATTTAACTTGGAGGATGTTGTTGTTAAGGAATAATTGCTACTAACATCTCATGTCTAAAGTTTATCATGTACAGTACTATTACATTATATATTAATAACAGGTTCTTGAGTGTAGTTTGTAAGTCGTCTGAATTAAAAAAAATCGTAGTTTTTGGGCTGCTAACTTACATAATTATGTTTTACTTTTATAATAAACTTTTTATTCGAAATTAATAATTTATACGGCTTCAAACTACCTTGTGTATTTGGATGATATTCACAAAAAGAAAGATTGTTTCTAGGGAATTATCTGATTCGATCAATTATGTATTTTTCTTTCTGAATATCCATGGACTACGAAGCCGTTACTATGGTCGAAAAGTGTGTTTGTCGTATTAGTAATTATTATACACATGTCACAACAGAATGACGACTTTATTTGTTTTTTTTTTTTTTCAAGATAAAAATGTGTCAAATCGATCGCTACGAAGATGAGTCTTAACTTACGTATACCATGCGTTATAGAATAATTCTAGACAAATCCTGTTACCTGTAAATCTTATGAAAATTGAAATAACGCTTTTACAACGACTGTAAACTGAGTGTCAGTTTATTTATGCCCGTTGATAACAACATAAAAAAATCAGAAACTTAAATTCTTTCTGTAATATCTTCTATTATATAATCAGCAACACACCAATTTTTCCCTAAGGGTTGGAATATTTCCGACATGACAAAGAAGAGTTAGATCGAGAAAAAAGGGCAGTAACTTTTCTTGCAATTTTTACCTCACATATAAAAAATATTTGTTTGAGAATAAAAATACGTGAAGATAAACTTTTTATTAAATTTTCAAATTTCAGTTACAATCTCTCTTTCTTGTATAAATCAAATATCGCTAATATTTTCGTAAAGTTCTTAAAGCTTTACAAGCAAATCTATCTTTCACCAGTGCGTAATGATTTGTTGTTGACATATTTCTATATATATTTTTAGCATTTTTTGTTGTGTTTATTATCCCGCCGTCACGTGGGGACCATGGCTGCTGCAAAGCGGTCGAATGGTCGGGGTAATAAAATAAACATAATAATTAATAACAATATAAAATTTGCTTTCATTAAATGTGTAATATTCGAGTAAATATTTTTTTTATTTAATTAAGCAACGAGACTAGCGGAACCCTCACTTAGATGGTAGGTACGCCTGCTCATAACAATGTGGTGCTAGTTAGATTGATATATACAGCATCACATTGCGCTCGTCGGCTGAAACAAAATATTGTCTCGTTACCCTATTAATTACTCTAGCTGCAGCGCTCTTAAAACTGGAACACAATATAGTTTGCACATCACTATTCGGCGGCAGAAATAGGCGCTGTGGTGGCAGCTACCTGGACGCTAAATATAAGGAATTTCTTTGGAAACAAAGACTTTCGGAGGTTATATGAAAAAAATAGTAATATGTTAGGAAATGTCCTCATTATTAGTAAGGCGTGGGCACGGTGAGCCCGCGGCGCCGGCCGCGCGGAGTGGACCAGCTTTTTGATAACCTATTTTGATCACTCGTTGCGCGCGAACAGCGGAGTGATGACGCGTTTACTCCTGACCCTCGCATTGGCGACGCTGTGCCGGTCCGAACCAACAAGACCTAACATTGTGCTGATAATAGCCGACGATTTGGTACGTGGAATAACTTTGTAAATGTTGAATAGTAATTTTTTTTTAATTATACCACGCGAACTATTAAAATGTTCCAACCGTTAAACCTTTTTCGAGTTTGTGAATGGAAGTGCAGGACAGGATGTGTTTTTAAAATTGCCACAAATTATCAAGTAATTTTGAAAAAATAATACGTTATACATAATGTATTAAAATTGTGTATAATTTTAAACATAGTTCATATCATATACCAAACGTATTTGGACAGTTTTCAACACATTACGTCATATCCAACTATAAACATTAAATTGGAAATAATGGCATAAACAGTACGAGAGATAAGGATAACTCGGAAGATTTAAGTTTATTATTATTATAATAACAAACATTTTAAATATACAATCGCATTACTTACTTTGTAACAAATATTCTTTAAGAACGCCATTTTTAAGCATAGTAAAGTACAACTAAAAGTATATTGTAAATTTATGATCTTTGAGTAAAATTTATTTATGACACTACTTCGTACGTTATTATAATCATGAGGTGGTTTCCTAAAACTAAAGTTTGACGGTCTGCTTGAGAAAATTATTCCAGTCTTCAACTAGTCCTTTTAAACTGATGGTATTTTGGCCCGCTCCACTCCTTATTATCTTTTTTTTATATAATTAAGCGACGATACGAGTGGAACGATCACCTGATGGTAAATGACACGCCTGCTACAACATCGTGGCGCTAGTTAGGATGGTATATACTGAACCACATTGCGCTCTTTTCCTGAGACATGAGATGTTAAGTCTCCTTATCCCAATAATTACTCTAGCTACAGAGCTTTAATCCGGAACAGCATTTTTTGTATAGTACTATTTGGCGGCAGAAATAGTCGCTGCGGTGGTACCAACCTGGACTGTCTCCAGCAACGGAGACCTACCATCAGTAAAAACTACGTTATAAAAGTTTATATCTTCTCTGTACGGGGTTTATAAGTGGAGAAATATTTGTTTGACCTTAATGTATTCGTCCTAATTTAAAAAATCTGATTTCTCTTACCTAAAATGTGTAAATAAAAATATATTAAAATTTTAATTCTTTTATACAGTTTGATAAGCATAACTTGGCTGGCTACTGTTCTTAGCGATAGTGCTTCTTGTCCACATAGGAATCAGTGCGAGACGGCACGTGGCGTAATGGTGGCCAACATTCGCGTTGCGGGTCGTGGGTTCAAACTACCGAACGCAAACAGTACTGTGTGAAGAACCTACCACTTTTTCTACCCATGTACTGGGGGTCGTTACTTAACATGCCAACAGAATTCCAACACGAATATTTTTTGAAAAGTCCGTTAGGCGCATGCGTTAAATTTTGTTGTGTAAAAACTATTCTACGATCTTAAGCTTGTGGAGTTGTCGCCTAGCGATACATCTACTACCACTTAGCTTTTTATAGCAGACCGGAAATGCGGGTGATAAATCATGTATTCCTGGTATCTAACCCCCCGCTCCTCCCCTTGCCACATATCTAAAATAGTGTATATTTTTCTAATTTTATTTTTTTTTATATTATCACGACGGTGTAGGCAGAGGCGAATACACCACCCACTTTTCGCCAGATGTGGTCAAATCAGGTCCCATGTAACAGAGGGCGAGCCTGTGGCCACTTTATAGGGGCCACCAGACTCACACAAAGATAATTTCAGTGTACGGGTTTCCTCGCGATGTTTTCCATCACCGTTTGTATTTCGCTGTTGTTAATAAAGTTCACAAATGTACACAACTTAAATATTAAGTGATCGGTACATGCCGATGATTCGAACTCGCGACCTTCGGAATGTAAGCCGCACGCTCTAACCATTAGGCCAGCGAAGTACTATTATTGTAACAGTATAATTTCGATGGTTTCTCATTGGGAATGGATACACATCGAACATAAAATAATATTAGACTCAATTACTATCACCGGAAGCCGACTGCTGTTTGTTTACTTCACGTTACGGGAAAATTCTCAGGGCTGGAACGATGTGGGCTTCCACGGCTCCAATCAGATACCGACGCCGAACATCGACGCGCTGGCGTGGTCGGGCCTGATGCTGCAGAACTACTACGTAACTCCGATATGCACGCCGTCCAGGGCCGCACTCATGACCGGCAAATATCCAATACATAACGGTAAGTCCACTCTGTTGTTGCGTAATAAAATAAAAAAAGGTTAATGATGGATTGATTGGAATGATGATTACAATCGAGATAAGAAAAATATCTAATTATATTAAAAATCAATAGTACTGTCATAGCAACGTCGGAGTCGATTACTTTGGATTATATAAACAAAGTAATTTAGTGTTTTCACTACATTGGACTAAATTGTATATACAATGTTGTGACAATAAGACTAGATGGAGGAACTTGTTCGCTAAAAACACCTCGGCTCTCATAAGTTTACATTCGGAACAAGGAAATCTTCCAATAAATTTACGATGAGAGTGATATCTGGTCAAGCAGATGTACCGTATTTCAGTAATTACTTTGGGATTACCTACAGACTGACATACAAATTAATCAATTCAATTCTTCTATGTGGACGTTTATTGAAGCTTTTTTAAAGCAAGGGGGATCTTAAAGTTCATATTTTAGTAATTTTAAAAATATGCATCTCAATGTTCCCATAGCTGGGACTGGGGACCTTCTCTTTACTTAATTAAATTTGTATGTTCTCCTTCATATATATGCAATATTATCACAATAAAGTAAAATTTACTCGATATCATTACTTAATGTAAACACTTCCGATTTCCGGGATTATCCGCCTTCTATCGACGTATTTCTATCTATTAATCACACTAGTCAAGTAAGGCATCATGGATATTATAGAACAAACGAATAATAGGAAAATTAAAGATCGATTCATATTCGGTAACCATCAGTGGATGTCTATCGGCTGATGATGATAATGACGACCATATCTATGTTCCTAGTAAATAGAACAATAGTTTATATAATACGTTAACAATAACTGATGTAGTTTGTGAAGACAATCGAGCCATGGAAGGGTTCATGATTAAAATATGCCACTAAAGCGGGCATTAGTCTTTGAACTAGTGGACTCATACAGGATTATCTTTGATTCATAAGTCGGCCTATCGGTCTCTCGAGCTGAACCCTTGATGTCATCGGCTTGGAGACATAGTATCATATAAATTTAGGATTAGTAACACGCATTTGATACGATGACGTTAGTAGTCGACAAAAATAAAAAGAGTAACTAAACGAAAATACGAAGAAGAGCTCATTATACATAAACGTCGGGGGAAACCTTCATTGCCAGGAAATACGGTGACGTAGATGAATATACCGGAGATTATAGTCGGTGCAAGTGCAACATAACCTGTCTGTGCCTCCGCGAGACCAGATATGCGAATTTTTACACCCACTTAAAACATAAAGAAGGGGTCAATGAGCGGTCTTATCACTTAATCTTTTCCAGAGCTTTGAATGGACCCAAACTAAAGAAAAAGTATCGCGGCTTTCGCAAAGATTTTTGAAGGATTAAATAAAAGTACATCATATAGGCCCGCCTCTTAGGAGATCTACTGTTACTCACAACAGTCAAATTCAACACAAAAATCTATTTTTTTAAAACATTCTTAATACACTGTCCCCGATGGAAAAGTTGTGTATTTTTTCATGTTAATAAAATTTACTCGTGTAATGGTGTATGACCGTTCTTGTTTATACTAGAAAGTGATCAATTACCAGGTGCCAAGTGAAACATTTGCATGTAACAACGAGGCTTCTCTGATAAAAGATACTTTCACCCAATGCATTTCATAATCAACGAGGACGTATATGGTTCTTGATATTAGAAAAACAGTAGTCCAAAAGAATGGTCTCGATCACCTCTGCTGTATATCGTAGATTTCCAAAATTGACCTTGACCGCGGACATTTTCGAATAACTGTTAACATTATCCCGGGATGATACCCTCTCAACAATCGTCTAATCCATTGGGATTTTTTAGTTAAGTGCTTGTCTGAACGCTGACGAGACCACCTATGTAGTCCCGGAAAGCAAGAAGTGGCAGACTTTATGCCACGAATCCTCAAATCAAGATATTGTACCCAACGTCTGTGAACGCCACAAACCACTTCTGCGTTTCTAGTTGTAACTGAGCTAGCTGATTTAGACAGCGTCGTCAAGCGTAAAGAACTGCTCGGTCTTAATGAAACTTATCCTCAAGCAGTAGTTACATGCTCCTATTTTCAGTATTACGTGGTAATAGGTTTCCTTTCGAAACCTCAGTCACATAAATAAAAGTAACAAGTTCCGCCGGCTGCGGGTGACAACATGACGCTCGTTAAACCTAACGGTACATACAACATCGCATTCCTGTGTGTAAACCTGGTCACACATATGTATCTATCACTGCAAAGTATTTTTATGCTTAAATTTATGACAAACCGGAAATGTATTAATGTTTTTAATAATTCATATAAATTTTTCAGTATATAATCTGCTATATTAGTAAGTTTTGAAAATTATCCGTGAACGATATTTTTGTCAACATTTATTATACTGTGTTTAATATCTGAAATGAAACCTTGTTAGCTCTGTATAACTTGTGGTCGTACATCACCATCATCATAATCAGCCGACAGATTCCTACTGCTGGACCTCCTCCAAATACACATACGCATCCAACAGTTTCCTACGACCTTCAGCATATGGTCGGTCCACGCTAGCTCTAGCTACCCGTGAAACAGAACACGGTGCGACAACAGACATATTCCAAAAATGATGTCCATGAACATGGGATATCCACTAACACGCATTTGGCCAACGTAGTGGAGAAATTAGAAGGTACTTCTATCGTCTATGGTCATGCGATACTAGGGGCTCCGGAATCTACTACAGAACTCACCGGCTTCCGCATAGCTCTCCCAAGTATTCTCGCTATACCGTTACCTTTAAAATATGGACCTAGTGTACATAAAATATTCAAAATTACAATTCAATTTTTTTATTATTATTCATGAACCGACCAGACATGCGGGACTTTCACCTGATGGTAAGCGGTACGTCTGCCCATAACATCGTGACGCTAATTAAGTTGGTACTCATAGCACCACATTGCGTCGCCTTGAGACATAAGATATTAAGACTCATTACCTAAGTAGTTACACTAGCTACAGCACCATTCAAATCGGAATACAGTAATGTTTACACTGTTTATCGGCTGCAATAGGCGCTGTGGTGGTACCCACCTAGACGGTTCTGGCAACAGAGACACTACCACCAGTAAATTACCAAGTAACGTCACGTGTAAATATCCGAATCATTCCGGTAACATTTCTCCTGCATCAGATTATGTTTTGCGCTGACTTATTCCGCATAACAGTTTCTAAGAGATATTAACTTGTATTAATCTTTTTGTATGGATTCAGTAATAAAAGTATCTACTTTACAAGTAAGCAAATAAAGTATCTCTTAGTCACGATTGTGTAATTTAAAAAAACCTTTTATTATTTTGTTACCTTATGCCAATTTTCCTTAATTGATATCTTTCCGTGAATGCGTTCAAGAAATGTCTCTTAAACATCTTTTTCGTAATATTATTTATTGTTACTTTTATGTATTTTCCTCTATTTTATTATCAGTAAACTTTTGCAAAGATTTACAATGCAGTCGTAAATTTCATCGTGAACGTGCTGCTTATCTCGTCCCGTGATGCATAAAAATAAATAATGTTTCTATATCCTCTTCTCTCGTTAATCATCACAGGCATGCAGCACGCTGTGATATATGGTAACGACCCTTGGGGGCTGCCGCTAACTGAGAAGCTGCTGCCGCAGTATCTCAAAGAGCTGGGCTACAGCACGCACCTCGTTGGAAAGTGGCACCTCGGCCACTACAAGAGGGATTACTTACCCTTGAACCGAGGGTAGGACTTTTGTATGATAAATATTTATATAATGCGATTGCCTTAAGGTGACCTAGAAAACGCGATCGGGAGCACTTATATCTTTTTGGACATCGTAGCTTCTAACCAAAAAATCTATATTTCTCCTGTTCTTGTAATAACTAAGTCATTCTTTATCAGCTATTTATAAAATATGAAGAAAAAATCTATTAATATTTCAATCGCTTTGGCCGTTTGTTTGTGCTACATATAAATTATATTTAAAGCAAACACAAGTAATAAAAATGTATTCTTACTAAACGGTTTATTTATTTTATTGTTGTTGTTGTTGTTGTGTATTATGTAAATATATCATTACAAATAATTATATGTGCTCAATCATTAGGAAGGTATTACATCTGGTTACAGATTCGACACTCACCTCGGCTTCTGGACTGGTAGGATCGACTTGTACGATCACACCTCCTTCGAACACGGCTCCTGGGGTTTTGATTTCCGTCGTGGTAAGTATCCCTAATATCCATGTCGTAGTGGTTCATATGAATTTTACTAATTTTTGATTAAATACGCTATTCTATTAAGAAAACTTGAGGCCGCTTAAGTTATTATTTATTTTAATTTACTTTAACGTTTTAAATAAGAATCATTTAATGCTTCAGAATCTAATGTTTACACTATATATGATAGATAAATCAGTTTATTTGTCCGCACAATACAAACACAAATTTTACATAGTGAAGCACAAATAAACAAAAGTATATAAGCATGAATAAATTTCACATTTTCTTGCTGCTGTGAGTACTGCAATTTTTTTATACTACGAAGTGACGAGACGAGCGGGACGTTCACGTGATGGTAAGTGTTACGCCCGCCCATAACAATGTGGCACTAATTAAGATGGTATACACAGCACCACATTACACTAGTCGCCGTGAAACATAAGTTGTCGAGTTACTACAGCATTACACTGGCTACAGTGCCCTTCAAACTGGAACACAGTAATGTTTATACAGTACTGTTTTGGCGATAGAAATAGGCGCTGCTGTGGTACCTATCTAGACCGTCTCCGGCAACGGAGACCTACCCCGCCAGTGATGCAATAGTACAAAATGGCTGTAGCTCAGTGTAACTGTTGCCACGTAGTGAATAACACTGATTTTCCGCTAGCACCTTGTTTCAGCCCTGTAGTTTCGAGCTAGTAAAAATAAAACTAAGGTAAGCCCTGCTAGTCGTACAAACAGACTAAAAGTGTCTAGATTTTCGCAGACCTTTAGAGTGAGGGCCCTTATCGCTTAACAAGCGCACCTGTGTGGGATAGTCGAGGAGGGTTAAGCCCCTCCTCAGAGACGTGTTCAAAGAAAGTGTAGAGACGCACCGGTGCGTTTTATAAGAGATTCCGAATGCACTGATGCAGAGCACTGAGTGGGTTTTATTAAGTAAAAATCTCACATAACTCTAATTTCCCCCCAAACCAAAAAAAAGGGCACCTTGTTTAGGATCGATTATATAATTATATAACATAAACGTGCCAATATTCAAAGATATAAAAAAATACCAATAGAACAGTTACCTATTAAATACAATATTTTATATGAAATACATATTTTGCAGGTTTCGAAGTAGCTCATGACCTATTTGGCGTCTACGCGACTGACATCTACACGCAGGAAGCGGAAAAGGTAAATATAAAGCTATGATATTTTTTTTTATACAATGAAGTAACGAGACGAACGGGACGTTCACCTGAAGGTAAGTGATTCGCCCGCCCACAATAATGTGGCACTAGTTAGGATGGTATACATTGCAGCACATTGCGCCCGTCGCCTGTGACATGTTGTCTCGTTACTTTCTAGATTAATCGGTCCAAATTATTATTTCTTTAATTTTTTAACAATCACATATATGAATTAATTAGAACTCATCCACATTGCCATCGTCCTTCCCCAGCTGATCCGCGCACACAACACCAGCACGCCCATGTTCCTGGAGGTGGCGCACTCGGCAGTGCACAGCGGTAACCCGTACGAGTTCCTGCGCGCGCCGGACGCTGTCATCGCCAACTTCTCCAACATTACGGAACTGCAGCGCCAGAAGTTTGCCGGTACGAATATAACGTGCTTTGTTACCTTTAACTTTTGCCGTTAAGATGTATTGGACGTTCACATGGCAATCACTGATAGTCTTAGCGAGGTGCTAGTTGAGATGTTTATACAACACCACAATGCGCTCAGTACGGTAGCACATCTACGACGTTTTAACAGAATACCTATTTCTGCTCCATCCCATGACATTTCTTCACTAGTATTTAGGGTTTGGATCTATTTGCACTGCCTACCTGAACAATCTTCGTGTAATTTACTGCTAAGCGAACGTCATACTTATCTCGTTTCCTTTATAAAAAAATAATAGTAAAGACGGCAGACAATACACGGAACAATAAATATTGATATTGAATTTCTAGCTATGCTGTGGAAGCTGGACGAGTCTGTGGGTAAAGTGATGAAAGCTCTGGATGAAAGGGGGATGCTGCAAAACACCATAGTTTTGTTCACGACAGACAACGGGGGCGCAGCCGCGGGGTTCAACAACAACGACGCCTCCAACTACCCTCTAAAAGGGGTGAGACTGAAGCTCATATTTATTATATATTGAAACAGGTGCGAGCCCATGTTAGGTCACAAAGGACCCTTTATTAACAGCTGAAGCAATATGTAAAAGCGTATATACAAACATTCATCATCAGCTGATAGACTTTCACGGCTGGACATAGGCCTCTTCCTAAGATTCCCACATCGATCAGGTAAGGATTTATTTGGGTCATTTCCCACCACACTGATGCAATACGGGTGAGGTTGCCTTGGGTCCTGTGAGTTGACATACGGGAATCCTTACCCCCCTCTACACTATATACAAACTTTATTACTGTCTATATTGAAGAAATTTATATTTCTTGTCAAATAACAAAATTACTGTTGCTATATAAAGCCTGCTATTTTAAGAATGTCTAATATAATATATGTGTTAGTGTGATGTACATGTTATTAGTATGATATCGTCAACCGGTAGACGTCCACTGATGGATATAGGCCTCCTCCAAAGATGTCCACAGCCATATATATAAAAACCTATTTCGTATATATATTTGATCGGTGGGTGCTACTGACATAACAGCATCTCGGTCTTCCGTCTGATAATATACAGGAGTCAGAGAATTTTGTGAGCACCCTTCACTATTCATGATTTCATTGTCATTTAACATTTTGTGAAATTGAGGTCAAACGTCAGCTTACTGTGTGATAGAAAAAGTAAAATTTCGTCCTATATTATTTAGTCAGGTACTTATTAGTGTATTGTATTATGTGATGAGTTTATAGGTAAAGAACACACTGTGGGAGGGCGGCGTGCGCGGCGCGGCCGTGCTGTGGAGCCCACTGCTGGGGAACGTGCCGCGCGTCGCCAAGCAACGCATGCACATTACGGACTGGCTGCCCACGCTGCTCGCCGCCGCCGGCCGAAATGATAGGTAGCAATTGAATATTTATTAATAAAAACAAAATTACCTCTTTAATTATGACAAAAAAATTGATATGTTGTAACCACAGTATTAGCACCCGAGGTTTTTTTTTCTGTTGTGTTTTTTTTTTAACCAATAGGACTGACATATCCGTAAAGGATAAAAGCCTTCTCCCCCCCAAAAAAAGTATAAAAAAGTATATACGAATAGATTTACCTGTACTAAAGAAAATGGTTACCAGAAGTACGCAGCAAGTTTTTGCTAGCGGTACCGCCTCTGTCGTGTAAGGTGACAGTTTGCAATAGCTGCACATCATCATTATCACCTTTGCGGTGGTACCCGTCTAGGACCACAGGCTCCGATAAAGACAAGTCAACCACAAATTTTATAAATTTCAAGATTTTTTTTATTGTTCTATTACTCCTTACAAATACAGCGACGACTACATAGACGGTGTGAATCAGTGGAAGGCGCTGTCAGAGGACCTGCCATCAGAGAGAACGTCCATAGTTCACAATATTGACGATATTTTCGGAAGCGCCGCCATCACAGTCGATCAGTGGAAACTGCACAAAGGTTAGTTTATATTATTGACAGAAAGAAGCTTCTGCTCATTCCCGGAAGTAGCTCCCTATTAATTGCATCGAGTATGTGTAACCTTCTGTACTGTTCTGTAAGGTACCAATTACAACGGGGCATGGGACAGTTGGTACGGGCCGAGCGGTCGTGAGGGCTCTTATGATTTGCAGCTGGTACGTAACAGCCGCAGCGGACGAGCCATTGCAAAGCTCGGTCTTCTGCCCAGCGACGACAGAATACTGGCTCTAAGGTATTACATGGTTACGTATCATTAATATGCCAATTTTAAAATTTAAAGCTAATTTGTGCATTTATAAATATAAGGAAAATATATATATATATATAAGAAAAAATATATATAAGAAAATTTTACATTTATATTTCATAGATTTTTTTCTTTTTTTTTAGAGAAGAAGCAACTTTAAAGTGTAATTCAAGCATAGAACCAATCACGTGCCGGCCGCTGCAGGCGCCTTGCCTCTTCAATATAGAGGAAGATCCCTGCGAGATGAGAAATTTAGCGAATATGTAATTTATTTGAATATTTTCTATACCTGCCCTTAAAAACTTGGCGTTAGTTAGAATGACATACACTTCACCACATTCGTTACCTTGAGACATAAGATGTGGAGTCTCGTTACCTCAGTAATTACATTAACTACGGCGCCCTTCAAACCGGAACCTAGTGATATTTGCACACTACTGTTTGTCGGTAGATATTAGTGGCTGCGGTGGTATCTATCCTAGACGGTCTCCGGCAATAGAGACCTACCACCAATAAATAATACCATCAGTAACAACATAATCTAGGATTACTAGTGTGGTAACGGGTAATGAGTAAAAAAAGCTACTTTTTTTTCAGTGAGGAAGCAATTTTAACGCAAATGCTGTACGAATTGGATCAAGTGAACCAGACGGCGATGGCGCCGAACAACCGCCCGGGCGTCGAGCGTGGGGACCCCAAGTATTGGGGACGGGTTTACACCAACTTCGGCGACTACGAACCGATTCAATACAGCGTTGGTTACGCTGATCTCATGTTCAAAACCCTGTGATATATAACGCCAGTAGAGGAAACTTTATTTAATATCTTTAATGCAGATATCGTTGCGACGAGACGGTCGTGATGTTCACCTGATGGTAAGCGATAGACCAGGCCATAACTATATAGCTAGTTCGGATAATATACACAACACCACATGGTACTCGTCGGCTTGAGACACAAGATGTTAAGTCTCGTCACCTCAGTAATTTCACTAGCTACGCGTTTCCAAACAGTAATATTTGTACAGTAATAGTTGTCGACTGCAATAGAAGCTGGTGCCTACCTAAAAGTCTCCAGCAACAGAGACTTACCACCAGTAAAATCTACCTCGAACTTGAAATCTATTATTACTATGCGCAAGCGCAGTGGTACATCGCTAACCTTTATTCTCCTCTATTCGTGTCGAAATAGATAATAGAAAATTTTGCTTTAAGTTATTTAAAATAAAAAAAAAACAAACAAAATTGTTGTTCATTACTTAATAACTTCTGTTGTAGTTCAATTTATGTAATTATCTTTGAAAACAGAACATTTTAATTTCTCAGTAATAAAATATTACTTAAGGGTGAATCGAGCTCTTTTGGTTTTGACCCCGGTCTTCAGGGCTGATTTCTTCACCTCGTCGTCTTTCCTCTTGCCCTTCCTCAGTTTTCCCTTCTGGATAATCTCCAGCAAAGGCATTTCTTCCTCGTCCTTTTCATTGGAGAGCAGAGCTTCCTTGTACAGCTGCAGAGTAGGATCCTCGGCAGCGGACTGAGATTTTTTTGGCTCCATCATTTGACCAGAGTATGTGGCGTTTTGGAGCGTTACCTAATAACGAAATAAAACATGTTTATTTGATTAGGTCTTTACATTTTTTTGTTATCGCGAAGAAACCTTTAAAAGACACTTTGATTTTGGTGAAAGCATTAAATAACCCTGGGTCATCACACCAAGAGCATCAAAAGGGGATCACAGTATCTCCTTCCGATTATTGAGCGAAAACAGCCCCAACACATAATTGTATACTTTTTATGCTTAGTATTGGTTGTCAGGGGTGTAAGGGGTCCCGCACAACAATTTACGGGACCCAAGTCAACCTCACCTGTTCGCGGTACACCCTGCTAATGAACAAACGAGGCCCTGGCTCCCACTAACCCGCATTGGGCCAGCGTGGTGGGAAATGGCCCAAATCTCCCCACCAAATGACGATCTCTCGTGCCCGACGTCCCCAGAGGTCATGTTAACGGTAAAGTCGCGGGAAACCATTTTATACGGGCAGCGCAGGTCCGAGCGATTTGAAGATCTATAGGGGAGGCCTATGTCCAGCAGTGGACGTCTATCGGCTGATGATGATGATAATGGGTTAACATTACGGACTCGCCAAATCGTGCTTGGCCAGTGTGGTAGATAAATGGCCTTGACACTTTTCTGATAGAAGTTCACGTAGTGAGAACAAGGTAACGAGACGAGAGTATCTTGAATCTCATGGTTATGCATTGATGGTGCAGTGTAGACAACCTAACTCTTCATTGTTCAGACAAATGTTATTTCACGTTAAACTACCTTTTGTATGGGGCTCAGCATCGCGCCTACCGGGTCGTGGCGACTTTCTTGGCTCGCGAAGGTCTCCGCTAGGAGTTGATCCGCAATGTTATTTTCCTCACTACTCTGGAAGTACTTCCCCATGACCTCCTTCAACTTCTCCATGTCCACTTGCTGCGGTGCTTCCGTGCTGATTTACAGGAGGAATATAGAATTAGGTGGAACATACTTTAAGCGGCGGGCTATCGAGCATAGAGTTTATCATTCGCAATCACAGGCTCCTGTGGCGGCATTGAAAGAATTGAACCCTGATCCTTACGCAACCCTTGACCCCCGTAATTTTAGTGTTTAATTTAATGTAAATATATATATACAGATCAAAATATTCTTTTATTGTATGTAATCGGTGGCAAATGTGTTTTGCCGCAGACCGTCTTGCTACTAGGGCAGAGCCTATTTCTACTTACCAACAGTAATGTGCAAATTGACATGATATAACAAAATGGTGGGTAATTACTGTGTAGAAATTTCCACTAACATATTTACAAAAATATATGAACATAGATATTGTTTCTGGTGGGGGATCTATGTCAGATACTGTATAGATACGTACCGTTGGTTATTTCTTTCGCAAAACAGTAGCGTGCAAACATTATTGTGTTTCGTTTTGAAGGACGCTGTAGCTAGTGAAATCACGGGGGTAACGAGACTAATACCTCAATGACTAGGGGTGATGTATTTTTTAATTAGCGGCTCATTGTTATTAACAGGCGTACCGTCGGACAAAAACCTTGCTAGTCTTGTCGCTCAAACTCGCGCGCTGGTAAGTTCGTCAGTCTGTGTAATGTGTGGTGTTCAAGGTTCACTCACTCGCCGTCCGCTACAACGTTGCAGGAGTGCAGCTGCCGCAGCAGCCGGCGTGCGTTGTGGATCGACGCGCCGAGAGCCCGCAGCGCCGCGCAGCTCACCGAACCGCGCACCGAGCACCACACGAGCGCCCGCCGGAACATGCACAGACACTGCTCTCAATCATAATACTGTATGTTAGGAGACTGCTTCCGAAAACGAAGACAGACAATACTACTAATGACATATTTGATGAGGGGACGGGAAATAATCGATCGTGATTAAAAAAAAATCATCCAGTATGTTAATACAGCTAAATGAAACGAGTTTCATAAAAAAAAAAAAAAACAAAAAAAAAACAGCAATGAAACATAAAATCAAAAACAGCTCGGATCGATGAACGCCCGGGCGCGGCGAGGACGCTCGCTCATCTCGTCGGTTCGTAGAAAAAAAATTGGTCAAACTAACCTCGCGCTTCCAGAGGTTAAGCGCCGCGAGCCGCGCATCTGTGGGAGCCTGCGGCTCGTCCGCGCTCGATCCTGGGCCCACATCCGCGCATGCCAGGCAGCAGTGCCGCTGGACGTGTGGCGCCAGCTCCGGCAGCACCCCGTAGCAGGCCGCGTGCTGCCGCGTCTTGCAATAACTACACCGTAGTAATTCGAAGGGTGCGTGAGTCCGCGATACAGATAAATGGTATAAACGAATTTCAAGACCACCAATAAAAAAGACATGTCAAAGTTAGATTCATAAAAAAATTTACAAAAAGAAATTGAATCAGAAAAAGAAAATAAAAGGAACTAAAAACTGATTACTTTAAATATACAAAATAGTAATAAAAACATAATTTTTTTTTGGACATATAGATAAACTGTAACTTACAAACAGGTAAGCACTCCCATAAGTTGAGAATGTTCGTCAACGGTATACTTGTTACAGGGACACCGGAATACGAATTCAAACCCCGGCCCGCGCGATGTGCCTGCGATAAATCACTAAATATACTGAACAGTCCATTGATTAGATTTTCATATAAAAAATAAAAATTTATAACTGTAGTATCAAACGCAGGATAATGAATATTTTTTACTGAGTGTATATATACCGGTAGACGTAGTGTTGGGAAGCCTTCCACAAGGTGGACCGACGATCTGGTGAGAATCGTGTCAACCTATTGGATGCGAGCGGCGCGGGCCTGATCGATATGGAGATCTTTGGGGGAGGCCTATGTCCCGCAGTGGGCGTCTAGCGGATGATGATGTATATGGCGCTTTCCAAGTGGACCGAAAGGTGGAAGGCTCGAACACGGGACGATTGAGAAGGCCTATGTGTACAATGAACAATAGGTTGACATGATGGTGTATTACAAAGCGAATTGCGTTGTGACATGAAAATTTCTAGTGCGATCACGAGACACCCTGACCAGACCAGCAAGTTTAGTTGGAGTATGATTACTTCAAGCCTACCTGAATAACTGTTCTGTTTAGAAATTTTACCGCTGTGTATCCAGCTGACAATATATGAGAGCCGGAGTACTTGAATCATCATTATCTTAACGCCATATAAAGTTTACAGAAATTATAAAAATTGGAAGTGTTAGTGGTGGTGAAGGTAAAAAGCTCACGTGACTTTAGGGTATGTGCCTGCTATTGTTACATGCATAAGTTATGTTCTAACTTCTCTATGTACAGAAGTCGATAGTTTGAAATGATGATAATGATGAATTTCATTTAAAAACTTCATTCACGATAAGTTGATTCGATCTGGTGTAGGTTGCCGGAAATCGATTGATGCGTGCAGCGCGAGCCCGAGCAGCGTGGACATCTTTTGGGAAGTCTACGTCTACCAGTAGATGTCTATCAACCGATGACGATGATGAAGCACGATACATTATACTAACCTGGCGTTACATCCACATCTTGCGTCATCACCGGCGGATTCTCCGACGCCTAAACATTAAAGGATATAAATATATATACAAGTTTATTCGGTTTAATACACAAAATACACAAAAAAAATCTTAATCCGCCAAATGGGTTATCGACCGCATTCAAATTGAAAATTTTACTGGTGGTATGTCTCGGTAGATTAATACCATCGCAGCCCTTACTTTTGATGTCAAACAGTACTGCGCAAACATTACTAGGTGCCTTCGGAGGGCTCTGTGGGTAGTAGAATGACTAGGGTAACGAGACAATCTCTTACGTCTCGTTATCGGCAGGCGTCACACCCATCAACAGGCGAGTATTCTACACATCTAATAATTTTGTTGTATAAAAGTAACTAAACAGTTATATTTTATGTAATTACTTTATTTTAATAATGAAGCTAGTAAATACTTACAATTGCCTCATGACTGGCTTCGTTGTTGTATTTGAAATAGGACTTGGCTAGGAGTTTGTGGAAGGGTGTCTCTACGCAGCCAACCTTGATATTGTCGTGCGCACTCGGCGCCAGGTGGTCCTCCGATTCGCCCTCGCACCTCGTATACCCTGGCGCCTGGTAGTTCTCTGGTGCATCTTCGCATGTTATTGAGATAATATTTATTAAAAGATATAGATTAGGAACGCCATTTATCAACTGATACCATTTAAAAGTCGACAATCTAGCGAAGGGCAAGGGAAACCGCTAGACACAGGCAGCGTAGAACCGATCAATGTGAAGATTTTTATAGAAGGCCTATCTCCAACAGTAAACATCTATGGGCTGGTAATATAATGATTATGACAAAGATTTAGCAAATGTCATATTACACACACACGCTTACACCCACGCATACTGTGAAGATGCAAGTAAAGTTTTGCCAAAGGCTCGCAGTCTAACGTTAAATAAGCGAGCCAACGAGAGAAGGTCACGGTCAAAATCACACATGAAAAAATATCTGGGACTTAAGAAAAAGTATACAGTAATTAATGTGTAGTTAATATATAGTTCTCACGAATAACGAGCTGCGAGATTTATATACAACAGTAAACATTCATCCGTTAAAATGGTGACGGTGGTTGCGATTTTAGTTCTGCTGACTGTAGCTTAAAGAGTGTCTCTTTCTGTAAAAGAGTGGGGAGAATGACACTCATATATATTACATACATACATCACCTTTGTTATAATATAAACGTATGCTGAAGTCATAGCACGACGGCAACTCTTGCTGACAAGACTGGATCATAACCGTGTAAGCACGGATCATCTCGAGAGTCCTCTCCTTGATATCGTCGAACGTGCATTTTATTGTCTGTTCGATTCTTTTTCGTGTCTTTGTATATAAATTCATGGTCACTCCGCCAGTGTGGTATGTGTATTCAAAAACATGGTACTCGCTAAGGTTCTCCAACTTACACTCGCCATCGTAAAAACACAACGCTAGCTTATGAAGCTAAAAAAACGATTACTTAATAAATGAATTATACAATAAAATGTTTATTTATTATTGTGTTACGCTTTTTACAAGGAAATGGGTAAGTACTACACACAACACCACAAAGCACAGTATTGGACTCAATGTCATACGACCTTAATTGAGAGGTGTGCGATGGACATACCATTGCTGAAAAAAGTTCTCTTCAAAAAAAATTCCATATCGTCCTTCAAATATGACCAGAAACATCATGTATTTGCATTCTTCCGATTGGCGATCAACTATAATAGCCATTCAAACAAGAATAGCAAAAAAATACCTAAGTAAGCCAATAATTTTTATAAATTTAGTACTTTATTAGTGGCCGATATCTCTTGTTACCTACCGCCCGCTGTAATAGCATCATTACCTTCAGATTTCAAAATATCCGTAGTAAAAGAAATTACTTGGTTCCTTTTTGTCACTAAAGTGAATTCGTATATTACGTACGAAAGCAATGCGTCTAAATTATGTGAGCTATTTACAAAAACAATGTACATCCAACTATCACATGACATAATCGTTTAAAACATTCTGTACTGAACGATGAACTTATTCAAACTTACGTATTTTTTATCAAATGCTTCAAAAGCCTGCGTTAATGATGTGCTTAGATATTGTGCACTATCATTACGACATTTCTTCTTTAAAATTCTTAGCTTAAGGCCTCCAAATGTTTCCGTTGTATAACTATCCTCAGGAAAGGCATTTTTCAAATATACTATTTTACTTACTGCAATAACTGTTAATTGTTTCATAAAAGTAACAGAACTCGTATAATTTTCCGTCACCTGTTTTGGAAATATTTTAATCCATTCCGCGACGGCCTGAAATAAATTAATTGCGGTAACAAAAAGGTAAATATGTTATAAAACAATTTCACAAACAATATGTTGCACACTTGTGTAATGGGCAAAGTTGTCGTCGTCATTGCAAATATAAATATTAATTATAATTAATATTACTAAATTATACACGGTTAAACTTTATCGTAAACTACAATTAATTGAAACCGAAACTATTGAATTATAAAGTGAAATTTTATAACGCGGGAAACTATAAATTATTTTTCTTAATTGTGTAGTAAGACAAAAGTCTCAGATTTTATATTAAAATGTCGGTCAAAAAGACACCTTCAAAAATTTAATTAAACCAAAAATAATATTTCTATTCAAATATTTATTGTTAACTTTTTGGTTATGATATGGACTAGTTTTGCACATTAATTAATATTTATAGCTAAAAGATATGTTACTATAAAACCTGGCCGTTTCTCTGCAATAAATATTATTTTCCATATTCAATTTTGACATAAATAATCTAAACAAATGCTCAAAATTATTATGACAATCATTTGCAAGCATTTTTAAACGTTTTAAAATACATTACAGTAAACCAAAAATTTAATATTAAAAGAAAATGCTTTGCCCTGAGGGTACTCAATATCAAAAGGACTCTATAAAAAAGGAAGAAGAAACGTATCATAAGAAAAATCAGGTTCCAGCTGATGGATCAGGCAGCTTAGATTTACATTCATTAAAAAATCCTAAAAATTGGAAGAAATCCATATCTAATTTCTTTCGTGGTCAGCTTCGATCAACTAAATCTAACGATGTAAGTCACATAATATATAAAACTATATGAAAATGTTACAAGTTCAATAAGCATCTATTTTTTCTTTTAATGATAATCTTTTTCTTAATCTTTATCTCTAGAAGTTATTTCTATTTATTTTTTCTAAATTTTGTTACAGACACATTAGTTATTTTATTTTTTGCTAATAAAACTAAATATAGTATAAAATTTAAATAGTGTATATGTTTATTACACAGGGTGATCGACCATCTGGCAGTAACGAAACATTCCATGATAAACAAATAAGCCCTGAACAGAAATGGCAATCACTCGGTAAGGTATTCAGGCGGCAAAGCTTTGCTGAACATTGGAATAAGATGTCCCATAACCAAGGAGAAAGTTCAACTCAAAACAAACGACTTGCTGTTAGAAAAGTAATTTCAAGTTATTTTGGCAAATCTCAAAAAAGTCAACCAACAAATGAAAAATAAGAATTGTTCGTTTAATAAAAACTATTTTACTTTTGCTTTTGTCTTGTTTCTGTATTGGGTATAATTAAAATGTTTGGTCGACAAAACCATTTTATCATATTTTTTTTCTATTGTTCAAAATAAACTATTTTTAACTTTAAATATTTATACAGCTCCGCTATCAATTGATCTCTTAAAACATGAAAACTTAATGAAAAAAATCAAATGTTTATTATGTAAAACTAAACTAATCTATTTCGTCCAACTGCATAAAAATTAGGCTTCTTAGGAAGACAAATCACTGCTAGTAGATAATTTCAACATCTATTAATTATCTGTTAGTGTTAACATCTGACAGTTCTGACAAAGTGTGGGAAAAAAAACGGAAAAAAAGTTGTGTGACATTTCCACAACTAAGAAACTGAATTATATTTTGGCCTTTCGTACAAAATGTTATTAATTTTTATCGCCTCCAATAAACATATATTAGTATGATTTTCTGTTTATAATATTGCAAAACTAGTTAAGTTATTGTTTATTGTAATACAAGTGAATACGCCCTTGAAAACAGTGTAACAAAAAGTCTAAAGTCAGCTTAGCAACAACTGTTCGATCGGTATAATTCCTATTTTAAGGAATATTAAGCGTTGATTGATATTCGGGTGCCTTTAAGAGGTAAGGATGTATTAATATTAAAGGATTCAATTTATTTATATTACTTAATATTTTGTTTAAGTAACACCTTTGTGTACTACCTTGTGTGTAAGTCTTTTTATAGTTGTATATGTATATTTAATGTAAACCTATTACAATGATTGGCGACGACGTTTGCGATAAATCTGAACATTCTCTCTGACATACTATTAAATTTGATGCTATTTTAAAATGAACAAATACACTCGATTTTCTTATTAGTTCTCATTTAAATAATATGTGTATGTTAAGATATATTTATTTTTAGACATTAAAGTAAATAGTTCTAATAATTCACATTACTTTCACTTTGAAATATTATTTATCATGTGAAATAATATTAGGAAGAACAAATTATCAAGTAATTTTTTTTATTGCCAAAATAAGCATTCAGTATTATCAACAAATTAAAATATTTACCAACAAAACTGAACTTTAAATCAGATTTTGTTAAAATATTACCTTAAACCCAATTTCTGTAGGAAACTTACAATATGTCAGCAAAAGACCTGCAAGTGTTAACTAAATTAATTACAAACTACTTAGAATAGACATATAAAATTTAGAAAGATTGTATTTGTTCAAATATTCTCAAATCATTAAGCAAAAAATTATAATTGCTCAGAAGATATCATTATAACAATGCTTTTTTATGTATAGATTTTATAAGTATTATATATTAGACCAGTGAGCAATGTGGGACTGGCCAATGTGGAGATCTTTTGAGGAGGCCTATTTCCAGCTGTAGACATCTATTGGCTGATGATGAAATATTACATGTATTTGGTAGCCAGTGAAATTACAGGTGTAATAAGATCTAACATTTTTTGACTCAAAGTGATAACCATAATATGGTGCAGTGTATATTATCTAATTACTAGTGTTATATTCTTATAAATAATTTTATTACCACCAGGTGAAAGTCACACTCGTCTTTCTGTTTGATTAAATAAAAATCTTGTAAATGCATCATTGATTTCCGTCAAAACATTACCAAAAGTATACATATTGTAAAACCATAAATAATGTATTTATTATTTATGCAATAAAAATATTAGTAATATATATTTTATGGTGGAACTATATGTTGAGTGTTTTTAACCCTTTCCTACATTTAAAAGCAAAAGTGGTACCACCAGTGGTCTGTGTGACAATTTCACTAATTTGCAGAAAAATGTGGAATACTTATAATACTAAGTTATGTTTTAAGATGCATTTGAACATAATATATAACAACATATTTTATTACACTTTATTAATAAGGCTTTCATAATTTATAACTTGTTTATAAGTTGTTAAAATTAATAGTTTAATAATAAGGTATATTCTGTGCTCTTGGAATACAGTTTTATTACAAATATATTTAACACTTAAATAATCTTATTAGTGGTAGTTTCAGATTTTCAGATTCAGATCAGGTAGTTTTCAGATTTTGTTCCAAACTATTATCTATAAAAGTAAAAACATTAGTAGTTACAACCTAACAGCAGTAATATAACTAAACAGGCTATAAAACAATTGATACAGCTTATTACCACTATTCTCAATCTTAAAACTGCTCATGTTTTAGTTTCTTTTTTACTTTGTATTGAGTACTGGAAATGGTTGAAATAGATTGTTCGAAGAGTTGGATTTGAAATCTATTATAATAAATGTTTGATCCGAATATTTATATATATAATTAACAAGTTTTTAAAAAATGTATATTAAATGTTACAATATGCAAGGTAATGTATTGACATTGGTATGAAATAGTACATGTTACAAAATTATTTTCAATAACCAATTATCATTGAAATCTAACATTTTATAAGATGATCAATATAATTTGTATTTGTGCTATGCATATGCATTGTGACGTCATCTATCGATTTTAAGAATTGGGTGAGCCATTGTATGAGTAGAAGGGCAGGGCATTGGAACCGTTATATTTCGTTTAAGAATATAAGAAACTAGTATTAATTATATTGATTATTTTCAGATGATTGGAGAGAATGCTTGGAGTTACAAGAAACAAGAAATAAAAATATTAATTTGATAGGTTTCTAGCTTTTGTAAGTATCCAATTGGTGCTTTTTTGTAATTGTAAGATGATCACTAGACGATGGTTCCACCCATCATTGAATGGTGTCGATGCAGAAAAACTGCTGTTGGAGTGCGGACGCGACGGCTACTTCCTCGCTAGGCCCAGCATGAGCAATAAGGGAGACTTTACACTCTCTGTACGCAGGGGTAAAGAGGTGACACACATTAAAATACAAAACAACGGCGAGTTTCTTGATCTTTACGGCGGCGAAAAGTTTGCTACTCTATCGGAACTTGTCCAACATTACATGGACAATCAGGGTCAGCTACGTGAAAAAAACGGAAATATCATAAGGTTGAAGACACCACTTAACTGCGCGGATCCAACGACCGAACGCTGGTACCATGGACAGTTGACTGCTAAGGAAGCCGAGAGGATGATGCTTGAGAACGGGAAAAATGGCTCTTTCCTCGTCAGAGAGTCTCAGAGGCAACCCGGTGACTTTGTTTTGTCGGTGAGAACAAGGGATCGAGTCACGCACGTTATTATCAGAAGAAAGGATAACAGATACGACGTTGGTGGAGGAGAACAATTCGACGATCTCGTCAGTCTGATTGAACATTACCGAAACTATCCAATGGTCGAAACTACCGGCGAGGTCCTACGACTCATACAACCGTTTAATGCCACGCGAATTCAAGTAAGACACTTTCACACGCGCGTTAAGCAATTACAAAAAGAAAACGAAGGACCCATCGAAAGCATGGCGTACAAGCAAGGTTTCTGGGAAGAATTCGAAACATTGCAAATGATGGAGAATTTGCAGTTGTTTGACAGAATGGAAGGCTCTAAACCGGAAAACATTAGGAAGAACAGGTATAAGAACATAATACCGTTTGATCACACACGCGTGATTCTGCGCGACATTCCGCTCGACGCCCCCCCTGGCGCGGACTACATTAACGCTAACTACATCCGATGTGAAAATATTGATCCCAATTGTGATGGCCAAGACTTGAACGGGAGTTTTGAAAATAACTCACCGCAAAATAGAGACGGTGCAACTTCAAAAAATAATAAGGACAAATTATCGCCCAGCCATACGAGCGTTGTAATTACTGAAGAAAAACCCAAAGAGACTGCAAAAACTCAACAGAATGGTACTCATAAACCTGCACCATCGTTTGTTCTTCGCACGAATCCGAACTATGTTAATACCACGATTCCGAAATGTGCCCCCGTCCCAGAAAATGGAGACGCCGAACACGTGTATAACAAAATTTACATCGCAACCCAAGGTTGCCTGTCAACTACAGTATATCAATTTTGGTCGATGATTTGGCAAGAGGACGTCCGTATAATAATCATGACTACGAAAGAGATCGAACGGGGGAAGGTAAAGTGCGAGCGCTACTGGCCCGACCTTAATAAGACGGAGGTCATAAAAAAATATACAATCTTCAACGAATCGGAGTCATCAACACAGGATTACACCCTGAGGCGTTTTGTTGTTACGAAAAAAGATGATCCCAGCGTCAAACGAACCATCTACCATTTTCACTTCACCGCATGGCCGGATCACGGTGTACCGTCAGAACCTGGACGTGTATTGAACATCCTCTTGGACGTCAACTACAGACTACAACAAATAATGACTGGACAAGATCCTCCCCTCCAGGCGGTCGTCTGCGTGCACTGCTCCGCCGGCATCGGCAGAACAGGCACATTCATAGTCATCGACATGATTCTTGACCAAATAAGAAAGGAGGGTTTTGATTGTGAAATAGATATACACCGCACAGTGCAAATGGTGAGAGATCAGCGCTCCGGTATGGTGCAAAACGAAGCCCAATATAAATTTATCTACATGGCTGTTCTGGAGTTCATTGAAACTGAAAAACAAAGGGTCGGCTTGGGTCCCGAAACCGCCCAGGACTCGCCCCGTACACGTCCGCATCCGGTACCTTTTTTATGAATCGAGCTAAGAAGGCGAAGGAGTTCATCACGAAAGTTTTATTTGTCGGCCATGTAGGGGTTCGTAGGTTTTAACGTATCACAATACTATCGTGTATCTCGTAAACAGCAAATATTCAATATTCCTTGGCTATCTATTATTGTCAATAAAAATCAGTAATTCAATTTAAATGTGACACTGTACGCTAGTACTACTGTAAAAACTTAGAAAACGTTCAGCCTTCAGAATAATGAACATATTACTTTTTATTTACACACATTCGTGTTATGGTCGCGTGTTGAACAGCAATTAATATACCCCCCTAATATTTAGTAAGCGTTACGAATTGGACTTGTAAGTCAAATCGATTTTTTCCCTTTGAAAAAACCGGGGAACATTTCCTTAACATACTAACGTAACATTGAACAGATTAAAAAACAAAAGTACTGTCTACTTATATTTTGAATATTTCGGTTAAATATTTTAAATTTTGAATACTATTCCTGTAAGTTTCCTTTTCATAAGAATTCTTCTGCGTGACCATGTTCCTGGGTCACATTTTCCATTTAAGCTTTCGTTCAGATTTATTATATCAAAAGATCTTCAAATACACATCACTAGCAGATACTACGTTAAAGTGTATGAAAAGTTTTTACTATTTTATTATTTATAAACAATTTATGACTAACATCAAAACGGAGACCTGATAATGTTTCAAATGATTGCTTTAATATGTACTATATGAAGTCAGGAGTTTGGCTTCTATGTGATCTCGAATTGGATTTTGAATTACACAGAGTATATATATATTTTATTTCGAAGACATATTGTCGTTGACACAGATAAGAAATGAATGAAATAAAAACAATGTCTAAATAGCTTTATATATAAATTGGCAATGGTTTTAAGAATACCCCAAATGTACAAATTAAAAAGGTTTATTTTCTTTTTATATGGTAAAGCGAGCAAGATGTTCGCCATTCATAAGTATATACGCCTGCCTATAACAATGTGGCGCTAGGTAAGATGATGTACACTGCGCCACGATCTGCTTGTCGCCAAGAGACCCATGATGTTTAGTCTCGTTACCCCAGTAATTACAATAGCTACAATGCCCTTCAAAGCGGAACACAGTGTCTTTGCGATCAGTAAAATTAAAGGTTTTACTGTGCTGTTGTATAAAAACTCGATGTTTATTTTTATTAATGCTGTAAATTTACAAAGATGTAATAACGTCAAAATCCATTTTTATAGTCTTTTTATTTAGATACGTCGATCAAGACTTTTAGATTGTTCTTTTTTTTTTTGTATTTTTCAAAGTGAAAAATGAGGTGCTTTATTTGAATATATTGTGCCGCGCTTCGCCGCGGACGTTGGTGCGATGTTTTTTTTTTTATGAAATTTATTTTCTGTTTGTAAGCGTAGTTATGATGTAAGCGGATAGCATCGAGTAGTGGAATTTCTTGATGGAACCTTGGGAGTCGGTGAAATATATTACATTAAATATATATATTGAACGAATTCATACGATATATTAAGTGCTACATTTCCAGAGTTTTGATGCGTTTATTTATTATTTCCTTTTTTTATACATTTAATAAGATAAATAAGTTTAACGGCATAATAACCTTTGTGAAGGGTGACTGTTTAAGTACGAGCCAAGGATGAAAATTTTGGTTACGCCTAAAACCTAATATCTTTAAATAGATGGGATTAATAATTTTTTTTTTTTGGACGTCAGGCAACTTCAGCAGGGAGGTAACTAAATGGCCTTGACTCTTGTGGGAGAAAGCCTCGAGTCCCATTTGTGGGAACATAAAGATGGTTTATATTATTAACAAATTTTCTTTTGTAAGAATTAAAATTGTTGTAAATATTATTTAAACTAACGTATATCCAAAGCAATAGGCATAACTGAAGTAATGCCACGCCGTTGGACGGGAACATGTGAACAAGCGGAACTGTTATACAATAGAGATTCCAAAAGAGTCCAAAAATATAGACAGTTCAAACATTTAATGTATTTTCTTAGTTCATTGATATCTTAATTAAATCATAACAACTGAGATAAATAATGGAAGAATATGTCGTTCGGATGATTTCTCATTTAAATGTTCGAATGTTTCGCATTTCACACTTTATAAACAAAATGGTTGAAATATTTATCAATTATTAAAACATGTATAGATAAATTTCTTTAAATGATTTTTATTGCACATATTTTTCACGAACTGAACTATATGAAGTTATTTTCAAACGATTCAATTTATCGCATTAATTAATATTAACTCTGTATCGTTAAATTTGCTAATCGTTATGAATTATATTTCCTTTAACATAACAAAAGTAATTGTAATGTGTATACATATAGTGTAGCTTAGTCATCACTATTATTTTTGGATATAGTAATCAAATTGGCACTGTATACCACAAACGAGTTCCAGTGTCAGCTGACATGTTAATTTAATAAATCAAAACGTTTATTGCAAAACTTTTCAAGTATATTATATTAATTAGTAAGCATTCAAAAATTATACTTAAAAATTATGAATTTGCATATCTATATGGAGAATAATTATATTAAAGATTTACAAATATATTATGAGGTATTCTGTTGAAAAGTAACATATATTTTGAATTCTTTTAATAAGAGTTAGATATTAAACGTAGGTGCTAAATTATGTGATTACGGACATTCAAATTCAAAATTCCACTGCTGGATTCGTCCTGTACCATTTTACGTTGTTGGCATTTTGATTATATACATATATATATATGTATGTGTGCTATATTCCAATTTGTAAAGCTGAGCTTATGTACTTGACAGCAAGGAAGTAAATAAAAAAAATAAATTATGTTATCTGCTAAAGATATATGTTGTGTTATTTAATAATGAATAAAATGTGATATTGCATATGGGCATATTTTATTTCATAAACACATTCTTCATTCAAAATTACAAATGGAGACATGGTAAATCATTTTTAACTGCCTCCAGGTAAATAGCTAAGCATTATGTTTTTCCGAACCCACTAGCACCCTCATTACAGTGTTACTAAGCTATGGTTGCTTACAATTAAAAGACGGAGTATTCTAGATGGGGAAGCTTCTCCGTTTACAGCTTTAATGTTACATAACACCAGGTGAAATTGTAGTCGTGTTCATATATTGTAAACAAAAATACTTAGTAACATTAATATTTGTTAAGAGTATTGTAAGGTTAAGAAACACTCAATGGCCCAAAACATGTCTTGTATCTATCTCAAGTTATAAAAATATTCTTTATAACATCAATTTTTGATCCTTTTTTCTGAATGATAAATTCAACATTAGATTGACAATTTAAGTATTTAATTATTATTGTCTCCTCTTTCTAAGGCATCAAGAAAACAAGAAATTGTTTAAAAAAATCATTTAGTTTCTAAATGTTTAATAAATCCAAATAAACTTAAAATATATTTAACATAATTTTCAATTGCAAATATATTGTGTCAAATGTGTTAATCATTTAATATGTTATCTAAACTTGATCAATACATTTTATTCTCGCTAATGACAGGTCTCGAGATACAGCAAAATTGTAGTCATGTAAAAATACCCCTGCAAACAAGAAGCTTAATAAATTTTTTACTGTTTGTTTATTACTAGCTTTTTCAATTTTTTTTTATATTTCTTAAATTTGATTTTATTAAATAAAGGACAATCTCATATACTAGTATTTATTTGACAGTCATGAAACAAGACCTTTGTCTCATAGTAAATTATATGCTTGCACATAATTATGTAAAGCGTTGGTTTAGGAGATATTGCAACACATTGTGAACATCTCCTCGAGTCAAAATGTTAAATCACATTTCACTAATACATTATTGTTTGCTATTTATATGGTTCTTGACCTTCCATCCCTTCGTGTTACCTTTCTATACAACATTGATAATATCTATAACTATTTGTTTCTATATATATATCTCCATTGTACATTGTGGCTGGTATGATCCAAGTAAAAAAATATTGAATGTTATCCAATACTTTCTTCATATCTGATATTCCTAATAAAAATTTCTCATGATTACAATACATATTTATATATAAAAGGTGTCATTCAATCTTTTGAAAATGCTACTTCATAGTTATATTAGCAATAATATTCTCACAATTACTGTCCCCATAATTTAAAGCATTATATAAATTATTTAATGATTGAAATTAACACCTAATCATCATTATTTACTTGAATTTCTTCAATACCATCACTTTCAGTCACAAGTGCTCTCTCCAAAATGACTCGTCCCTCTTTATATCTGAAATAACATAACAACAACTTTTATATATATTTTAATAAAATAAAAAAATAATTTACCGTAACTATTGTACACACAAATATTAAACAAAAATATCTTTATGCAAGAAAAAAATAAAAAAATTTCTGAATATTATACTAAATATAAAAATGAGTAAGACAAAATAGCTGTACTAGCTTTAGACTCCATTATGATTATCTACTACAGAATGTTTTATAAAAGTAGTAACCTTTGATTCTCCTCAGTAGCAAATTCGTACACCCAACCAAGCTTATTGGCGCAGTTTTTGCAGGAGACGTCGCGCACCATATGGCGGCCCGTAAGCATCACTCTGTCTTGCACTTCTGAGTACACAAGGTTCACAACCTTATGGAATAGAAAAGCTCGCCCTGTGATAAGTAATTCGTATAAAATACATACACTGTGCGATTGAAATTTTCGAACAAACTAAAATATTACAATTAATACTCGACTGTTCAACTGACAACAAATAAATAAATTACATAATTATATATGTGATGAAATATGCAAATAAATTGCAAAATATAATAATTACTTAAATCAAAACTGTAAAAGATGAATCGTTAGGAACAAAGGAGAGATTCATAAGTTTGTCCTTTTAAATATTAATATTTTCATACCAGTCGCCCCTGTGAATCTAGTGCTTATTAACTCGGCGCGATTAGTTAAGTTAACATCACAGGTAGCACATGAGAATAAACGCGTCCCACCGATATGATGGAGGAATATTTTACCCATTTTCTTTGTTTTCAAAACATAAAATGACAACTGTGATACGTAAAATTTGGAGATTGTCGTAAACATGGAGTGATTGATACGTTCCGTTCAACGTATGTTGCAAGTTGGAATTATTAATACAATTCCTAATATAAATTATGAAATCACCGTTAATTATCCTCCGTCGTTAAAAATCAGCGCCAGAAACTAAGTATTACAATGCTTTTAAAGTATTCTCAATACTTGCTATAAAAAATTTAACAATTAATCTCATAAGGAACAAAAGCAACCATTTAAAACTAAAATGTTCAACAGGGAGAGTAAAAGGATAAAACGGGGATAATTAAATTTTTATTGAAGTATTATATAAATTTAACTTGTTGGCCATTTTTATGCGTTTTGTGATAGCAATATCAATAATGTATTCAAAATCCCACGAATGAAAGAAAAGTGTATACCATTTCTGCTTCAAAATATTGTCAATATATTTTTACATGTTTTGATTAGATTTACCTGTAAAAGCTGTGTTTTAATGGCAACTGATTTATAAACAAGTTGCTTAGCAACAGCGTTAATTCTATTTGTTAACATTGCGTAATATTGTTAATATTTAATTTGGCCTCATCGCATAAATTAAAATCATTTGGTAGATTTCTCATAATGGATAACATTAAAGAAGATGCTATTCATCATACAGCTTTGAAATTGGCAGAAGAAATAAAAAATCTGTCTATTTATAAATCTTTTTATAGTGATATTCAGGTAGGCAACAAATTAAATAAAATGGGGACAAATGTCCTCATATATTAAAAGAATTTTATCAACCCGACTACCGCGTGTAATTTTATACACGTATAAACTACTTTAATGTTAATTTTATCACCTTAACATAATTGTTCATCTACACATCATCAGCCTTAGATATCCCGACCTGGACTTCCTCTTAAGGATTTTCATATCGATTAACCTCGCATAAAAAGGTACAATTTTATATCTAGTTTATTGCGTGTCCAGAAATTAGTGTCATCACCAGGAGTAAAAAAAGAAGATTTCAAACAAAGCTTACAGCAAGCAATGAAAGAAAAAGGGCTTGATACAAAATTAAGAAACACTGTTTACCATTGGGTTCGGACACAAAGCAAACAAACCGTGAGTTACAGGTGGCGATTTATATTTCAAGTTGTAATTCCAAGAAATTATTATTATGTTATCATTTTTATAGAAATTAGATCCTCTGACATCATTATCAAAAGCCAGTGCTCAATGGGAGAAAAGGATACACAAATCATTAAATTCTATGTGTTCAGATTTAGAAACTTCTTTGGCTAAATTAAGACCGCAAAGTGAACAAGAAGACATTTCGGACAAGTGGAATGAATTAAGCACATATAATTTGGGTGAGAAATAAAAACTCAATCTTCATTATAGTAGTTTTCCCGAATTTCTATAACCATAACAAGTTTGTATTATTTGAAATGAGATTTTTTAATACAGGCGTAAACCATTTGCTTTAATTTTATTATTTGTTGCTTAGGTAGCTGAATGTCACAGAAAATGTTTAAATTTTTTAATGACTCTTTTCTTTATTTGTACAAAATTTATTAAAAGATTCATAATCATTACTTCAGGCTATTGTTGTCCACTGATGTCTTTGACCTCCGCTATTTCAGCTGCGTTATCACTCTCTATATTAGTCATATTTTTTAATCATTACTACTTATTTTAATTAACAATTTACTTCTAGGTTTTATTTTATTCAATATTTTTTTATATATCTGTTTAAATATAATTTTATTTTTAGACCTTTCAAAGTACAGACCAGTGTACGCACCTAAAGACTTTTTGGAAGTCTTACTTACATTATCGGGATATGTTCCATATACGAGAGAGTAAGCAAAATAAATCTCAAATATTATTAGATTTTTGTTTATTTATATACTTATTAACAGTTTAATTTCAGAGACGAGCCTAAGTGGGAATTTGCACATCTTCCGCTTCAAGTGAAAACGTTGGATCAATTGGTAATATATATACTTTTCATACTGCCCTTTGCAGCCGAGGTGGAGTCGCGGAGGGAGTACCCTCTGCGACTAACAACGGGTGGCGGCCGGCCCTACATCGGATCCGCCGCAGGGAGCCGGGAGATCTTTCTTGGCTCCTATGGCCTATGGGCGATGGTTTCGGGGGAATCCCTTGCCCGCGTAACAGCAGTAGGCCGAAGAAGGGGCGCGCTGTATGTTCCGGCGTGCCTCTGCGGAGATAGAAAGGAACGGTTTATCCCTCCCTCCCGAGGTGGGGCTGCGAAAGCGCCCAACGCCGGCAAGGTCGCAGATGGTGCGAAAGCATTCCCGTGCCATCAGGCTATATATGAACATCGTGGAGGTTTTAGTCCGTGCAAGTCCGAAATAACCGGTCCTTCTCCCCGCGAGGACGGGTATGCGCAGGCATTTCCTAGACGTTAATCATGTGGGCAGAGAAGGACCAATCCTTGTAGAGATCCTTAGGGGATCCCTATATCCAGTTGTAGACGTCATTCGGCAGAAGATTGATTTTATTACTTATCATCAGTTGACCGACCCGTGCGTCACTTAATGAAATAAAGTAAAATTAGAACAATAAGAGAGCTAATTATTACCATTTTGCAGCGTAAAGAATATCCAGAGTGGGCGAGTGGAGAGCCGTTATTGGGGGCGCATCCCGACTCCAATTGTGGGTCGGGATGCGGCGCCCTTGCATCAGAGCGCGCGTCGCTGGGGGCGCGCGTGTCGGCGCTCCGCTACGCGCCCGTCGCGCAGGAGTTCCTTAAACGCGGCAGCCCGCACTGCCTCAGAGCGGGACTCTGGGCACAAGTTTTAGGCGTCGAAATTACTCAGAAGGTACACTGGATTAGCTGGATTTTTTTACACAACGGCGCGATTAACCCAGCAAAACATAATGCGCCGTTCTATATACAAATACCTTAATTATAAAATCAAAAACAAATATGTATAAGACTTTTCGCGCTGTTAACGAGTTCATAATTAAATAATTTTCCCCTAGGAAATTGATTACTTCAATCAACTTAAAATAAACGTCCTTGAAGTGGATCTTATGATAGACAAACTTATATTCAAGGATGTGCAACTAACCGCCTCTAACGACGATCAGTACTTTGTCTTTGAAGATCTACTTTATCAGGTTAGTGGTTGTTTGTTACTTTTTAAACATATTTTAACATAAGTAAAGTTTATAGTACTGTATAGTTATTATTGTTCTTTATAAATATTCATTAATTTTAGAATAAATTGACGTGAAACATAAAATACTTTGTTACTAAAATGAAAAGTAGTAAATACCCATGCAAAATTTGTGTTCAGGTGATGCTGTGTTTCTCTCGCGACGGCGCAGTGTTGCAGCAGCTGAAAGGTAACGTGGGGAACTCTATATCGGTCACCATTAAAGGCAAGCCTACGTCGCCAGACAGTAACACCGTCTTCCCACCGAGCGGTATTATACCATTCCACGGTTTCTCCATGTATGGTGAGAAATTTTCCTTTAATGAATAGTATAACAGACAAAGAGGCAATTGGATATTTAAGGAGACTGCTCATAAATTTGTAATTTTTTTTGCAAGTATATTTTATTTTTAGCTCGCTGGCCTAACGGTTAGAGCGTGCGGCCTTCATTCCGAAGGTCGCGGGTTCGAATCTCGGCATGTACCGATGACTAATATTTAAGTTATGTACATTTATGATCTTTAATTACAACAGTGAAATACAAACGGTGAAGGAAAACATCACGAGGAAACCTGCGCATGAATTAGAATATATTTTAAGGTGTGTGACGTCAGCAATCCCACATTGGGTCCGGGTGGTGACTATGGCCCATCGTCCTCGTATTGAGGGTAGGCCTGTGCCCCAATAGTTAGGACGTAAATTGGCTGTTGAAAAAAATTTTATATTTTATTCCGAATTAATGTAAAATTGTCTCTTTTAACAGCCACACCTTTCTGCTATCTGTACGACGAGCCGGTACAACTGTATTATACGTTTCGCGCTTTCTACATCCGCTACTGGCACCGCCTGCATTACATTTCAACACATCCGCAGGTGATCACTTACCAAAATATGTAGATCAGTTAGCACTGAAATAAATTTTATCTGGTTGTAAGTGGTAATTTTAGGTCACTGTTGCCGGAAATCGTCTTGTCATTCTATCAAATAAAACAAAAATCCTATTGAACGGTTTAAAGCGGACCTTGTGTTTTAATTTACGTCCATAACTTTTATGATTTATAATTTAGTAGGGTAAAACATAATTGTATTATATTCATTTAAGTATATTTGTACTTATTGTATTCCAGAGTATTGTATCACTGTGCCTTTTGTACGAAAGGCTTTTAGAAGCCAACGAACCTCTGCTTTGGATACACTTCAGGAATATTAATATTAATCCGTAAGTAATCAAGTTCATTAGTAAATAATTAAGACAAGTATTTTATTTGTTAACATTAATCCATTTGTTACAGCATAAGAGTGGTATTTAAGTGGTTAATGCGAGCTTTCAGCGGCCATCTTCCACCAGACCAGCTGTTATTTCTATGGGACGCCATATTGGGCTACGACTCGTTGAACATTCTGCCACTACTCGCGGTCGCTATTTTAAGTTTCAGGAAGGAGAACATATTTCAAGTCAACACTATACAAAATGTGGACGCTGTCTTAGCAGACCTTTCCACGATACCGATAGTACCCTTATTACAATTAGCTTTGATAAAACCTTAAGGCAAGGAAAAGTTATTTTAAAATAAATTTATTAGTCATTACAATATTTTTATTTACTCATTTTATACTTTTCTTTTATTCAATGATGCGATGAAACGAACAGGATTCTGATAGTAAATTATGCTACGCTCCACAACGATGTGGATTTTTTTTTGTTTCGGTGGGGAAATCTTCGAAAGATACCCTGCTTCTGGGGTGTCAGGGTTTTGAAATTTTTACTTGTTAAATCCCCCTCGGTGCTCTGCATCAGTGCATTCGGAGAGGATCCGGGTTCTCTCATAGAACGCTCCGGTACCTCTCTACACCTTTAAATGTCTGTGAGGAGGGGCTCAACTCTCCTAAGCAGTGGTAACCTACCTATATGTATACTTTAAATTTTCGTTACGAAATAAAACAGTAAAAATTGTTCAAACTTCTATTTCTTACAAACAACGCACCAATTTCCTTCCTCGTAAAAGCTTTTTTCCACTAACAAATTGGATAATTCGCAAAGTTGATCCAATTCACCTTCTTCGAAGACATGGTAGAACCTAAGCAACGTGTTTTCTGGCTTATTCGCTAGCTTTTTTTCTTTCACGCTCCTTAACTTCCAGGGTACAAGAAGGTCTTTATGTTGGAACTGAGTTCTGTTCTCGTGCACGGGTAGGTTTAAACCAGCCACTTCGACAGTGCTATTATTTTGAATGCCATCTTCCTTTTTTTTACTGAGGTAGTTTGATCTAGTTTGATCCTTGGCCCACACTGTGATTAAGGCGCGACCTCCTGGACGCAGTAACCGTGCTATGGTTGCAACTGCTTGGGCTCTTCTCGACTTTAAAATAAAATTTAAAATAAGAACTTGAGCTTCTAATGTGAAATTTTAATTCTACCTTCAGGAAGTCATGGTTATATAGAGACTTTTTCCCCCTTGGTGGATATCCGTAACGCTTTGAAAGGCTATGGAATTTTGTTTCGGAACACAGCAGTCCTCAACCTCGAGTATAATGAAAATTTTAAAGTAGACAGATGAAAAGAATTTAAATCCTCAAGTGAAAAGGTTACCTAAAATAAAAAAGAACTGACCTGACTGCTGAAGTGGTGAATCACCGCGATGCATATGACGACATCTGAGCAGCCGTTCTTAAATCCTGTGTGAAGCAGATCAAGCCGCACGCAGTCTGCCGTAGGCACGCTGCTAGTATAACTCCTGCACTCTTCCAGCAGACCACCGCTGCGCTCACCCGCTATCTACAAAAGAGGGCAGTATGAATCAACACTCAGACCATAGGTACAGAGATTTTTGATAGCTTACGTCAAGTGGTGGACAAATTCCAACTATTGCCTCAATTATACACAACAATGATGATGAATATAGATTTTGCTATTATAATAATCACCTGTAGCAGGTCGTTCCGTTTGAGGATGTTCTTGCCGTTGCCAGCTCCAAGGTCTAAAAGCACCGAACCGGATGGCACTTCACGCAGGAACTCTACCACCTTCGGCCAGGCCGTGTGACGCGTACTGCTAAAGTGCCTTGAGATTTGTTCGTACACCTGGCATATGGAATAAATGATTACATCCCTCTAGATGTATAGAACTTGCTAATAATAACTAGGAAGTAATCAGCAATTTTACAGCTCATTGCACTCATCATCATGTTATACATTGCACACGTGAGAAACAGACACACCACCATTGTGTGCTAGTAATTACATAATATCACAAGAATATATATGAAAAGTATACTACTATATCATTTTATCTTGGTTTCTCATGATGTTAAGTAACAATGTGGCTGTGGTACCTACCTAGGCTGTCTTTGGCAACAGAGACAAACCACCAGTAAATTATGTAGTAAAAATATCTACTGTATTAATTAAACTTAACAACAAGTGAATCTAAGGTTGTATTGGTGCCTGTTGATTTTTATAAACATGTATTAAGCTAACCTGATGAACATGTAGTTCCTCTAAATTTGAAGCAACAGCATCATCGAATTCATTCACAGACTTTTGTGTTACATCACACAGTGTTTTATATGAACATTCACATTTCCCGCTCCTCGTCCAACGAAATGTAAGAGATATCCTTGTCTGCCTATTCATGGTGTCGTTTGTGATAATTTTAACATGCTGGTTATCATTCAATATGCGGTGTTCAATAATAGGGTCCCAAGATCGAGGCTGAATACCATGCTGCCAGTCATATCTGTTTAAATATTGATTAAGGATTTCAGACATAAATAGTAATCCCATTGATGTAAAAAAATCAAAGCACAGATTTCTTTTTAAAGATAATTTTCTTCACTATTACTGTCTTTTTTGTCAGAGACATTTTAGATGTCAGAAAATAGATTTAAGTTTATTAAACATTACAGAGTTACAATAAATACTGTACCACCACAATGATAATTCTTGTGAATAGGCTTAAAACATCTTGTTCTGCAAGAATGTAAGGAACAGAAAAATCAGTGCTGCTTCAAATGTGTCAAAAGGGAGGCAAACAAACATGTTAAAAAGAAATAACATACCTGGCAGCACCCTGCATTATTAATAAAGATCTTGGGGGTATGTGTATTGGTACATTCTTGCCACTGTGATGTTTCCAGTCCATGACTACAGATGAACCAAGTGATAGAGACAGTATAGTATTTCCAAATGGACTGTGCTTGTCCACATGGGAAGGGATACCTTGAAAGTTTACAATTAAAATTTATAAAAAAACACTATTGATAATTTTTAAGAGTAGACTTTTCTACTTAAGACTGAAGTTGAGTAATTTTTTTTAATATGTACCTGAACAAATTTCAAACTATTAACATATTTAGATTACTCTTGTATTAAGTATTGTTCAATAATTATTTTGAGCTATTTTATAATTATTAACTTTATGAATATTTACCTTGACCTGGAACATACTTATTGACAGTCAACTGATCAGGGGGAGGCGAGACAATACCATATTTTTTTAATCTTGTCCATAAAATATTACATTCTTTCGGAATCTCCTGAGACAGTGGTGTATTTAAATCTACATCATTACTCCCATATCGGAATTCATAGCCGTAATGCCTCACTTGACGATTTTTTAAGTATGACACTGTGTCCTCCCAATCAAAGAGTTGTATAAATGTTTCTTCTTCATTTACATTTACAAAATCTTCTATTAACTGCAGACCATCAGGATTTTCATGTGGGCATATAATTTCAGTATTTGGAACTAAAATGAAGAGAACAAATTGTTTAATAAAAAATGTAATAAGTACCATCTTTCTATAACATCATATAAGTTTTGTTTTATACTTACCATTATCAACATAACACATATACAAAAATGTATCATTATGAAAACATTTTTTTCCATTATATCTATGGAAAAATGATATAGCACTATCCTTATTATCAAATGCCAGGTAAGAGTGTGATTCTCCTTTCTGTGCTATAAAATGTTTCAGCTTTACTGATGGCAACGTATTTAAAAGATTCACTATATCCTCTTTTACTAGGCCCGTAGCTTGACCAATGTTACATAGAACAACGTTCTGAAACGTACAAAAGAAAATAAAATTCCATTGCATAAATTGACCTAACCAGTAAATATTAAAAGCCAAACATCGTTATGGTATAAAACCGCATTAAGTATGAATTAAATTGCTTACAAATTAAAAGTTAATAATCGTAACATACAGACTCGGGCTTTAAAGAACATGTAACCCCTTTTGATGAGAGCAATCTGGCTGCAAATCTTTTGCATTTACGATCAAGTTTTTTGTCTTCATTCATTTTATATCGAAAACGTTTCAATCACAATCTCTATATCGAAAGTGTTCAATTTTATTTATATATAACCATAAATTTTTTATTGTTTCCTGGTAAGACGTCAATCCTAATAATAAATATACTCTGTGAAAAATGTTTTTTTTTTAATTTTAGTACTTTTTCAATTAATATTTCATTTGATTTTTAAATATAAAATAATGTTTATAAATACTACCTTATGATTTAAAAATATTATAAGTATTTTATAATTACACGAATAAACAAAAAACAAATAAGATTTTCCACGAAAAACATTTTAAAGGTTTTTAAGAGGCTGCACGGTCTTTACGTCATATACAGGCAAAATGTAAAAATGCTAAGCAATAAATAAACATTGTACTTTTTTATCAGCTTTAATTTAGTATCATGCATTTCTTTATTGCTATCTAGATAATAATATGAAAACTTTATGACAAGAACATGACAACTAATAAGGTATACTGTATATAGAATTTTTTATTAAAAACGTTTACATTATCAAAAATATATGTAATAAAGATGATTTTTAATTTTTTAGGAAATAGCAAATTACAAGAAGCGGCTAGTTATCTGTATGGCTTCGGATTTCTTTTATCCGAATACAGGTGGAGTGGAAGAACATATATATAATTTATCCCAATGTCTGATTAAACGAGGACATAAAGTAGTTGTTATTACACATTGTTATGGAAAGAGAGTTGGAGTCCGATATCTGACCGGTGGTCTCAAAGTGTATTACTTACCATTGAGAGTTTTTTACTCGCAATGCGTTTTACCGACCATGATTTGTAATATAGCTTTAGTTCGATATATTTTAATACGAGAAAGTATTGAAATCGTCCACGGTCACTCTGCGTTTAGTGTTTTAGCACACGAAGTTTCAATCATAGGCAAGTTAATAGGGCTAAAAACGGTGTTCACAGACCATAGCCTATTTGGTTTCGCAGATACCTCAGCAGTGTTAACTAATAAATACCTGCAAATGTGTTTGTGTGAGTGTGATCATTGTATATGTGTATCACACACAGGTAAGGAAAATACAGTATTAAGAGCAAAAGTAAGAGTGCATAAGGTATCTGTAATTCCTAATGCAGTAGATGCTTATAACTTTACTCCCGACCCTAGTAAAAGGGATCCTAATGTTATTACTATTGTCATTGTATCTAGATTAGTTTACAGAAAAGGTGTAGACTTAATGGGTGCAGTGATAGCTGATATGTGTCCTCGTTATCCTAATCTTAGGTTTATAATTGGAGGAGATGGGCCAAAGATGTGGCTTCTACAAGAAGTGAGGGAGAGAAAAGGATTCCAACATAGTGTTACATTGTTAGGGAGTTTGAAACATTCAGAAGTGCGAGATACCTTGGTAAAGGGGGACATATTTCTTAATACATCATTAACTGAAGCTTACTGTATGGCTATAGTAGAAGCCGCCGCATGTGGCTTGAAAGTAGTATCAACAAGAGTTGGTGGCATACCAGAAGTCTTGCCAGAGAGTATGATTTATTTAACTGAACCAAATGTTTCTAGTATTGTAGCGGGCATTGAATTAGCTATGAGCGATATTAAAAAAGGAAATATAATATGCCCATATGAGTGCAACATGATGATTAGAAAAATGTATAATTGGATGGATATTGCAAGACGGACAGAAATTGTTTATAATAAAATCTTATTGAATAAGAACAAGTCTTTAGGTCAGCAATTGAAAAGTTACCTTAGTAGTGGAGTGTGGCCTTTTCTTTTAGTTATAAGTTTAATGTATTTATTATTGCAATTGGTTGAAAGGATATATAAAAGAAAACATATTGACATTGCCAAGGATTTAAAATTATAGCAAAATTATCCAATAATAAGATGTTTTTTTTTCAAATGGCTTTTAGGGAATCGGTGATTATATGTTTAATAATCTGTATGTTAAAGAATTATATGTATAAGATAATTTAGTAATTCTTTGCAAAAGTACTACTACTACTAAAGTACTACTTATGGGAATTGTATATGATATCATCGTCATTATCAGCGTTTGTTTATCCACTACTAGATACAGGTGTTAGCCAATGTCTTCCACCAAATGTAATCCTCAGTTTCTCGTATCTATCCACTTCCGAATGCCCTGTTGATGCCGTCGGTCCATCTGGAGGTAGGGCGTCCTACACTTCTGTGACCTGTACGCGGCGTCCACTCCGAGACCTTCATCGGTCGTCACTGACGCTAAAGACATGGCCGGCCCACTGCCACTTCAGCTTGCAGATTTTGAGAGCTTCGTCGAATTTCTTCGTTTCGGATTTTGTTCATTAAAGAATAAAAAAATATAAAATTTTTTTCGGGAGGTTTTTATTCCTTAGAGATAAGTCGGGCGATATAAAAATGATCTTATTTTTATTTAATGGTTTATAAAAATTCCCCAAAATTCTTATTCGATTCTATTTTTATTGTAAATCTCTATCTTTGTTATTGATAAACACTTCGTAATTGCAGTACATTAATAAATCCATAAAAACTAACCATAAAGCTTTACTTGCGGTAGTTTATGCTCTCCAAAGGCTTTATGTTCAAGACATCTGTGAAACCTCTGCTTAGCATGACCTATTTTTTATTTAGTTTAATAGTACTACAGCTAGAGTGACATTACTTAGGTAACAGTACTCAACATAGTTTCAAACCAAACATTTACGGTATTATAATCATATCTATTAACTGTTGGGTAAAAATCCGGTTCATCTCAACACTCCATCGTAAAAAAAAATTTAACTAATTTGTATAGGTTTCGTAAATATATTATAAATCTATCGATTTTTATTGCTAGACATAGGTCTTTTGCAATATATTTCACAAATCATTTAATATATATTCGGTCAATGATCAAGTATGTTTATAGATTTTTTTTAAATAAAACAAGAATTTAGTTTGGAATGGTAATTATTTATAATTTCTTGCTCTAATAGAATACATTGGGTACACTCTATTTATAAAGTTATTGGCTTCAGTAACTAAATAAATAACAAACATTTATGATAGAGACAGCATTTTGCCATAACATATTCTATGCATAATCATATTATATTTATAATTAAATGTGATTTCCAGTTTCCAGTTGAATATTTATTGCATCAAATATTCAAACTCCTAACAATTCTCCCTCCAAATTGCTCAAACAATTTAAGCCCTGTAAACAAAAATGCACATTGATGGATACACATAGATCATCATCATCATTCGGTGCCCTCTTTAAACTGAAGTTTAGCGATCAGATTGAGAAAACTAATTCGATCCTCTGCTACTCTTTTTAACTGATGGTATTTAAACCTGGTCCACTCCTTTATATAGTCAAAGAGGATCCCTTTATGAGTTCCCAAGTTTGATCCTGGAGGGCAAAATTCCTGGAGAATCTGGTAGACAGCTCAAGAAATGGTTTAACGATATAAAAGAGTGGACCGGGTTTACACATATATAAGAAATGCAAATTATTTACTAATTCATAGCTTGACTAACAGCAAGTGTTGATAAACAAAAAAAAAACTTGTGTATGAATACTCAAAATTTGTTCAGCTTAAAAATTCTCGATAGCTTATTTAATCTACCCACACTTGGGATTTATTACAAGGAGAGTAAATGACGGTTATACAGCTGACTAAATTGGCGGACGTCACACGTCCACGAAAGTCATTGTTTCTTAACTAAGTCGGTTTCCTATAGATGTGTTTTCGTAACGAAAACTTAAGCTCAGTAGTGATCGCACCAGCGCCCGCGTCTTCGAATCGAGTCTTCAATAATTTCTTATAAGGCTTTAATGCTTAGTGAACGAAAAAATTGCTTCCAAATTTAGAACCTAACCTAACCCAACCTCACCTGCTCGTGGTGCATCCTGCTAATCATCAAACGAGACTCTGGCTCCCATCAACCCGCGTTGGGCCAGCGTGGTGGGAAATGCCCTCCCCCCCATGAATCTCTACTAAAGACTGCGTCTAGTGACGAGAAGCCATACTCAATGTAGCGGAGGACCGATCGATATGGAGATCTTTGGGGAGGCCTATGTCCAACAGGAGACGTATATCGGCTGATGATGATGATGAGCTTACTATTTTTGGCGAGCTTACCGTTCTACCCGATAGTAAGTGACACGCCTACCCATAACATCGTGGTGCTATTCGCACACAGAATCTTATTTTGCTCGACACCTAGAGAAACTAGATATTAAATCTTGTTACCGCAGTAATTTCACTTACTTTACAATTAAAGATATTATTTCTTTTACTAAACTAGTTAAAGAGTTAAAATATAGCTTAGCGAATGAGGTAATGGGGATCTTTAAGGGTACCAAGAACTAGCATCAAATAAATGTTACCTCCTCATCAACTGTGTCGGGAAAGCTGTAAGCATTAAAACACTAAAACATTATGAATTGTTTACACTATTTCCTTTGGTGAAAATATCTTCACTAAAAAATGCTACTAAAATCTAGAATTCCTTTATATTATCTCTAAACAGATCGGTAGCCATTATTCAATAGCTTCATTTTTATTGTTCTAAAAAAAAGAGGTATTGAAGCAAAATAAAATCATGTGACAAACATAAAATATATAAACAGGCCACTCAATAATCTCCGGTCTGGACTATTATCTGGGTTGGCGAGAAGTCTACTCTCTCTTCTGTGAGAAGAGTCATGGCTCTTTATTAATATGTCCCCTCCTTCCTTCCTTCTGCCCTTTTCCCAACTATGTAGGGTCGGCACAGTATGTACCGCTCTTAATATATCTTCTTTAATTATATATGTTAATATTAGGTTTCCTCAACAAAAAATTATTATAGAAAAAACTAGAGTTTATGAAAGAACATTATCGTTTTGAATAAATAAATAAAGATATATCATCTCGATGATATCGTTATAAAGAAACTGAAAATATATTTCCTATACTCACACTTTAGTAGCACGCGGCGGACACTTTGGCCTGACGCCGGACTGCTTTAGCTGCAATACAATGGAACGCAGACGGGCGACGTCCCGTCCACGCCTGGGCCCAAAGTCGCACAGCTCCGCAACACGCGCCCATTCGCCGCCTTCCGTGGAGCCGCCCTCAGAGCCCCGCGCCAACGCTCTCTCTGCATTCCTGTGTAATGTATAATACAATTAATTTTTAAGCTGCAATGCGTCACCTGTCATTCCTATGAGGTTCATCTTAAAAGTGGACCTTTATAGTTAACAAAGAGATTTTTTTTCATAGATATAACTTTTTGGATGTATGTATAAAAAATCCTTAACCAAATATCAACTGCTCTTACCAGGTTAAACAAACTTCAGAGCTTTAAAGATAAATTGCGTAAGGGGGCCATTAACATCGAATAGCCGAAGATTAAGCTTAGTGACATAACTTGGCATGATACCAATATTAACCACTTTTCTTTTACCAAAAACATTGGTATAAGCAAGATGTTTAAGTGGTAGTAATGCTCACCCTAACCAATTTCCAGTGTAGTTATGTGCCTTTGCAGCACTACATTGAGCTTGCTACTTTAGAACTTTTAGATCCATAACAACATGAAGAAAAGTTAAACAGACAACAATACAAAGTTATTTTCCATGATATTACAATACCTTAAAAGACAAGACAGAATAAGAAAGACATAATTGTGGTTAGATGTATAATTAAAATAGATTACAAAGGAAATTACAATGTTATAACATAATAGAGATTTCTATTAGAAACTACAAGAGATGTTTGCACACAACTGTTCGGCAGAAGAAATAGGAGCTTCCATGGAACTTACAAAATGTCACCTTCGCAAGAGATCTACTACTCTCCTTAAATAAAAATTATATGGAAACTTTTTACATAGATTAATTTAAGAATAATAAATATAATAAGCAGTGTGTTACAAATACAAATATATATAGATGTTAGTAAACACTGAAACTACTGTATAAAATACTCACTTAGCAGACTCCCTGCCAGCATTGAAAAAAAATAATATATTATTAGTACACTATAAACATAAATAGATAACATTAAATTATATCAATAGGGTACACACCATGCAAATGTTACGGGTTCATGGAAATAATAAAACAAAAGCAAATATCAAAATGATATGAATAATTATTTATCTTATATGGACACATCTTTACATTATTTATAATAACTATGCAAAATAATTATCATCGATTTTAATACTAAGTGGTATAGTGGGAATCGAAAGCTTATATTATGCTTATAAATTATAGCAACCATGATGAATACTGTCTGTCTTCTAATATAAACAATAAGTCTTTTTTCAATAGAAAAAGAAATAAAAGCAAAATAGACCAAAAGCGCAGATTTTAGTAGGTAAAAAGTAGTCAACTGCTGCAATAGCTCTGCTCGTGAACACTGTAAGCACAATACATTTCAAAGAGGCTTGGGATCAATCCCTACTGATCTAGAACTGCTGGTAAAGGAAAATATTGTCAGGAAATTGACATGTTCAAGATAACAGCTTTCATAGACCTACAAACCCTAGTATTGGGAACAATAAAATGCCTACTGTAAGAGAAATTTTATAGCACATCATAAAAATGTCATTTGAACTTTAGCTTTATATCTATAGAATAGAAAAAGCTTTATTGCATATCAAATATTACATTTAATAAAAAAAATAATTACATGATAATAAATGTGCAATGGGTGGTCTTAACACTAAAAGGAATCTCTTCCACATAAACTATATTATAACCAGGACAAAAATATTAGTGTACTATATTTTATATTGTTATATTGAGACCGATGTCATTAATACAATGTTTTGAATATCCAGAGTTATTAAAAATTAAGATGTAGTTTCAGAAATTTGCATACCCTGCACAGGCAGGAAAAGACAAGGTTTTTGGTGGTGGAAAAGGATCCATAAGAAATCTTTTAACATACAGGAGGGATACCTAAACATGCAAACACATGGTATGCATTAACAGTTACAAGATAGTATCTTTAATCACAATTATATTATTAAATGGTTCACTATATTCACTTTATTTTAATGTTTTTTTATAAATAATTCATATGGTAAGTTATTTTACTTAAATAAGATAAACAGGTGTAGTTAGCTAGAAAACAGGGAAGCAGGTATTATTAAAATTAACTACTACTGTGCTAATGAAGCTTAATATGTCATTACTTAATGTTTATTCAAAGATAAACCTTATTTTTTAATTATATTTAGGTGTATTACAAATTTACCTGTTGGCAGCTTTAGTCTTAGCAATTTGTTCTTCATGGGTCTTATACCAGTCCTCAAGTTCCTTCTTGGCAATCTTCAGCATTTCCTCCTTTTTCCTTTCTTCCTCCTCATCTTTAAACAAATATTTTTACAAGACATGTGTTTTAGATATATAGATTTGAAATTAAACATTCAAGTTTTTTAAAAGCATTTTTGAAGTAATAAATGTAGGAGAGGAGTATATGAAACAGTGTTACTCATGTAAAATATTACTTAGGTTCACCTTTTTCTGTGAGTCTTTTTTTCTGTTCCTCACGCCATATTTTTATCTTTTCTGGCTCTTCTCTTTCTTGTCTGAAGACTGGTGCAGGAGTCGGTTCAGCATCTATAAGTCCATTTGAGTCAAATATAGCCGAGCTTGGTATTTCTGTAATAAAAATTAAAACATGGATGTGAATGGAGTCTGTCAAATGCTGCAGCCTTAAATTTTCACAATAGAGATTTTTTTATTTAATAATTTTAAAGGTAGACCCAAGTAGCGCTTATTTAGGAGTATATTAGTACATGTTAATTATAAAATAAATTCTAACTAGAAAGAATGTTTTTGGATAATGAATTCTATAAAAATATCTCTCTAAATATTCAAAAATTATTAAAAATAGACATTTAATTAAAGGGTATTGATTTTTAAAAATCCAGCGTAACACTAGATATTGGACAGACAAGAATTTTGTCGCATAAAGAAGAATGAAAGGTAATGTGCAAGTGTATGTCAAAAATCGTCGAAAAGAGACGAGCTCTTAAGTTTAATAAGTGTATGAGAAAAGGACTTAAAATAGTTATTGGTTTTCTTAATTAAGTAATAAATTGATACAACGAAAGAAAACTACTACTTACCAACAAAATCTTCTAAATCGTTAGAAGCAGGAGCTACGATAGGGGGCGGTGCACTTGTTTCCAATTCATCTTCTAAACCAGCTAGTTGATTTTGTTCCCGAGCAAGAAATTCTGCTGCAGGATCTACTTCTGGTTGAACGAAGTTATCGCCAAAGTCGTCCATTTGGAATAATAGATTCAAAATAAAATATTTTACGATCGGAACAAGTGTAGACGTCGTAGTAATAAATAAAACCAAAGACAATGGACAATTGGCAATGATGACATAAATTTACCAATCATAACTTTTTTACCAATAAACAGTTTATTAGCAAATTTATAAAATAAATTTTTACATACAAGTAAATTTTAACATATATTGTTCATTAAACTGTATATATGATACCTCAAATTAATAAAATTAAATTACTTTTGAATACACAATTGGCAATTTTGAATACAAGTATTATAAAACTATAAATATACCAACATCTTTAATATCTTTAACTATTAACTATAGTGACCTACAACGCACTCTAATGTCTTCAAAATCGTAAGGATATGATTATTTTGTAGAACGAAACGTAGAGATAAAGAACGTCATTTTTATTGATAAATGTCAGTCCTTTGACATTGACGTTTTTCTTTGATAAAGTTGATTGCCGTCGTTCTTTAGAATTTAAACGTTTTAATGTTTATTTATATTTGAACTCTATCCGCAGTAGTCGCATTCGTTTTATTTATTATTATCGCTATAAGTAGATTAATAACGATAGGATTCTTGTGATTGTGTTATCTAATCTCAGCTCTATTATCAATAACTTAAAATATTGCCGACCTATTTAATTTTGTGCGTTTTTAGTTTTCAGTAATATAATTTTGTATGCGTAAATAATGAACTTGTCGTTTGCGGGTTGTGGTTTTCTTGGTATATACCATGTTGGTGTTGCTGTGTGCTTTAAAAAATACGCGCCACATTTGTTGTTAGGGAAGATTTCTGGTGCTTCTTTTGGTGCTATTTCAGCCTGTGCTCTTCTATGTGATATTCCAATAGGTAACTAATACTCAGTTATACTAATAACTCATACTTAATTATATCGGTTTTAAAACAATGAGTTTTTCGCCGTTTTAAATACAGTGGTCTAAATGAATAAAAATAAATATTTTAAATAATTTTTTAAACTTATACTATTTTTAATTAGTTAATTATATATTTTTTTTAATTACAAAAATTCGTAAAATTAGGTAATTGTTTTATTTTTTTTACAAATATTATTTTGACTTTTTCTTTTATTTTTGTTTTAAAAAACAATTTAAATTACTATTAAACTTCATTTTATTTCCTACATACTTTTTATTGCTAACATATTAATGTGAATTTAGTCATAAATAAAATGTCAATTTGCAAAACAAGCAAAAAAGTTTTGTTTTGAATTATTTATTTTTATTTTTTATTGAAAATACTGAATATAATTAATATGATACCATATCTATTATGTAACAGTAAAGATGAATGTAGGTATAAGGTTATTATCACCATGTATGCTTATTATGAACAGCAACTAATATAAACATCTTTATTAATTATTTACTACAGTAGATTGTAGAGATGAGGGCAATTTTTAAAGTTTTTGTTGTCAACTTCTGTAATATGTGGGTTAGAATATCCAAGACTTATTTATAATATATAGAATTAAATCTGTTCATATAAGCAAATAAAATTTTAATTCAATGTTTATTTGGGATAATTTACTATAAATAACATAAACAGCTTTTACAAAAAAAAATTTAGAAGCCCATCCAAAAAATAACTAAAATTATGAATGACATTAAAGCTAATGATAAAGTTTGATTTCACCACAAATACTTTTAAAGTCCTTTGTTGCAAAATAATAACAAGACAGATATAACAATTAGGCGCTGGCATAAGAATAATCACCACCTTCAACTAATTTATAATAAAACAAAAGAGATTTTTTTGGTTGGCAACTCATAATATTTACAAATAATTTGATAAGCACAATGCTAAATTCGATAATAATACAGATTATTTGTAGAGTACATTGCCTCTTAGGTGTAAAACTGACTTCATATCTTAGACATGTGTTTGAGAATGGCATGAGTTTATACTCTAATGTAATTCTGGTTGATAGTTTCATGGTTTAATTTTTTATACAATGAAAATGTTAATGAATTATAAATATTCATGTGAATACTTTTTTTTAGTGAAATTGAATGACACAACCATGATTTTTTCTATGCCTTCTAAGGAAATAAATATGGAATTGAGGTTTAGTAGATAAATCTATTACAATTATTTCATAAAGTTTTTTAAAGTCTGTCCATCCATATCAACATTTTGCACTTCATGCTGATTTAAGTAAATATACTGTAATAAATAAATAATGTTTAAAATAAAAAAATTAATACCTTGTTCAAAATTTAATTTTATTATTTTTATTATATTAAAAAGGAAATGAAAATTATAACAAAATGTTACAGTTTTCCTAATCTTCAAAATATTGTGATTATATAAGTTGTAAGTGTGATATTTTTAATTAATCAATACCATTTTTATAATCTTTGACGTGCCTGCTCAAAACAATGTGGTCCTAGTTACTACAAACATACACTGCAAACACACTCTCATCTCCTTGAGACATAAGATGTTAATTCTCATTACCTCAGAAATTTCACTAGCTATAATACTCTTCAAACCAGAGTACATAATTATTGCACTAAAGTATCATTTGGCAGCAGAATAGGGGCTGCGGTGGTAAATACCTAGACAACTTCCAGTAATGTAGACCTACCTGTAATCTCCCCACCATGACACTTAGATTTTAAATAACCAGTAAATTCCTCAAAGCATATTTTTCTACAGGTGAAGTAACAAGTGATGTCCTGAGAATAGTGGGCGAGGTCAGAGCTGGATCTCTAGGACCCTTCAGCCCCTCTTTTAACATCCAGAATGTTCTCCTATCGAGCATGCAGAGGTATCTGCCACCAGATGTACACAAAATTGTTAGTGGCAAGCTACATATATCACTTACCAGAGTGTATGATGGCAAGAACGTTATCGTCTCGGAGTTTCCCACCAGGGAAGACCTTTTGCAGGTATGAAATTATATGGTTCTTTACATATTTTAAAAACTAAAAAAAATTATGAAGTTCTCTTTATCATCATATTTTTCTATTCAATATTAGAATGTTATCTTTTTAGTTTAGGGTTTCCACTCTACATTGCTTTGGCTGATGAAATTTAATTTTCCATGTTTCTCAGTCACAAGTACACTTGGGTGGTAAGTGAAGTAAATCTTATATAGCACCATCCCGGCGAAGATTTCACTAACCTTCACAGGACCAACACCATTTCGTTTTATATTATAAAATTAACTTACATTTTATAATGACGTTCACCTATGAAGGTACGAATCGAGCAGTACCTACACACGGTGGTGGTAAGAGAGATGCACGTTTATAATTATTAGATATTGGTTTGGTTGTTTCCGTTGAAAACCTGTGCTGTATGTTCCCAACATTCTCGCGCAGGCGTTGCTTGCGTCGTGCTTTGTGCCAGTGTTCTCCGGGATGCTGCCGCCGCGTTTCCACGGCATCCGATACATGGACGGCGGCTTCAGTGACAACCTACCAGTCCTCGACGAGAATACGGTCACCGTCAGCCCCTTCTGCGGTGAGAGCGATATCTGCCCGAGGGATCTTAGTTCACAACTCTTTCACGTGAGTACTTAAACATGGCTTTGAATGAAATATGGTCTTGCTAAACGTATTGTGTATATATTCGTATATATTAATATATTACTTATATATCAAATGGAAATAATTTTAACAGGTGAATTTAGCTAACACAAGCATAGAGCTGTCAAAGCAGAACATGAACCGTTTCGCGCGCATTCTCTTCCCTCCGAAACCTGAAGTGCTCAGTAACATGTGCAAACAGGGTTTCGACGATGCGCTTAGATTTTTGCACAGAAACAACTTGATCTCTTGCACGAGATGCCTCGCTGTGCAGACGACTTTTCAGCTTCAGGACGTACTGGACGACACCACGCATGAATACGACCCCGAATGCGAAGAATGCAAAACGCATAGACAGGTAATATTGTAGGCTTTGTTAAGATCATTACTATTTTATTAATAAGTAAATGTATTGTGTAATGTACACGTAGTGTAGGGGGTGTAATGGTTCCCGCACAACTACTCACAGGATCCAAGCCAACCTAACCTGCTCGTGGTGCACCCTGCTAACCAACAAACGAGGCTCTGGCTCCAACCAACCAATATAGCCCGCCCGATGTAGAGATCTTTGGGGAAAGCTTATGTCTAGCAGTGGACGTCTATCAGCTGATAATGATGATGAGACGTAGTGTTGGGAAGCCTCCCACGAGGTGGACCGACGATCTGATGAGAATCGCGGGAAGCCACTGGATTCGAGCAATGCGGAACCGATCGATGTGGAGATCTTTGAGAGCAGCTTACGTCTAGCAATGGACGTATATCGGTTGATGATTGTATAAACGTAAAATTGTATATTTACTAGTTATTATAATGGTTTTCGAGATATTTTTGCTGTAAACATGCAAATATTTTTATATTCAGCAATCTTATCAAATACAATTATATGAAAATATATTTCTATTGAAATAAAAGTTCGCTTCCGGGGCACAATGGCTAAGTGCTTGCTTTGTAACAGCAACCCTCCCACGCTCAATTCCAGACGTCGTGAAGCCTGCCTAGCTACCATCCCCATTTTGTAAATTTGGTGTAATAACAGCATTGCTGTGTTCCGGTTGTCAATATATAGGGAGTCAATGTTTTTACGCGATTCACGGTCTCAGTTAAATTTCTTTATTCCTGGAGGGTACTTTTAGGAAGAGGAAGAGATAGTTGTGTAATTTGTTATGCGTCTACCCGTATTTGGTATTTAATAGTCCTTTATTTTATTTAGTAGTCGTCGTGTAGTCTAATAAATTATTTAGCGTTAATGTCCTGGCAACACAATTCATAACCCTAGCGGACCAATGTCATCATACTAGTAAATGGGACATGTCCTATTTACTAGGTCCGATATCGTGTACATAGTGACAAAAAAATCATTTTAATGTTATCACTTGCGGTTATCAGATACACCATTTCGAAATAATTATTTCTCCGTGTACTCCGGATATCTTTCGAAATTATATTTTTTTTTTGTCATCTAGGACGCACTCGTCGACGATTTACCCGATACAGTGATGACGATATTCCAAAACGCAATCGACTCGGCTAACAGCGGACTCGTCAGCTGGCTGATGAGGCAACGCGGTATGAGGTGCGTCTCCATGATGACGCTGCCTTACAGGGTCCCCGTCGACATCTTGTACGCTACCTTCACCAAGTGAGTTACCTTTGTGTTTATGTTTCTGTAACACATTTAAAAAATACACAAATTTTAATAAAGCAGTCAACGTTCATTAAAATACAGTAAGTTTATAGGTTTCTTGCTCCATCCTAAGTTTTATGAAGAAGTCGTGTCAAAGATACTTGCGACTATAGATTCTGGGGTCGCACTCCAAACTAGAAAGTTATTACCGTTTTTTTTTTACTTACCCAATTAGCTTGCTATCATTCATTTATCGCTTTGTTTGGCTATATTCATTACCAAGAATGTAATGACTTTTGACAGTTGTAGTCATCCTAATTATTACTGCAAGTGTGTAGAATTACTAGAAATGAAAATATATATATATATATACATATATATATATATATTAATTTAAAATAGTGTTGAATAGTATTATGTAGAAAATATAAGAATACCCTATTTTCGAGTTTATTTCTTACAATCGATTTTACATATATATCATGTTTAAACAACCATACATAGTGTGAAAACATACATAGGTAAGGTAAGGTATATCAAGTTGGAAAGGATACTAGTAGGTGTTTTATTTTTTAATATATGTGATCCCCTGCTGTTTCTCTTTTAACATAGATATTAATACGAATAAAGCTATTAATAAATTACCATCTAAACTGTACAGATAACGACCTGCTCGTACTTTTAACTGATGACCTGTCTCTTTCAGCGTTTCTCAATAACACGTTATTGATGCGTCCTTTGTTTTAAAAATGTAATACTTCCTTTCGTAACAGATAATCCCATCCCGTTTAGGTTCTGTAAACAAATGTAGTAGACAAACATCGATAAAACTCTATCGCTGGTTCTCTTGCATTTTGTGTAACGTATTCGATTTATCGTAATGTGGATGTACAAATTGAATAATATTGGTTATTGTTATCAAACAAATGTACTATAATGTGTACGAGTTTGATGTATAATTTTTTCCAAGTGTCCATTTTTTTTGGGTTTTGTGTATTTATATGTGATTTCAACTCGATATTATATTACGACCCCGTCTCCAAAGTCATACAGCGTATTCTTATCAAATAAATATTTCTAAAAGATATCATGGTTCTTCAGTAGTTAATTTTTTGTTTAATTATGTCCATATAATAGGAGTCCTTCGAGTCGGATATTTGTGCGTCTCTTTTTTTTATGAAATCCTGGTCAATCAACAACGTGGTTAAACTTCCTGTGAAGAGTTCAAAAAATATTATATTGGTTGTAGTAGGGCTTGGATTACGTTTCGGATGTTTCCGTAGAACCTCGCTCTGGATGCAGGCAATAGTCAGGATATTTTTATTAACTAATAATAAACAAGGTGAACCTTTAGAATGCGTTGCATATTTGCGATTAGCACAATGGTTGTATATTGTTTTTAATGGTAATAATATTTCAACACAATAATGTGACCTCGTCCGTTATCGTTTTTGTAACTTTTATTTCATTTTCAAACGTCAGATAAAGCTGTGACGTCAACCCTCTATCAGCGCCGTCCTATTTATTTCGTATTTAATTATATTTTTTCGGCCATCAGTCCCCGTATTTGATGTAACTATGTCATAGGTCACATTTGTCCAATGCATGTCCAATGCGTCCCAACGATTCGTTTATTAAATCTCCATAATCATATAAAAATGAACTTTGTTATTGTTTATTTAATTAAATCATAATACGCACATACTTTTGGTCTAGCAATTTGTTAACACTACTGTACAATTGTTAATATACCGTATTAGGGGTGACAATAAAATTTTACATGAAAACTTTGAAGGGTTGATATTTATTTAATCGTTGTCAGTCTCAAATATAGGTATGTAGATAAATTTGATATTGGAGTGCGAACAAGGAATTTCGACATTTCTTTCTTCGACTGGATTCTGTTTTGAAATCCTATGAGATGAATTCGCAAATTTATTTCAGAGAATAACTGTGTATTATAAAATTATAATCGCTTTTATAGTTATATTGGTGATAAAGTAGAGACCCACGCACTGCAGTACGGGGTGGTTGGCAGTGTCCGCGTGCGTAGGAGGAGGTGTGTCCGACACAACAACGTTATGACTAGGTCAGTGATTGCCAGTTTTTTATTGGTTCAACCGGTGATGGAACGCTGTGTATGCCGTTTCGCTCTTTTCACTATTATACGGTAACTATGTAATTTTTGGTTAGGTTATTGACAGCTTGGGCTCTGTTTGTGTTGCCATATATTGCAAAGTGTTGTTTGTTTGTTTTTTACCATAGGTGGTGGAATTCCGATAAATCAATTTGTACTGTTCGTGTAGAGTCTTGCTATTGTTACCTAATTCTTTATAACTTTAATAACACTTTACAGTGTATTTCTTTATTATTGTTATCTATATATCTTTCTTTTTAATTATCGTAACCTTTATGACTTTTCTCTTGCATGCGCTGCATATATTTTTTTTCTCTTTAATTTTTATGGTCTAAGATTATTTATATCAATATCTGGAATATATATTAGCCTAAATCTTCTTGAGCATATAGCCACATTATTTCATTTCGACTTAAGATCGTTATACTACAATATGTAAATACATTCATTTTCTGTTACATGATAACGAGCAAAATCCAAGGAGACGTTCAAAATAAAGCGACACGAAAAAAATAATTATTTTTATACTAGCACAAAAACGAGTTGAGACGCTTCGATATGACGTAAAAAAGAATAATATTTCCATTGAATAACAATTATATTAAGTCGCACAGTTTGTGTGAATATTAAAGTATTTAAACAACTAATTGTAAAACGTATACAATTTCAAAAACATACGTTTTCCTTTAAAAGTACGTAATGTACTTACTAAACCTTAATTATGAATTTAATTACACCTTAGCAAACTCAATGAAATTCATCTATGTTGTAAATACAGTTGATCCTTATATAATATTATCATCATCATTAGTCGATACACGTTATTTTATATATCTATTATTATATAATTCAGAACACTTTAAAAGTAAAAATGTAATTACCACACCAAGGTGTTAAATGTACGTCAAGGTTTAATAAAAATTGGCTAAAGTAAAAATAATGACCCAACGTGAGTTCTCTAAGAATACCTTTTTCAATAAGATTTTAATATTTGCTACGGAGTATTGTATTATTAGAAACAGATCCAAAAACAACTTACAAGCAAAATCCTTATTTCGAAGAAATAAAGAAGTCAAGAAATAATAAATCAAAAAATTATATTTTGCTTACTCTAAATCATGTCGGTAATTAATTGTTAACATTTTAGTCTACGCTTAATTAATTTTCTTTACTGATGACATTCCCGCGTTGTCATAAAATAGTTGTTATAGCTCATTAGGCAAATGTCGAAACCAGTGGAGCCAGGACTTTTGAGATAGGCTGTAATAATAATACTTTTATTTTACAATATTTGAAATATTATTTGAAATATTACAAGAGTGTTGCCAAATAATTATAAGTATAATGTGTTTATTACATTCATAAAATATTAGCTTTTGTCAAAGAACAATAAAAAAAGTCACATAGTAATCTTATGACTTCGTACACAAGTATTCTAGAAACTTCGTGGTTAGAGTGCTGATGTTTTTCATACGACCTTCAAATGGTTCACAATCGTTATCTAAATGAATAATAGTTAAATCGCTGCCCGATATTATATCCTTTAACAAAGCGCGTTTATTTCCTGTGTTTTAAACTTTGAACATAAATTACGCTTTGTTCTTATGCTCGATTCATGAATATTAATTTTATTAGAGATTTATATCTGACAAATAGTTTATTTATATATTCGTAGTGTGCAACACTACACGAGGAATAATAGCGAAAGATGACTAGTGGAATAGTTTTAAACTTTTTATTTTTTTTTCCTTAGTAAAAGAGTATAGGAGATACCAAATACTTAAAAAAAATTAAACTTAACGATAATTATAATATGCTTTGTGAACAGTTAAATAAGTAATCAGGATTCATGCGGCAATCCAAATAGATAGTGATAAACTACTTTTGTGGTTTCAAAAATTTGTTCTCTCCTTTTAATCTGTTACTTTCTGTTATCTCCTATTTTTAAAAAGAAAGGCTAGCTAATTACAGTTGATCTGTTTAGTCAAATTGACTAATTTCCTTAACAATAATTTTGATAAAATTTTGATGATCGTAGATTGATATTGAATTTGATAAATTTACGTTCTTGAGTAAAGATTATTTCCTAGTTCACTAGTAATAATATCTTTATCGAATTTTGGTCTATCAGGTATTTTGTTTTCCCTTTACTTAAAAATTGTTTCTACGCAAATAGTGAACGCTGGACTATAAACTTGTATATCACAATCCAGATAAAACAGTCCTCTGCTTATCGTATGTAATGAGCTCACCGACGTGGTCTCCATTCCGCGTTGTCAAACACTATCTTTATGACGTGTACTGAATGTGAAACTCTGACCTTGTCGTGATATCCTGGTAGTGAACACTTTATCTAACAAATTAATTAGATAAATTTGAGGAATAGAATAGAAACATTAACTAAAACACTAAGCACTGATAAGGCTAGACCGAGGTCTATAATATTCCGATACAGGAAATTATGGTTTTAATAAGACAAAACTCTAACTTTTATGGTACAACTAGTTGTTCATACACGATTGCCTCTGGCACCATGGCTGGTAATCGAGTTACTACTTAACTTTTAAATAAAGTTAGAAATCCTCTGTAATGTCTCACCAAAAATAAAAAACATAACAATAGTAAAAAGAATATATAATAGATTTAGCCAAAAAGATTGTTAGACTTATGTGGCAGTGGGCAGAGCACATTGCTCGAAGGACCGACGGGCGATGGGGCAGTAAGGTCCTCGAGTGACGCCCGCGTACCGGTAGACGCAGTGCTGGGAGACTTTCCACATGGTGGACCGACTATCTCTTGAGAATCGTGGAAATTCCCTGGATACGTACAATGCGCGTCTATCGGCTGATGATGATGATGAAAAAGGAAGACATGAAACGTATCAAACATTTGCACTACTGATAAAAGTATCTTCTTCCGTATAACCTTTGGAACCATTGTTCAAGGAGTATATTTTTGTAAATAAAGGATAAAGTAGGATTAGGGTGTGAAGTAACATATGTTCAAAAAAGATAAAGCGATAAATGAATTTTCCAAAAATTTAATATCTTTTGGGTTCTCAAACTTAACTCTTCTAATATTAGAGTACGAACGCAAGGACAATAGATTTGGTGAAGAATTTAAATTATGGCGAAATATTTATTTTTTTAACTGTAATCCTTCACTAATATGCCTTTTCAATATTGTTAATAGATATTAATTTTTGTTTAAGACTTTTCGACGTGAGGGAAAATGTGTCGTAAAAGTTACTGTTAGCAGAAGCGCTTTTTGTAGCCGTCCTTGTAAACGTTAGGAAATTAGCTTTTTAGTTTAATTATTTTAGTCGTGCATTGTGTATTGTAGCTCGCTGGCCTAATGGCTAGAGCGTGCGGCCTTCAATACGAAGGTCGCGGGTTCGAATCTCGGCATGTACCGATAACTTTAATATTTAAGTTATATACATTTATGAACTTTAGTTACAACAGCGAAATACAAACGGTGAAGTAAAACATCGTGATGAAACCTGCACATGAATTAGAATTTATTCTAAGGGGTGTGTGAAGTCACCAATCCGCATTGGGCCCGCGTGGTGACTATCGCCGATCGCCCTCATGTTGAGGGTAAGCCTGTACTCCAACAGTGAGGACGTAAATAGGCTGTTGTATAGTCGTGTATTTCCACATTCCTCAGTATAGTCCACACTTCCTGTGTTGATTGATTATTTGACGACTGCTAGTTTCTTGTTCGAACAGATTCGTTACCAGTACACCGAAGATGAGCAAATCGATCTGGCGATTGAGCTGGAGTCTGCTGCGTCAGCTCCATGCATTCGTCTACTCGGCACATGATCGCTCCGACGCCGCTGCAAGAATCTATTACAAGTTGGCTCTGGAATCTAAAAGGGACCCTGAAGAATACAGATTGGATAGAAGGTTAGCGACATTTCATTATAACGTACAAATTACTTTTATATAACCTAACATAAAAGAAAGACGAAATCTTTCTTTTATAATAGACGAGACCAATTTACCAGCGGGTGGTCGATAGCACATATACATCGAAAGCTGAAGTTTACTGAGAATCGAACCCACGCTTTTCAAATCGTATAAAACGTTGCTCCAACGTAGTTACAAACAGAGCTCTCTCCACTACTTCCTTATCTGTTTACGTTCCTAATAAACATTCGAAGAGTATATTGTTAAAGCGTTAAATCAAAATGTTGTTTAAAAACAATAAACGATGTTATTTAGTATACAACATGACGTTATGATACACAGTATAAATCAATAACACATGAAGTAACAACAACAACAAACAGTAGCATTAAAGTATTGGCTCATGATAACTTTTGACTTTTTCGTCTATGTACATTTATGATGGATACATACCAGCTTTGGTCGATCTCGGTTATAGAATTATTAGAAAATGTATAAAGATCTTCAACCAGCTCGAATGACTTTATGGATATCTTATTATTGTAAAACCGAATACAGAAATTAAAAACTGTTACCTACTTATTCAATCTTATCGTATCGGTGCATTGACGCATTAGTTATATTACTGCGTCTACATTATCGGTGAAAGAAATGAAATTTTTTTATTTTGACCTTATGCGTCACACTCTTGTCCTTAACATGACATGATTTTTGAGTCGTGGATGGTAGCACTTGATCACAATTTATTATTGATATGCAGCTTAAGTGTGTGTCAGTTTGTCGCCGATAGCTTATTGGTTTGTTGCGTAACAGTACCAGCCAATGGAGTACAGCTTAAGTGTGTGTCAGTTTGTCGCCGATAGCTTATTGGTTTGTGGCCTAACAGTGCCAGCCAATGGAGTACAGCTTAAGTGTGTGTCAGTTTGTCGCCGATAGCTTATTGGTTTGTTGCGTAACAGTACCAGCCAATGGAGTACAGCTTAAGTGTGTGTCAGTTTGTCGCCGATAGCTTATTGGTTTGTGGCCTAACAGTGCCAGCCAATGGAGTACAGCTTAAGTGTGTGTCAGTTTGTCGCCGATAGCTTATTGGTTTGTTGCGTAACAGTACCAGCCAATGGAGTACAGCTTAAGTGTGTGTCAGTTTGTCGCCGATAGCTTATTGGTTTGTGGCCTAACAGTGCCAGCCAATGGAGTACAGCTTAAGTGTGTGTCAGTTTGTCGCCGATAGCTTATTGGTTTGTTGCGTAACAGTACCAGCCAATGGAGTACAGCTTAAGTGTGTGTCAGTTTGTCGCCGATAGCTTATTGGTTTGTGGCCTAACAGTGCCAGCCAATGGAGTACAGCTTAAGTGTGTGTCAGTTTGTCGCCGATAGCTTATTGGTTTATTGCGTAACAGCGCCAGCCAATCATATGCAGCTTAAATTTGTGTCAGTTTGTTGCCGACAGCTTATTGGTTTGTTGCGTAACAGTGCCAGCCAATGGGGAGAAGTTGGCGCGGAATTCAGAAAGACCATCTACACTGCTACCATTCATGCAATTATCATTGTTAAATCTGATTTCCATAATAATTTAAAGATTTTAATGTAACTAGAACAGCGGTCAATTGTGTTGATTACCGGACTTTTACTAGTCATATATAAATGAATGAAACTGTAGAAGATGAAGTAAACACAACTAATGTTCTAGCTTTCATGTGCTAACACCCGGAACATAGCGATGGTGTGATGATGACAAATTTACATGAGACAGAAAGACTTGAAAACATTATTAGAAACATATATAACAAAAAAGCGATAACGGAATGTTGGTATATGAAAGCAAAGGTTATGAAGTGTTATTGACACAAGCCAAGGTCTAAGCTATCGTGTACTTTAATATTTTAAACATTTAATCCGAAGTGATAAGAGTGACATTCAAACGACATGTGTTGCTAATAGATACATGTTTATTGTCATAAGACAAAAAATAATCATCTGTGTCGCAGAGGTAAGCTGCTAGCTTTGTAACAAGCATCTCGGGTCCGAACCTGTGGCCGTGAAACTTAATTTGTAGTATGGTTTTTTCGAAACAGCTTAACAAAAATCAGTTAAAACGTCCGATTTACCTGTTACGCTCTCCTAATTAATAACAGTGTTGTCATATCGAAACATTTGCTGATATTGCATTTCATAACACCAACATAGGTATATGGATATAATACCTAGATAAGATTCATAATTAGATTTGTGAGTACGGAGTATAAGTTGATAAAATTAGAATTATCATTAATGATTCAGATTATAATCTCTCTTATTTTTTAATCACGACTTGTAAAAATGTTTTTTATATCAGCCAACATTAACTGTTTTTTTTTTGTATGTATAAAAAAGTATAAAAGTATATTATCATTAGTTCGCTAAAACAACGCATAAAAAATCCGCAACTCATCTCTATACAATTTTCTGTAAAATAATAAATTCCAACTTACATGTTACATCAGTCTTTGTTACAAGGTTAGAACGTGTTTTTTTATAAATTGGTACTTAATGACGATTTCAACTTTTTTTTATTAAATAAGCGACGAGATGATCGGGACGTTCACCCCACGGTAAATGACAAGTCCGCCCATAATAACGTGGCGCTAGTTGGGATGTTTTACACAGCACCACACTGTCCTCGTCGCTCTGAAACTTAAGATTACTAGTCTCGTTACCCCAGTAATTTCACTAGCTACAACGCCTTTCAAACTGTAATACAGCAAAGTTTGCACACTACTGTTTTGCGATAGAAATAGGAGCTGCGGTTGTACCTACTTGGAAGAGGTCACGAGGCCTATCACCAGTGGAAAAACTGCTACTACTGTTTAGTGCTTCTGAAAGCAGGCGGGCGACCAGTGCTGATAGTTCTTCAGAAGCTATATAACTCTGTCATACACGAGGGCTAAACGCCAAAAGCGTGGCACTATGAAAAAGCTTTTGATTCAATCGGGACTTGAGCAGTGCTTCAGTCACTCCAGAAGTGGGAAATAGACTATCGATACATCCAAGTGTCGCAGTCTTTGTATGAACACCCCACCATGACAGTCCGTCTCCAGGACCATTTTTCGAAACCTTTCCAGCTGCAACGAGATATCAGGCATGGCGACGCCATATCGCCGAAACTGTTCATGGAAGACGTGTTCAAGCTATTGGACTGGGAAGGACTTGACATCGATATAAACGGTGAGTACATGACTCACCTCCGATTCGCCGATGATATCGTAGTCATGGCTGAGACCCTGGAAGACCTTGGCAAAATGATCGATGACCTCTGTAAAGCATCTCAACTCGTGGGCCTCAATATCAATATGGAGAAGACAAAAATTATGTCAAATGGCCATATTTTACCCACGCCAGTTATGATTGCAGGCTCTACACTGGAATTTGTTGACGAATATATTTACCTGGAACAAATAGTTCAGCTTGGCAAGTCCAACTTCCAGAATGAGGTCATCTAATGATTCCAACTCGGCTGGGCAGCGTTCGGGAAGTTACGCAGCATTTTCTTGTCCCAATTACCGCAGGGTCTAAAGACAAAGGTATTTAATTCGTGCGTGTTGCCAGTGATGACTTATGGCACCGAGACATAGCCGCAGCAGGCCGCATGAAAAGGCTTCAAGTTGCACAGAGAGCAATGGAAAGGGTTATGCTCGGAGTCTCCCTGTGTGATCGAATCTGAAATAAGGAGATCCGTAGGAGAACTAAGGTCACCGACATAGTCCAAAAGATTGTTCTAACCTCAAGTGTCAATGGGCACGACACATCGTTCGAAGGACTGACAGCCGATGGGGCACTAAGGTCCTCGAATGGCGACCGCGTACCAGTAGACGTAGTGTCGGCAGGTCCCTTACCAAGTGATCCGACGATCTGGTGAATGTTGCAGGAAGCAGCTAGATGCGGGCAGAGCTGGATCGATCAATGTGGAAATCTTTGGGGGAGGCCTATGTCCACCCGAGGACGTCTATCGGCTGATAATGATGATGATGATTGTTTAGTGACATTATAGTTTTGGCTATTAAAGCGCACATATCCAAAAGTAGGCACTCTATTCACACGCTTGCCCCGCGGTTCCACCGCCGCCGCATCAACGGTGCGACACCGCTTAGTCGCAGGGGGTACTCCCCCCGCGATTCCAACTCGGCTGCAAGGGACAGCATAAAGCCACCCCTGCAGCCCACCAGCCACATCCGTGGTGAGATCGCGGTTTACAACCGGTGCTCTAACCTGGAGCGGCCGCCTCGGCCCTGCATCTCCGGCAGGCCGGGTAGGTTCCTCTTTGCTTCACCGTGGGCGACCCAGCCACGGTTACTAAGCCCCTCCGCCACGACAAGGCGGGGTTCCCTGTTAGGGGGGGCTCTATTCACACGCTGCTATATCTGATAAGGTGGGTATATACTAGGGCCTGTTCCAACGACTTCTTATCAGTTATTCCCTATGAGCTATTTTCTGCACAACCTATTTGTAATGTCTATTTTGGTGTACTGATTACATAAAGCTTACATTTTGCGCACGTTCATTATAGAAACGATTAAAGAAAATACACTTCATTGTATCGTGTTTGGAAATCAATACGCAGTATTTATACTGCGTAAAAAATCCCACGTACGTCATGTTTGCGTTTGAAATTGTTTTCGTTGAATGGATTATCTGTGCCACTGGGTTAACTGTTATTTTTATAAAACAGATTATCTAATATTTAACCTTGACGAATGAAATATTTGGACATTAACGTGTACAACAATATAATTAATTCGAGGGAAAGTAATAAATAATTTTTACAAAATTATATTAATGAATGTTGTGTTGTTTAGTTATATATCATTGATACAAATATTAACTTCTTCACATAGTAATCATTATAAAAAGTTGAATATCTTATTATTGTTTTGACAATAAATAATGTATATAATATTTATGTTTTATAATTAAGTTTTTTTCATTTATATCTTCGTGTATTTTTTAATGGCTTATTACTTAAATATTGATACAATGGATAGTAGAGTTCGTGTGTTACTCAATGGCAATTATAACTTGCAGAAAATGCATAATACATTAAAATTTATATTTAATTTAATCTCTTAATAAATTTATGTTTAATTATTTAATGTATTTTTTTTAGTAATTTATGGCAACTTTTCGAAATCTTGAAAAAGCATTTTAAATAAATTTACGCAGATAACGTAGCATTCGTTATAGCGGTTCGGGGTCAGAATGTCAGTTGTAGTAATTGGCGCGCTATCTCTGCCGCTCTGACGTCACAACTTTGCTCTTTGTTAGGGGTCCCGTCAACAGACATTATTGTAAACATTGATTACTCTCATGCATCCTCAACATAGTGAGTGTAAGAAAATTTGGAATTGTAATAATAAGTTTTCAAACAACCCAACAGATGGCGCCACAATAAACAATAAATCGCGCTATCGTTTACCATAACGCAAATTCATATAAAGATGGTAGATCTTTATATATATTGTCTTCAGTCAACAAGTCCTTACGGAGTATACAATTGTATCCTTCAACAGGATCTCTCTTGATTTCCGTAATGCCAAGACTTTGGTCTGTAATTCATTACAGAGTATACAATTGTATCCATCAACATGATTTTCGTAATACTAAAAGGGGGACTACTATGATTCTAAGTGTCAGTTCCTGCTCTCGGCACCCCACGTCAAGACTCACCTGATCAACTACAATATTTTAAATGCATTTCTTTTTGTTGGAATGTTTATATTTTACCTAGCTGTTCCCCACCCGCTTTGCTGGCCATAATATAGAAATAGACCGCAAATGACTGAAATGTAGCAACCACATAAATAATACGAAATGTAAATGTTTACAAAAGTTAATTAAAAATAAAATGATGAAGAATCAATGAAATTCAAAAAATAAATAGCTTATAATAATCTACAAATCATTCCGCGTAGAATGCTCATGTACTCATGTTGATGCGTTCACAAGTTTTCACGTGATTGGCGAACAAATAAAACCCATTTTTATTATATATAGTTTTTGTTTCGTTTATATTTTAACAGCCGTATATTATATTCGAATTACAAAATAACCTGTTCAGAGGAACGATAATACAAATATCCTTTTTGGCGTATACACAAATATAGTTAAAAACATATATAATAACTACTATTGACATTGTTTTTGTTATTGTAAACGCTTTTTTTTCGTTTGGTTTGATTTCTATCATTTATGACAACGATAAGTAATAATTAAGTTAATATATTGCTGGCTGGCTTAATGGTTAGAGCGTGTGGCCTTTATTCCGAGGGTCGCGGGTATGAATCTCGGCGTGTACCAATGACTTTAATATATAAGTTATGTACATTTGGGAACTAAAAAAAACCAGCAATGAAACACAAAATAAAAAACAGATGATGCTCGGATCAACGAATGCCCGGACGCGCAATCTAAATGCTCCGCGGCCCTATGAAATAAGGTTCAAATTGAAACCAAATACATGTCGGGTTCCCACTGCTCTCGTGCGTTAGTTGATCCGAGCATCAGCTGTTTTTGATTTTGTGTTTCATTGCTGGTTTTTTTTTTAGTAAAGTAATATATTTTTTATGAAATTCGTTTTATTTAACTGTACTAACAGGTTGGAACGTAAATAATGCTAATACAACATTTTAAAAATATGATTTTTTTTTCAATCGGGATCGACTTTTTTCCGTCCCATCATCAAAGGTGTCATTAGTACTATCGTGTCTTTATTTTCGGAGGCGGTCTCCTAACACCCAGTATACTATAAGTGTTTTTAGTTTGTGTAAAGGTTGTGATTTAAGCATCATGGACAGAAATCCTAGTAGAATGTTACAAAGAGTATATAAAGATTTTGAGAAACTTAAAAAAGTTTACAAATTTTATTACTTGTAGTAATGTATTCATTAATGAAAAAAAGTAAAGTTTAGCTAATTAGTTATTTTTTTTCTAGACGAGCCAGTGAGGTGCGAGTAACATACGGAGACGTGGTGGCAGATGGAGACACCTTCGAACACATTCTGAACGTAACCACTCATAACGACGCATTGCTTGCCTACTACTACCTGGATAGTGACAACAAGGTAAGACCGTATATTAAGCATTGAATAAAGGAACATATCTTTTTTGTTATCGGAAAAAATCTAGAAAGGATTCCTTTTCGATTTAGTTTTGATATGACGCCGAGGTAAAATGTATGCATCTGAAACATCACCATTTCACCTGATGTATTTGATTCAAGATTAAGCAGTAGAGATACACGGAAATAGCATTTACAATGTAGCATTGTTACGGCATTCGATAAATACTTATACGCAGTTGAATAACGGACGTAAACAAGTTTGATAAAGATAACTATAATTTAAACATATTGTGTATATAGACAATTCTATGATAACGAACAATGAAAATTCGTACAGCAAAAAATTATACAATTTTAAAATTTATGCGTAATATCTTACACGCACATAACAATCATTAAAATTTACATAATTTCACACTATTTGTTTGGATAAAAGCGTCGATAGCTAATGGTTTAGGATAACGAATTGATTTGAGTCCATCACATAATATTAAACTGAGAAATATGCTTGAGAGAGGAAAAAGGAATTTCGGTTATACGCACAATTTTTTTATTGCCCTTAATTATAGTTCGCTGCTCAAATATTTATAATGTAACACATCGTTAATTGAAGTTGGTAGTTTCACTTCTTATTCGGGATGTTAGCAAATTGCTAATTACGGCCATTGGTACATAACAGTCGTTATCTGCGTCCAATGGCGGGCGTATTGACACGGCATCATCTGATATTCGCACGTCGGCCCCTGGTTATCGTGTTACATTTATTAACGTATATTTTTATTTTTGTCAAACGCAGCTTGAACATGGAGCCTAAACTCTTTCAACATTATAGCTAATGTAAATAATTAGCTTATAATATATAACTTATTACGTTCTCATTGTGTACTGTAATTTATTAAATTTTTAAATTTTTTTATATTAGAAAATTAATATTGTGTGTCTCTCTTTACGCAAAACGAAAGAAGTACAAAAGTTTGATATAACGACCCGAAGGCGGGCTGTCTTCTTTCAAATAACATTTATTAAAATAGGTATTTGTATTGTATTAATAAAAACGTTTTTATATGCGAATTAATTGTTTGACTTTTGTTTGTTACTCACAATTCCGCAGTTACCCAGCCGCACTTTGCAACATGACTCACACACCACGCTCTATATTGATTACAATCGATTCGGGGCTACTACCTAATCATTAATAATTTATTTTATGAGTTTGTAACAACAATAGATTAGTTTCCTCTCTGTATGTTGATTACTTTTTTTATAGACCCTTTCTAAAGGTCTCATACATAGGTTACCGAGAAATGTGTTATATATTTATTAAGAATTGATTGTCAATTACATGAGGTCGAGATGCAAATGTTAAGATGGGTGTGTGGTGTGACGAGGATGGATAAAATTAAGAATGAGTATATTAGAGGGAGTCTGAAAGTTGCTCCATTGACAGAGGAGTTGAGGAGCAAGGGGTTAGCGTGGTACGGGCATGTTGTGCGGAGGGATGAAGGACATATAACAAAGAAAGTAATGAAAATGAATGTGTATGGTTATAAGGGTAGAGGAAGAATGAAGAAAGTGTGGATGGATTGTGTGAAAGATGACATGTGTAAGAAGAGTGTGAATTTAGATATGGCGGCTGATAGAAGGATGTGGAAGAGAAGTACATACTGTGCCGATCCCACATAGAATGGGAAAAGGGCAGGAGGAAGAAGAAGAATAATTAATGGCCAATTTGACCTTGCTTTGTTATTAAAGTACTAACATTTGACGTGATTCATCTATTGACTTCGATTTAAATTGTATCTAACATTATATATTATTATTATATACAAGATAAGTTGTACGGTTGACGAACATAAAACGAACTCGGATTTTTTGTTATTTTGATGTTAAATATGTAAATAATGAAAATTACGTGACAGTTTAGTTGGAACAACACTATTCCCTGAGATCCATTGTTGCTTTGTTGATTTAATTAGTATCTCAATTACTTTCGTCGCGTAGCAACGAAACGCTTGCTTTTTTACACGGAGGTCCCTAGTTCGTTAGGATCACATGTGATGGTTTATAATCATTAGTAGGGTTTTTAATCTTGTCCTTATAAGCTAATACTGCTGATAGTAGGGCACGTCATCTTAATTGCCGTATCATTTAACGTTACGTGAACGTCTCGCTCGTCCCTTCGCTTTTTTCTTAACAAGAAAATTAAATCATGTTTATTTCCAAAGTTTAAACAAATCAAGTATTAAAGCAGTTCTGTAATTTTAGATGAAAATGACAGAAATATACGACGTAACGGACGCCGACACGGAGGCGGTGCAGTCGCCGAACGAGAGGGACATCAACAAGCAGTTGGAGTTCGACAACGATTGGTCTTCGGATCTCATCGCCAACGAGGGTGAGGGTCTAACAGCTGTATTGTTTTATATTATGTTAATATAGTGAATGGTACTTTGTAATAATAGTAGAAATGTTTGACTACTGCTCGTCGGTTTCCGACGAGACCTTGAATAAAAAAACTTTTTAGGGACCATAATAAATTTTATAATACGTCAGGATCTTAAGTATTATACAATCTATCTAAATAATGAAATTTAAATAATTACATATATTTAAGAGACACGCTCACTTGGGGTTAAGCATTACCTCTATCAATAATAAGGTGCAAATAAGATGTTCATTCAGCACCGTAAAATTTCTGTTATCTTAAATCATTAAATGTCTGTTATCCTATTAATTTTACTAAGTACACAATTCTGCTTTGCAGCAAAATATTATAACTTTAAGTAATCTTATCGCAGTCAATTAATAGTGGGTAATCGGCGCAAAATTTCCACCGCGATAGCAAGCAGGGTCTCATTTCATAAACTGATGTCATAGTTTTCTGCTGATATTAACTTCAAGATGGTACTTTTTTTGACGTACTGTTGAAAAAAAAAACCCTTCATGGGTGTTTTACCGCTACTCGGTCACAATGCCTTCTTCAAGAGAGAGTTATGGTTGCTTTGGGTTTATGATTTACTTTACCAGAAGCTCCAGCTCAGTAGTGATCGAACCTGCTTATCCTCTACCTACAGCGCGTACAACCTTTCTTAAGTGAGCTCTAACGGATTAAGTAACCACTACAAATTCTTCCACAGATGAACTGGATGTAGACAACATTGATGACGAACTATTCGATCGCAACATATTCTCCGACACCGAGAGCGAATGGACCAGGCGGAGATCGCTGTCGGACTCCGACTCCAACTGCGAACAACCCGAGTCCGACCAGAAAATAGCTAACTTCACGGCGTTCGAGTATAAGTGATGTACACAGCCTGCTATCCACAGCAGGCTGGAAGGGAAAGGGTATATTTTAGATCAAAATCTATTGCCTAGAACGTCTAATTTATTTTAACTACTTCAATCCTTAATAAGTTACATGTTGTTGAATAAACGGGAGGTAGTTAGAAAAAAAAATTCTAAACATTTTTAGACCTTTCGATTTTGTTGTTAGAAATATGGCGAAAAGTGCTTATATATTATGATACAAGTTTTTATCCAGTCTGTTACTGTTGTATCCTGTAAGAGGAGTTTCCTGTGGTTGTAAGGAGAGATGTGAATATAATAAACATGTGAGTGATAAGTTTTCGGTGGTTCAACCAGTACAAATAAATCTATGTGTAAAGCGTCGAACATAATGTGGTGCAGTGTATATCATCCTAACTAGCGATACATTGTATAACTTACCATCACATAAAAAATTTACTTGTCTCCTTTGTTAAATAAAAAAAAACTATTTCAAAGCAATATATTAAAAAAAAATTCCATTATTAATATTAAAAACATATTGTTTATTTGTTAATATAACAGAAGTTTATTGCGGTTAGTACAGAGTATAAACTGTTTTCATTGTCGACTTTTTTTTTTGATAATTGTAAATGAAAAAGGCTTTCATTGTTTATGTATATATTTTAATTACAAAAGTCAAACTTTTGGATGAAGTCAATTAAATTGTTTACAGTGTTAAATTTTAACTCGATGATTATCTTTTTTACTGTTACAACAATAAAATTGTATGTATTATACTTAACCAAATAAATAGTGTTCCCTTAGTAATAACCTTTGCGAAGAATATTTTGTTTATAATTTTTTATTATTAACGTTGTATTTATTTTCAAGTTATTAAATTATATTTATGTAAATACCTATGCAATATACTTTATATCTAGTTTTGTATATATATATATATATATTAATTTATAATACTTTATTACCAATTAATTAGTTTGTTTTAAATTCTTATCTATTATAAAATTGTTATTTATCTTTTGTATCAATTAAATATATCTTTTTTAAATATCAGGACTCGACAATTTTTAATTTGATCTTTGATTTTTTTTGGTGATAACTTTATAATTTTTGGAAAAACATGAAAATTAAAGAGTTTTTGTTAGGTAAATAATAAAAAAATATTTGATACAAATATTAAAAAGTACTGCTTTATTTAAAAATAATCAACATTTTATTTAAATTTTAATAGTCAAAAAAATGCCATGTATATCGAGTAATATATATTAAGAATTTGGTATGTAAAAGGCCTTTCACTTAACGATGTTAGATATTTTTTAATAATGGCTCTGCGACTATAATTATATTTGTAATCTAAAAAAAAACACGCCAATTTGCCTTTCGTACTTAGTGTTAATATGATACTTCTTTTTTTAAACTGGAAAGATGTCACTTGTCTAGAATTTCAAATAAAACTGAACTGATAACATCAATTATATTGTTACCAAAGTAAGAATAATTTTCGCAATTTACCGATGGTGATAATTCTTAATGAGTTTATATAAAGGTTATAACGTGTTTAGTATTGTTATTATTTCATAGGTCCCGTAAAGGTTTTAAATAAAGATATTTACAATCGTGTATACTTTCTGTATGATGGTAACACTACGTTTAGATATTTATTCACTAGTATACCAAAGTACGCTGAGATGTTGTTATTGCGCGTAGTGTCGCCGTTGTACAGGTTATAGATAAAGCAATGGACGAAAGTCACAATTATTTTTAATAAATTACTTTTACAAATTTCACTTTATTTTATTTTTATTTATTGAGGAAAATTACCAATAGCATATCACCATCATCATCAGCCGATAGAGGTCCACTGCTGGACATAGGCCTCCACCAAAGATCCCCACGTCGATCGGTCCCTCGTTGCTCGCATTCAGTGGTTTTCCACGATTCCCACCAGATCATCGGTCCACCTTGACACTAGGCCAGCTTCATGGAAGAAAGCCCCTATATATATACAGGGTGAAAGGTAATAGGTGTAAAAGATCTGGAGGGGCTAAAGTATAGCTCGTATCCTATCTATCTATGGAATACTCTATCCAGAAACAATGCTTCTGGAGTTATTAATTTTTTAAATATTTTTCAAAAAATTTGTTGATTTTATTTCTTTTTTATTTCTACACAAATTTTAATGTAATAATTATTGTTTAATCATTGTTTTATTAAATTAAATTAATAATCATCACTTAGAGACTAAAACTTTTAAATTAGGTCCTTTGAAAATCTTCACAGTAAAAAATAAGACGCCATACTTAATTTTTTTTTTTTATCTTAAAATAAAATTTAATTTATAAAAATACCTATAAAGCACAAATAAGTACCTGACTTCAATACCTATCCGACAAGATATAAGAAAGTACATAAAATTTAGTAACAAAAACACTTTTTAGGTAATGAGTCAGTACGACAGTTAAAATTTAACTACTTAGTTACTTTCGTGGGCAGACGTACATAATCGTTGTCTTCTTAAATCTGAATAGTTTTTCTTTCCATACCAAATAAATTTTATTTAAATGGCGGATTACGGTAATGAAGAATACGCTGACATTTTCTATTGTAATAGACTTAGTGATGGAAATTCTTTATAAGCATGAAGAGAATATCAGCTGCATTTTCAAAATCGTCACCTACCAAGTCATAGAGTCTTTGCTGCGGCGTATCAACGCGTCAGGGAAACTGGCAGCGTTCAACAGAGATGACATGACGCAGGTAGGCACGCATCTACGATACTGAAGATGGAGAAGGAATCATAGACCATTTAGTAATAGACCCGACTACGTCAACCAGGGCCTTGTAAAGATTAGTAGGTTTAACACAATGAAAAGTGTGGTTTACTGTGCACACGGCAAGACTCTGCCCTTACCATTATACACCGGTCTAGGCCCTGGAGGAAGGAGACCCTGCAAGAACATTAGACTTCTGCCTTTTTATGCTGCATGCAGAGTTAGAAAGAAATAATTTTCTCACCAAAATATTGTGGACTGATGAATCGAAGTTTGACAAAGACGGCATAACAAATTTTCATAAAGGTCATTATTGGGCTCTGCGAGGTGAAAATCCCGACGTGTTTAGGGTAGGAGCTCATCTGCGAAGATTCTCTGTAAACGTTTAGATGGGCATAATTCATACTTAGTTGATAGGCTCAGTCTTGCCCAATAATTTACATGGGAAGACGTACGAAGATTGTTTTCCAAATCATTTTTTTTTAATTATCTGGAGGATATACCATTGGACACGAGAGGAGAAATGGTGTTCCAGCATAACGGTTGTCCCGCCCATTTTCGTCACGGCGTTAGACACTACTTTCCCTCACCGATGGATTCGCCAAGGTGGACCGACACCGTGACCCGCAAGGTATCCTGATTTAACACCTTGCGATTATCACTGACATGATCACACGAAATCTTTAGTGTACACAACACCAATTAACTCGTTAGAAAATTTAAAGTCACGCATCATCGTCGCTGCTGAAAAAATAAGAAAACAGCTCACAGGGCGCAAAAGTCTAGTGTGAGAAAAAGTCTACTGCGAGGAAATATCTGCTATGAGGAAAAATCTACTGTGGGGATAAGTGTGCTGTGAGAAAAAGTCTACTGCGAGGAAAAGTCTACTGCTAGGAAAAGTCTACTGCGAGATTAGGTTTTCGATGAGGAAAATTCTGCTGTGAGGAAGACTATTGTGAGGAAGTCTACTGTGAGGAAAAGTCTACTGCCAGGAAAAGTCTTCTGTGCAGAAGTGTACTGTGAGGAAAAGTTTACTGCGAGAAAAAGTCTACTGCGAGGAAAAGTCTACTGTGAGGATAAGTGTGCTGCGAGGAAAAATCTAGTGCGAGGTACAGTCTATTGCGGGGAAAAGTCTACTGCGAGGAAAAGTCTACTGCGAGGAAAAGTCTTCTGTGAAGAAGTGTACTGTGAGGAAAAGTCTACCTCGAAGAAAAATCTATTGTGAAGAAAAGGCTATTGTGAGGAAAAGTCTACTTTGAGGATAAGTTTATTGCAAGGAAAAGTCTACTTTGAGGAAAAGTCTACTGCGACGAAAAGTCTACTTCGAGGAAAAGTCTACTGCGAAGAAAAGTCTACTTTGAGGAAGACTATTGTGAGGAAGATTATTGTGAGGAAGTCTACTGTGAGGAAGTCTACTGCGAGGAAAAGTCTACTGCGAGGAAAAGTCTACTGTGAGGATAAGTCTACTGCGAGGAAAAGTCTACTGCGAGGAAAAGTCTGCTGTGAGGAAAAGTCTACTGTGAGGAAAAGTCTCCTGCAAAGAAAACTACTGCGAGGAAAAGTCTACGGCGAGGAAAAGTCTTCTGTGCAGAAGTGTACTCTGAGGAAAAGTTTACTGCAAGAAAAAGTCTACCTCGAGGAAAAGTCTACTGTGAGGAAAAGTCTACTTCGACGAGAAGTCTGCTGCGAGGAAAACTCTACTTTGACGATAAGTCTGCTTCGAGGAAAAGTCTACTGCTAGGACCAAAATCGTGGCCCGCAAGGTGTCCTGATTTAACACCTTGCTATTATTACCCATGGCGTCAAATGAAATATTTAGTGTACACAACACCAATTAAATCGTTAGAAGATTTAAAGTCACGTATCATCCTCGCTGCTGACAAAATAACAGAATAGCTGACAGGGCGAGTCACTCGATCTGACTTAAGAATAAGGTTTAGTGCTTGTATCAGGAACCGTGGCCGTCAATTTGAGCAAAATTAAAATTAATTGTTACTTTAAACTTTTACTCTGAACTCAATATCTAAAACGACAACAATAAGGTTGCACGTGGTAGAACAAACACAAAAGGGTCAAATTAAGGGCCGGCGCGGCGTCTACTTTTATTAATCTCTACAGTTTGATATTTCAAGGTACTTGGTTTTATTACAAGTGTTTTTTTTTTTTCTAAATTTTAGAATCTTTATGTACTTTCTTATACCTTGTCGGATAGGTATTGAAGTCAGGTACATATTTATGTGCTTTATACGAGTTTTTTTTAAATAAAATTTTATTTTAAGATAAATTAAAAATGTAAGTATGACGCCTTATTTTTTACTATCAACACTTTCAATTAACCTAATTTAAAAGTTTTATCCTCTAAGTGATGATTATTGATTTAATTTAATAAAAAATTATTAATCAATAATTATTACATTAAAGTTTGTGTAAGTAAGAAATAATATCATCGAATTTTTTCCTAGAAAACCGAGAATTTTTTTTTAATATTTAAAAAATTAATAACTCCAGAACCATTGTTTTTGGATGGGGTATTCCATACATAGATATTCGAGCTATACTTTAGCCCCTCCAGATCTTTTGCATCTATTATCTTTCACTTTGTATATACACATACCTATATCTACGAAGCGACAAATAAATCGAAGCGTTCACCTGACAGTAAATAATACATCTGGTAGTGAACGCTTGTTTGCCTGATAGGTATACGTTTCTCTCGTCTCGTTGCTTCGCTGAATAAAAAAAAATATATTTTATCTGCTTGTGAAATTTAATACAAAAAGCTAAAAACTTTTTATCAATATCAAAGCGATTCTATATTTAAAACTGAACTCTGTCATTGATTTTTGAGAATTTACATTGTAAACTAAAATAGATCGTGGACACCCGCCGATTTCTAACGGGTTGTATTTTTTAATGCTTTCTTTACTTATTTTTTAACGCTATGGGGAAAGGTGTTGACGCGAAAAGCAGTAGAATATTTCAGCAATGTTATTTGAAGTGTTGCAAGCTTCAGAATCTGACGCCATTAAATAACGTTTTGCCTTCGAACAATGGAAAAATGTTGGATTTTTGTGTTGATAGGATAAAATATGCAGAATGGGCGCCAATATTGAATGCACTCTGCTGCGATCTTAGTCTGCACTCGATTTCAATACGATGCCGGCAACAGGTTAAAACGGGTGAGTTGATAACCATTGGGATCGAGTAGGTTTATATTGCCACTGAAGTGGTACCCCTTGTGTACTTCCTGGGGCGTATCTGGCGACGCGTCTCGTATTCCGACGCGTCGCCGCGCAGTGTAGGGATTTTGTCAGTTGGGAGGGATGCTTCACATCCCTCCCCGAGGCGGGCTCGTTCGATCCGGGCACCGAACGGGGGTTGCGGAAGAACTGTCGCGTTATCCCGCGACCCTCGTGCATTTATTTGCGGAGGTGATGGAATACCGTGTGAAGCTTTTAGTCGGTTGGAGTCCGACACTACCCCGCTACCGGCCCAGTATTGGTACGGGGTGTGCGCTCCGTTAGCATTTTGTTACACACGTTAATAAAAAAATAAAAAAAAAACCCCTTGTGTACCGAATTATTAGTTCTTGTCACCCATGTATTAAAGATTCATAACCTTTACACCTCAATAAAAACTATGGACTCCTAGATTCGATTCTTGTTAGGCTCAAGCGTTGAATTTAATCAGCCTTTCTTACAAATGTCACCGGTCGATCAAGTTTAGACATTTTGGAATTTCTTCAAAAATATTTTTTTTATACGAAATTATCTTCTCTGTTTCCAGTACGCATTTTCCGTTGCTTAATTTGTTGCCTTCCTTTGTTTTGTATGGGATTCTTGTTCGGCTTTAATGCGGAAATAATGTAGATGCTAATAAATGGGTATTATATGTGAATTATAGTTGTGCTAATACTAATACCTCAAGCATATTAAACAAAGAACCTAAAGGCACATATTAAGACGACAAAATACATAGTGTTACGTAGCTTCAAAGCTTTTCAAGCAAAAAACAAAAATGTTTACATTTAACCACCCATAGGCATCGCGGTAATCCTCTCAACAGGTTTCCGCCTTGTCGTGGCGGAGGGGCTTAGTAACCGTGGAGGCAGAACCCAAGATCGGATCCGCCGCAGGGAGCCGGGAGTGTTTTCTCTTTTGGCTCCCATGGCCTCTGGGTGACAGATTTGGGGGAATCCGCTGCCCAAGTGACTAAAAGAAAGAGTAAGGGGCGCTTTGTGTGTTCCGGCGTGCCCTCACGAAGGTGAAAAGAAAGGGTTCTTCCCTCCCTCCCGAGGTGGGGCTGCGTTATGCGCTGGCGGGGTCGCGGATGTGGGCGAAAGCGTTCCCGTGACCCCGGCTTAAAGCGACGAGGAGGAACATCGTGGGGGTTTTAGCCGGTGCAAGTCCGACATAACCTGTCCTTGCCCCCCAAGGACGGGTATGCGCAAGCATTTCCCCCAAGTTAAACAAAAAAAAAGGCACCACGGTAGTACTCAGACGGTTTTTAGCAAGGATGATTATGAGAAAACAATTTGTAATATTATTTTTATAATAAATGATTTTTATAATAATTTACAATAATTGTGACAGATGCCTGACAGTTTTCATCTGCGTTAATTATAATGCTGTAATTTAAAAGATAAAGGAACAAAAATGTTTGCAATCTAATACAACTTATAAAAATTTTAAGCCATAGTTTATATTCTAATTTTTATTTTAAATAGAACTTCACATTGTGAATCTTAGTTTATATTTCTGATTTACAGTTTTAGAGCATATAGATTGTGAACGATTGGCTAAAACTGTAACGAAAAGAGCGGTGATACTGACAAACTTCATGCTCACTAATCTAACGGAAGCGATCGCCCAAATGCTGGCTGATACGACACTACTGACGACGCTACTCATTGAAGGTCTACCACTGAAGATACCCTATCTGAATCCGTTCTGTGAGGTACCGGAATTATGTTCGAGCACTTTGTAACATTTTATCTTACTAATTCGTATTAGAATATCTCCTCCTTCCACCTTAACGTCGGCGTTCAAAGGACGGCTTTCAAAGGAACAACTGGAAAAAGAGGAGTATGTCCAACAGTAGACATTCCAGAGTTTTCTTATTGTCATTTTGAAATCGATATATACAAATTATAAACTCAACACTCGCGTGTTATAACATTTCCTAAAGTAAGTTTTACTTAACCGATTTTTGTATTCGAAGAGAACTGATAATTTTAAAATAATCTTATTTCATGACGCTTTTATCTAAAAATTTTTAATAAATGTTGAAATGAGATACTCTTATTAAATACAAGGTACAAACTATAGGAGCACTAAGGTCTTTCTGGACTATCGCCAGTATATCATCCTCGTGCGATTAGTCCACTTATAGAATATCTAAAAAATCGCAGTTATAAAATATAACTGAGGTATTTGAATATTCCCTTTAAATAATATAAAAAACACTATTTTTATTTTCTTACTTATTTCTGGATAAAGTTTATAATCTTTTAAATAAATAGTCCCCATAAAATGATGAGTATGTCAAGACTACATGCGAGCGTAATAAATACTTTCTGAATTCCAGGCTATATTAGTCAACAGTTCCCTTCAACACTTGTATTTACCTCGGTGCCTGATCGGCGACGCCGGATGTCTGGCCATCTGTAAGGCGATCCGGTGTCTCCCCAACATCCTCACCCTGGATTTATCTGGGTGCGACCTCACCCCTATCGGGGCTAGTTACATAGCTGAGTTGCTAAAGGTTAGCTGCTTATAACCTCGGTAAAGTTAGCATATTATTAATAAAAACTTGTAAGCTTTTCTTGGTCAAAAAGACATATTGACCACCGCAGCAAGTTTTTTTTTTTTTTATGTACAAATGAATAAAGACTCGCCCAAAGCGATAGCGCTCTGTGCTACAAGGTGAACTACCTAACTAGCATTTCCTTACCACGGACAGGCCCCCTCCAACGGGTTTTCGCCTTGTCGTGGCGGAGGGGCTTAGTAACCGTGGTCCGGTACACGGTGAAGCCAAGTGGAACCCATCCGACCGGCCCGCGGCGAAGGGCTGGCCGAAGCGGCCGCTCCAAGTTCAAGCACCGGTTGGGGTAACTGAAGCTCACCGGAGCGGCCAGGGGCCGCAGGGGCGGCTGTGTGCTGCCCTAGCGGCCGGCTGCAGGGGCGGTTTCATACCGCCCTTCGCAGCCGAGGCGGGGTCGCGGAGGGAGTACCCTCTGCGGCCAACCGGTGTCGCACCGGCGATGCGGCGGCGGTGGGGCCGTGGGGGAAGAGGAGTGCCAGTATTGAGATGCGCCGCTCTCCCTATCCTCCGCGGCCGTTGACAGGTAGCGGCGGGCCTAACATCTCTCTGCCGCGGGGAGCCGGGAGAGGTTTTCTCCAGTGGCTCCCATGGCCTCTGGGCGACAGGTTCGGGGGAACCGGTCGCGCGCACACGCATGAGGTCGAGGAGGGGGCGCGCTGCATGTTCCGGCGCGCCCTGGAAAGGGATGTTCATCCCTCCCTCCAGAGGTGGGGCTGCGCAAGCGGCCAGCGCCGGCAGGGTCGCGGTTGAATGCGAACGTTCCCGTGACCCTGCCATCATGGCGATGAGGCGGAACATCGTGGGGGTTTTAGTCGGTGCAAGTCCGACATAACTCGTCCTTGCCCCCGCGAGGACGAGTATGCGTAGGCATTTCCCCCAGGTAAAACAAAAAAAAAAAAACCACGGACAGGCATATTTCTTGGTAATAAACTTGTTACTGGTTTTATTTCTTAGTTATGTAAGAAAATTTATAATTATCATCCCCGATATGGTAAAAGAATTTACTGTTGCAGAGACAGTCCAGGATGATTACTGATGAACAAAATGATTCAACAAGAGACTAACTTATTCCATGTGATATAAAAATATAAAATTAAAACAATTACTAATTGTAAATGTGTAATGTTTGTGTAATTTAAATAGTAAGTTTAGGTAGCTTTGTTAATTGTAAAGCAATTGATTATCATATGCTCATTCTCATTAGTACCAAAAACTCCATCGGTACAGTGAAAACTGGGTTCAAACGCTGCGGTACCGAATGCCGGAGTTGGACGCAATGGCCGGGCTGCGGCGTATCACACTGTGCGGAAACGCCCAGTTCATGGATCGAGGGTTCGCCACATTGGCTGATATACTAGCAGATGATTTATGGATCAAAGGTGGGTATACTTAGGGACTAAAACCATGTGCTGCCTTTAGAGGGAAATATTCTTTAATAACTGAATATGGAATCTTGAATGTGAACTCTATTTTCACTCAGCAAGGCTTCCAATTATACAAAATATGTTTAGAAACTTTATACTTAATGGTTTGAAACAGTCTAGATCTTTATCTCGTCAAATTTTATTGGAACCGATGTATATTGAATAGTTATATGTAGCCCTGGACGTTCAGAACTGCGGTTTAACCGAGCAGAGCGTGGTGACGGCACTGCGAATGCTGCAGTCTAATAGCACGCTGGTGGTTCTCGACGTGCGCCACAACTCGGAGCTGGGCGTGGACAGTGCTGGGAAGCTGCGCGGCGCGCTGCGCAACAATGAGAGGGGTGCAGGGGCGCCAGGACAGGTGACACCACACAATCTGTACTCTGCGGCCCAATTTAATATTCACTTTTAGCCAGTACAGAGGGCCTCATGATGAAGCTTACAGTGGCAGAGGGAAATGGAGAGGGCTGTTCCCGTGGTTTCCTGGTGTGTACGAATTGGTAATGAGGTAATATGCTGAAGAACTTAGATCACCGACATAGCTCAAACGATTACTATCCTAAGGAGAATGAGCAAGACACATCGCTCTAAGGACTGACTACCAACGCTGCGTCAAGCTTCTCGAAGGAAGACTGTGTAGCAGTAGACGCAGTGCTGGCAGATTATCCACTAGATGGAACAACAAGCTAACGAAGCTAGCGGGATGCCGTTGTATGCAGGCAGTGCAAGACAGTGCCTGGATACGTTTATGCAGAGCGGTTTGAGTTTTCCGGCAGATAATATAATTTTAGCCTCCCGCCGTCCTCTGTTAAACAAGGTCTCTTCAATAGTTTTCCAGCAGATCAGGTCCGATGCTATTTGCATACAACGACTGCCCGCGACCTTCCTCCGGTTTTCGGTTCGCCTAGCAGGTGGCTGTCCCACGATGCACTTGTCATAACATAGTCTTCTGCCCCTTCCGCAGTCGGTAAGCAAGCAAGTTGGGTTTAAAACCATCCTATCATCAATCAAACTCCAGAACTAGTAGCCCCGTCGAACCCACTACGCATTAAGTGTGGAGACCTTTGGACCATCGTGAAAAAGCTTTGAGACCTTTCTTCGATGACACTACTTAATTACAAATCAACTGACCTATTAATTATTGTTATATATTTTTGGTTTGATTTAATACAAACATTTCTTTTCTCCGATTCTTTAGTATTCATGGCTGAGCAGTTCTCCTAGTGACGGCAGGTCAATTAAATCAATAGGAAATAAGTGAGTACCATTTCAATTTATGTAGGTTGGTGGGTCGGAGTGCATTACGGTCGGTACCATAATTGTCTATTCCGGAGGCGAAGCAGTAGTCAAAACGATGATGCTGTATAAACATCCTCACGGGGACTAAATGGTTATGTACCATCTTATCGTGAAAAATCCTATCCGATCTTTGGGGTACGCCTATGTCCAGCTGTGGACGTCTATCGACTGATGATAATGATGATGATTCTCTAATATCTATCTAGAATAATATGAAGTTTAATTACGTTAACAACGTTTCAATATATTAATAATAGAGTTTACTTTGTTTAAGTACAAGTTTACTTCACATTCGAAATTATAATTTTTGCCTATATACGTAAATAAAAAAAAACATTCTGTATTTACTTTTCTACTTTGTATTAAGTTAATAACCGAAAGCCTAATGGTACGGTTACTTCAGAAATGGGATAACAAAGGAGCGAGTCGCGTCCAACGTAAGGAATATGCCGAATACGTACAATAATAAAACAATTGCGGTTAAGAAAGAGAAGTAAGTGTTAAGTTATTTATATTTTATTATATCCATATCCCATTTGAAGGACCAAAACAGACGACATTTCCGTTGCGAACTTTTCAAATATTTCTTTTATCCTACTGCAGGATGCAATATGTTATACATTCGCTTGATGGTAAGTAATACGCTCGCCCATAGTGTTGCGCTGGTCAAACGTTTACACTGCACCATATTGTGGTAATGTTTACTTTCATCAATTTGTCTTAAATGATTATACCTACCTTCAAACACGAATTTTGTCAAAAAGTTTCCTTGTGGTTTTTGTTATTGATTTTATTAATCATTTAAAACTATTACTACGTTAACTTTTCAATTCATAATTAACGTAAACATTTTAATATGTTATATATAGCGTAGAAATATTCGTAATTCCTTTACATAAAATGAAAGTGTTCTTATCTAATATTATACTTGTCATGAAACGAAAGAGATTACACGGAAATTTTAGAAGAACAGCTGCAGGAAGAGATATCGCACCGGCAGCAGCTGGAGGAACTGAATATGCAGCTAATCGACCAGATGAAGCAGCTCAAGCAACAGCAGATGAGATTGTGGGCCCACGCTGGCAACCTCTCAGGTAAACATACATAGTTTATTTTAACCGCTGTGCAAAAGGATGCGTTTATCTCTAGCTCGGAGATGTAGCTATAATGGTTTAAAATTAATTATTAACTATTAAATATGTTGATAACTATTTGGATAAACAGCCTTTTTGTTCCACTATTGAGATTCTGAACGTCTAAAAAAAAAGAGAGAGCCAAGGCCGAAATTTTTTAATGTATTTATATGTATATAAACCTCGCCTATCCGTCTTTCCATGTGACTACCATTGGATAACAGGATCGGAACAATCACTGGCGCCGAGCTCGGTATCCGGGGAGCTGTCGAGCAGCTCCGGCTCCTCGCACTCCGTGCCCATCGAACAGAGCACACTCTCCTACATACAGCAGGCCTTCCGCGACATCTACTCGTTTATTAAGAACAACCAGTGCCATGGGTGAATCCCTTATTTTTTCTTAAATTACGGTTGGTTTACTTGCTTATAAGTGTTTCTCAGATCGTGCACAGTAATAATGAGTTAATTAGGGTTTATTACTCAGTACCACAGTAGGTTTATTAATCAACTACTTAATAATATTACTGTCTGCACCAAAACATAGTAATGTTTTAAATTACTTTGTAACGAATTTGTACTCGCAAAGAAGAATTAATTTCAAAGGGTGGAAAGAGCAATTTTAAAAAACTTCTTTGCTTTCGAGGAGAATACTTGCGGGAAACACCAGGATGTTCAACAGAATCCACCACTTTTAATCGCCACTTATGACATACAACAGTTACTTTCGTTTTATTCTTGATAGAGAGACATTAGAGCTGATCTAGCAAAAAAATATCGCCATGATGCTGTTTAAAGAATTGTAAAACTTGAGAACAGTTGTTTACGCGCAGGGATTGCGTGAAAGAGAAGACTGAACAAGCGATAGAGGATGTCGCAAAGGTAGCGGAGGTTGCAGAGGTAGAGGAGAGCACCGAGCCGAACTTGCCCGTACCGGCGAAGAAGTCTCAGAGCACACACCTACAGTTCTTCGACAACGTCAGGGTAAAGAAGATGACGAAGTCCGCGCACTTGCTGGGTGACGCGCAGAACCTGAGGGAAGGTCTGCAAGTGGTACGATAATTATTCGTTATTTTAGTTTGAAATATCAATTATTTAACAACTACTTTTGTTATCAAAGATGTCAGTCATAATTATCATTGTTGATCCAATATATTTTTTTTTCTTGTTTCCCTTGGTGTTGGTGGGCCGGGGCGTCAATTCTTTTTCTTTATTTCATTTTTGTTTAATTTCTCTCTCATTCTTTTCTTTTATACCATTCTTATCTTGTTTTCTGTTTTCCTTATTCATTTTCCATCTTATTTCCCTCTGACACGCTTCTCCTTAATTAAACGAGACACCAGAATCTTTATTTCCTTATTTTTACATATAACATTTACTATACGTAGCTCGCTGGCCTAATGGTTAAAGCGTGTGGCTTTTATTCCGAAGGTCGCGGGTTTGAATCTCGGCGTGTACTAATAACTTTAATATTTAAGTTATGTACATTTGTAAACTTTTGGTAACAACAGCGAAATACAAACGGCGAAGGAAAACATCTCGAGGAAACCTGCACATGAATTAGAATTTATTGTAAGGTGTGTGTGAAGTCACCAATCCGCATTGGGTCCGCGTGGTGACTATGGCCCTATCGCCCATATATTGAGACTTGCGCCCCAACAGTGGGGACGTAAATTTGCTTTTTTGAACATATATATATGTTCCAGCATATCATCGTCCACAGGGAATATATATTTGACTAATAATCACATCGGAAGAATGTCTTTTCCGTGCTACGGTTTATTTCAGAAAAGACTGATTCGTTTCTTACTGAAAATTTGTTAACTAAAGTTAAAGCTGTAAGCCATACTAAAGTTACTTAAAAAAATTGCGTAGAAAAAATAAATTACATAAAACGAGCGACATGTAGATATGTAAATGACGAGTAGAAATGCGTTCCACAGAACCCAGATATGTTCGAGAAGCAGATGGGAGACACTTGGGAAATGCACAACGAGGAAAACTCGCTGGATGAACTTATAGCGGCGCAAAGTAAAGGGAAAAAGGTAAATGATACGGTGTATATGGAAATTTAGCTGGCGGAAGGTAACCACCGCTCGCCTAATCAATGGAACTGTCTTCTAGTGATAGAATTGGTGCAGCTGGAAGCGAACTAACTAAATGTAGAGGGAAGTTGTATATTTGTAAGTTAACATTTGTGCTCATCGTCATAGAACTGAAATAAAAATAACTCGTATTATAAAATGCCCTTAAAACAGATGGTAAAGTAGTTTAGCAGCCTTTCGCATACCAGCCCTCGCGAGGTCAAAGTTCCGTTCCTGCCGCAATCCTTTCGAATCTAACACACAAAGGGCCTTGAACACTGAAGGGGAACCTTCTACCAGTAAAAGTATTGTTTGTGGTATATGATTGTCTTTGCTAACAGAAGCTCAGCCCTTGCGACAGTGTGGTGAGCGACTCGTCGGATACGCTGGTGTGTTCGCCGGTGCGCGCGCGGGGAGCAGCGCACTCGCCCGTTTCTCGTGCCGTTCCGACCGCGTATCCCTCCGCCCCCAATCCTCGTGACGCGCTCGCGTCCTCAGAAGACGACAGCGATTGATCAACCATTTTCATACAATTTTACACTCGATTTTTACGAAGATATAATATTTTTTCTTTGCCCTTTATTTTTCTTTTGTACTTACCTTTTTCAAGGAATCGCTGAATTAGCAAGTAACAGCTTCCGTGGCACAATGGGTAACTGCTGGTTTGATTTTGAGGTCACATGTTGTGGTGATTGGTGGTAAGAATTTTACGGATATGTCCAACCGCCACCCACGTGAAACAGCTGTAAAAATAGCATTCCTGCGGTTCGATTGACAGCATATAAGAACGAGAGTGTTCTGGACTAACATGCTTTACCATCAAAGGCTTCACTATCACTGGAGATCAATGAAATTGAGACAAGTTGGCGAATAGAGATAGCCCATTGTAGACAAAACTTTGTTAAATTAGACTTGCCACATTTTACTGGACAGCTGTCAATGTTACTGCTCAAGATAATGTAATATATGATATATATAATAATAGTTATAGAATCAATCTCTCTGGATCTTTGACATTTCTTTCCTTTAAAAAGATATCATACCTTCCTAACAAATTATCTTATTTTAGCATATTTAGCTTGTTAAATAAATTAGCACATATTTCATAATAAAATTAATATTTGTTAAATATTTTTTATTAGTACTATTGTAAACTAATTGTATTGCATCTAAGCTTTCTCATTCAATTGCACATTCTTCTGCTGAAGTTTAGCAATAAGCAGCTTCTCTTTTGCTTCCATTTTGGCCTGTTTTTCCAATTTCTTTTGCTCTTTTTCCCTTTTGGCCAACATCTCTTGGAAGCGTTCATCCCTCGGGTCGAGAGTGAAACCAAAGTGCCTTCTAACCTCTTCCACCAGACGCTCTTTTTTGAGCTGCAAATGCATACATGTTTAAATTCAGTGGTCACCAGAGAAAACGTCCAGGAAGTATTTATACATAAAAATAATAGATCTTTATAAATTATTAAATTAAATTACTACCCTAGTTCACCTTAATACACACTACAAATAAAACCAATATCAAAGATAGTATTACTAAATTAGTAAATTCAAGTTAGATATAATTTTTATAATGGACAATTTTTAGCTTCGTCCAGGGTACATAAGTTCACTCATGTGCTTATAAGATGGATATCTCAAGATCAACTCCATGTCATGTTATATGGTAGTTTTTCTGAAACTCACCAGGCTAGCTATCACTCTCATAATGTCAATGTGTTGTCATAACGGCATTGCTATGTTTCAGTAGTTCACTTGAGACTTACCATCAGTGAACTTTATAATTTTCATATTAAATTATATAGACTAGTCATAAATATTTAGTCTACAAGAAAGTGCAATAGGGAAAGGATTAATGCCTTTGAATTGTGGTGCTGGCGAAGGCTTCTCCATATACCATGGACAGCCAAAAAGACAAATTAATCCATCCTAAACGAACTCAAAATTAACACAAGGCTCTCCTCTGTATGCCAACAAAGAGCCCTTAACTTTTTGGGCACATCATGTGTCATCCGAAAGGCTGTCTCGAGAGACAAGTTAGTTAGGGGAGACTAGAAAGTAGACAAGCTCAAAGAAGAACCCCTACCACATGAATGGAAGCAGTTAAAAAGGCAGTGGGTGGGAGTATACACCTACGACCACACTCGAAAGGTAATTGTTAGTGTGTGGTTACAATCCTCAGCAGTGAGGGAGCAACAAAGAAAAAGAAGTCATAAATATTTACCATCCATAATAGATATAGATATCCACATTCAGTATAATTTTTGCTAATTTTTTCAACCACTTTTTATTCCAAATCTTAAAAAAGCATCTACACTTAAGTTTTAAAACTTGTCAAAAATCCATATTACCTTAGCAGCTTGCACTTCAGCAGTTTTCTTGGCAATCTTTGCATTAAGCTCTTTCTTCCATTGCTCTAACTTTTCAAATTTTGCTGCAACATTTTTGTCTCTTTGTTCTATTTTATGTTGTTCTTCTTTTCTTTTTGTTGCTACTGTATCCATCATTTCTCTTATGGTATACGGAAAGGCAACAGCTTCATATTCTTTCCTTTCTTGAATTTCCTGTTTTGTTGGCCAGCATAGACCTATAGACATTGTTATTTGCTTATTAAGTCTTTATTTTTTTTGATGGTGTCTTTTGCAAGAAACCATATAGACCCTCAACCTGTTTAAAATATGTGTAGATGTTTAGACACAATTGCTCAAAATTACTGATCGTAATAGGGAGAATGCCTAAAGATCCAGTTGTTCCAGTACAAAGAAATTAGAAATACATTGTTAAAAAACTTACTTGGATTGACACCACTGGCGATACCATATTTCCCATACATTTTGCGGTGGTATTTTACAGTTAAATGAACCAGTGACTTTGGCGTTTCGTACGGCCTTTTACCATTTACTAGATTGTAATGTGCGAAAGATAGTCTTGACTTGTTTCTTTTCTTCTCAATCTCTGCTTCTCTCGCCTGGACATCATCTGTATCATCTATCAGTACTTGTTCATTTTGCTCAACTTCTGGAACGGATGCGGCGAATTGCCGGAATGGCACGAAAAAATTAGTTCTAATATAAAGTGACCTTGCACACAAATTCATTTTCAATCGATTTATAAATATTTTGTGTTCAACTAAATATTATGTTAAATTGTAATGTAGGGGTTATGAGTTGTTCTGATTTGACAGCTGTCAATTTCACTAACAAGACCTCATAATGAACCATTATTACACATACATATTTAACAGAAATCCCACATTTCTGTTAAATATTTTTTGGTAAATACAAACTTCAAAATTTAGTAATTTCACTTATTTATATTCATTTTAGTGGATAAAATATTTTTAAATATGCATGGTATTGAGAAAAACCAATATATAAAACCAACATACACGGGTGGATGAACCGAAACATTATTCATATACTTAACGATTTATATAAGTTTGTTAAAAATAGCAGGGGGATAATTTAAATATTGAAATAAAATCAGTTAAAAAATTAAAAGGCACCCGTTGGAAAATTAGTGACTAAAATAGGTTATGGCTTAAGGTCACTTTACCTAACCATTAAATCTTTTAAAAAAAAACTTCATTAAAAACTAGGATTAAGTTTATATAAACAAACAAATTTAATATCATTTGAAGCTTTTTACAATTGTGTATTAATTTATAATGACAAGGCACGCGAGAAATTGTACTGCAGGAGCTGTTTATACATATCACGAAAAGAAAAAGGACGCGGCTGCATCAGGATATGGTACTCAAAGTGAAAGAGTTGGGAAAGATTCTGTGAAAAGTTTCGATTGTTGTAGTTTGACGTTACAGCCGTGCCGAAATCCTGTTGTTACAAAAGATGGTTATTTATTTGACAAAGAGGCGATTTTGGAATATGTTATTGCAAAAAAAAATGAGTATAGTAGAAAATTAAAACTATACGAAAAGCAACTTAAAAAAGACGAAATAGAAAAAAAAGAACTTGCTGAGGCCGAGAAAGAGGCTAATTTAATTAAATTCATGAGCAGGGAGAAGAATATTTCAAATTCTGGTTCAGATAATCAACCTTCCACATCTAATTCAGTGTCAAATTTGGCAAATGGCAAGCATAAACAGTTGCCAAGTTTTTGGGTACCGTCGCAGTTGCCCGATGCAAAGGTTACAAAGTTGGAAAAGCCAGACCCGACTACATATTGTCCTATTAGTGGAAAGCCCCTTAAAATTAAGGATTTGATAGAAGTAAATTGGACATTGGTAAAAGATCCAGATGACAAGAAATCATTGATTGTGAAGGAAAATCGTTACATGTGTCCTGTTACACATGATATTTTGAGTAATGCTGTTCCTTGTGCAATCATTAGGTATAGTATTATAGTAAAGTAACAATTTTCTTTATTACTTTCCAATTTTTAAAAAATTTATAGTTTACGAATTTAAATATAGGGTCTCATTTTATTAATGACTTTGTTATAGGACTAGTGGTCATGTGGTGACAATGGAGTGTGTTGAGAAAATAATAAAAAAGGACTGGATGCATCCTCTCACTGGTGATAAGTTGAAAGAAAAAGATATAATACCTTTGCAGAGAGGCGGCACAGGATATGCACTCACAAATCAAAATCTAGAAGGCAAAAATGAACGGCCAGTTTTGCAAGCATAAATTTCATGTTCTAAATTAATTATGTATAAGATTATATACATGGAAATTATTGAATTAAGCAAAAAGTTTTAATCTTTATTCACCCAAAATATTTGTTTATTACTACAGGTAAAACAATTTAATACTTCAAAATCTTCTATAAGCACTTGTAATTGTACACCTAAACTTTATTAAGCAAAATAGTCTATAAATGTCATAAACAAGGTTTTTCTTTAAATAAAACTTAATTCATTTAATGTAATGAATATGTACAAATCTACTTGTGGATTACATAAGTTTTGCAGTATCATTTGTTCTTTATTAAGGTATAGACAAATACTACTTCATGGATAAAAAATAGAAAAGAAATCATACATCTTCATTAACTTCTATTGTAATGAAATTAACACATTTTGATAATCCCTTTTTTGTCGGAATGTTTTGATGTTGCTCTCATAACTGAAAAAATACAAACTTGAATTTGGGAAAATAAGAATGATTTATCATCATAATCATCAGCTTATTATCAACCACAAAGATTCATCAACAGTATAAGAACTGAAGTACCATCATACATCCTTTACATTTGATGGTATTCAATCCCTTTGACATATTTATGGGTATCTTACTTTTATGAATTATTGAATACCATCCACTAAGGTATATGATAAATTGTCAATTTTATGCAAAGCTATGTTGCTGATGCATCTTTATTTTAAATTTCTAAAAAAAAATGTTTAGATATAAAGAGAAATACTGTGTTATTTAAAACAATTTAATTAAAAATAAAAAATCTATGATTGCAATACAATTGTTTAAATTCACTTACACTTATTAAGTGTTAGTAAATGGGAATAAATCTAATTGAAAATCAACATGATTGTTCCTAATTTCAGTCTCAGAATATGTCAAGCAGTCACTGCCCAGGGCATCGAGAAAATTTAATACTGACTGGTTTTGATTTGATTGGTCATTCATTTCCACCCAATTAACATCATTCTGATTTTGCGCATTAACTGGGTTTTTACTTGAGCTATCTTTAAAATGTAATAAAGCTGGTTCAATAAGTGTACTTGATTTTATATCACTGTCTGTTTGATCATTTGTAATAGCCGCCGTCCAGTCTTTGTTAACAAAGTCCAAATTGTTGTCTGTAACTTGTTTTGAGGGTAGTTCAATGTTATCGTTAAATATTGCACTTTTGTCTACATGTTCGTTTATTCGTACTTCTATTTGTTGTTCGCTCTCTATACCATTTGGTTTGATTATTTGAACTCCATATTTTGGAATTTTCTCCGGATCAATTTGAAATTTGCAGAATACAGTTGATGATTGTTTGATGGGTGATGATCGTATATCGAAATGGGCGCTGTGAAATTGCACATGAGTAGGTTTCTTTGTTCGCTCATTAAAAATATTTATGGGTTTGTCTTCAACAGGTTTATTGGACATATTAGTTGGTACAAGAGGAACGCTAGGAGTCTGCAGATCAGCTGCAGTCTTTTCACTAAACCTAATGAGATCGTCCATACCCAGTTCGATGGGTGTATCACATTCGGAATCAAGTTTTGCTTTCTTCCCGTTATTTTGTGCTTTTTGTTTCCAATTTCGCTTTGTGACCGTCGGCCAGTTTGCAACAGAGTTTATCCTCGCACAATCTTCATCTTCGGTCTCCATATTGGGTTGATCGTCTTTTTGTTTCATAAGCCAAATCGTTGAAGATGTTCCCATGTCCGAGTTGTATTGACTAGTCTTGGGGGGATTGTGCCGACAGTGACCTTCCTTATCCTTTACACAGCTCAAAGCGTCCATGTTCAGATTATACTTTCCGGGATTCATGCCAAGTAATCTACATAACAAACAAAATATTATATAAACATAAGCGGTAGGTCTCTGTTGACGAAACAGTGCCTATTTCTGGTTAAGAAGTTAATAGGGTAACTAGACTTAACATCCTATATCCCCTAGCTACAAACACAATGTTGTGGACTGTATATCACCTTAACTAGAGTAATAGTGTTATGGGATAGTGTATAACTTACCATCAAGTAAAACTAGCTATATAATAAAAACCACTTCCACATTCATCTTGAAATTATTAAGATGGGAAAGATTGTGCGAGTAACTATGGCATTTTTTAAACAAATGTTACGAAAATAATTTACTTACAGCTATTTAAATAATTATCCGTTTGTTTACCTGCCAATATCATCATTGATGTTACACAGTTTGCCTTCATTACCATCCACTTTCTTCAGTAAACATGGCAGTAGAGACTTGAACTTGGCTATCAGCTGTTCCAGCTGCTGTATAAAAATGTTGGCGCGGTCATCCTCCGAGCCGCTCTTGATAATCGCGAGCAGACAGTGGAATAGGTTGGAGTGAATTTTCGCGGGAATGTGCGTCGGATGATTCTCGTAGTGCCTCTGGAGACGGTACAGACTGCTGAACTCCTGAAAAGTTAATTTTATCTACAACAGGCCAATATTTGATTTTAATTTGTCAAGGTCAGAGCTCGGCAAAGTGCGGCTCTTTGAACTCTTCGAGTGTGGCTCTGGCACAAGATTCCTACGGGCTTGCCATGGGCCATTTAATGAATCTCTAAAATTATGATGAATGTTTACTACATTTACAAACAGATTTGGCTCTCAATTTTTTTCAATCGTTTTAATTTGCATATTTGGCTCTTTGGCTAATAAGTTTGCCGACCACTGGTCTAGGTGATCTAATTTCGGAAGATAATGTTCCGGCTAGGACATGGATGTATTAGCTAGCCAGCAGAAATTTGGAAAATGATAATACCAAACAAACTACTCGCTCCTTTATGATAAGTTGGAGAAGCAGGACTGAACAAATAAAAAAAAAATATTCAAATATCAGTTTCATTATATTCACATTATGGATATATAGAAAAATTTTCTTTTGACTTGGTGTCTATCGACTACTGGTCTATATTTTATTTGTCAGTATTGAAAGATAGTTTTTAGTATTTATTCCTCCCTAGACACTTGCTGGGTAGGTAGTTTGGTAGAACATGCAGGGTTGTCTACATGCTGCAGATTTTATCAACTTTTTCTTTAATTACTATCTAAATACTTTATATTACAAACTAATAACTAAATTAATCATATACTATGTTTACTCAGTAGCTCATTTTATTGGGCAGTTCAAATTTATTTTGTTACCGACATCATGATTAAGTGAATGTTTTCCAGAATAATTTTTTTTTCTTTAATTCATTCAATCAATCAACACAAGCACCATAGTCACGGCGAAAGGTTTTTTTATTAAAGATATATTTAATGCAAAACTATCACTCACTACAGAGCATTGAAAACAAGAGACAATGGTTCCATTTTTCTTTCTCGGCTTGTGCAGGGTCTCTTCTTCTGACGTGTGGAGCTTCGGCAGCTTCACTTTTCGCCCACTTCGCGTAACTTTGGTCTGTGATTCATTATGTTTCATATTTACTAAAATAGACTGTACATCCACTTATAATTTTTAGCTTAAGTAACTCATTGTCATAAGCTGAAAGATGTCCAGTGCAGGGCACAGATCTGCCTAAAGATCTTCACACTTATCGATTCTGCACTGCTAGCGGCCCAAAGGTACTTTAACAGATCATCAGTCTGCCCATGAGCCAGGCAATCAAGGGCTTTACTGCCCCATCAGCCAAGTATCCTTTGAACCCTGTCCATTGCCACATAGGTTCATCAATTCTTTAGGCTATATTGGCATCCTTAATTTTTCAGAAGATTTCCTCATTTTTGTTTCGATTACATGGAGAAATATCGAGCATAGCTCTAAATTTGAATATAGGAGTTTATTGTTTTACATACATTATTTTCCTTATAGTTTTAGGAAAATTCATTGACCAACCCACACTCTGCACATGTGGCAGATATATGGCTTTAACTACTTGTGTGAGACCATCTTGTATTCCAATAGAGGAAATATTATGAGAGAGCTGTTCATCTCAATTAAAAATCTATGAAAGTTGTATGAAGTTCACAATGGTGAAAAACATAATATGGATTAGAAACACTAATGAAATTACTAAGCTACCAGTATTTGATTAAAAATTATCCTAGAAGTCTTTTATTTGTTTAATATTTGTCAATCTTAATTATAATTAGGTTTCGCCACTTTGACACTGAGAGAATCCAATGCCTCAGTTCAGCAGTGAACCTCAACAGTTTAGAATGATGAATGTTGATGGATAGATTTACCTTCAAAATTGCAGCAGGTTGTTCATGAATCTCTTCAGCCGGTATAGGTTTAACATCTTTTTTCTCTATTTTCTTTTTAATAATAAGCTCCTCCTCTATCACTTTGTTGTTGATCTCGATATTTGTCTCTGCTTTCTTCTGTTTAAATATTAACTTATTCTTACCAACTACAGTCAAGTCTTTTGGTGATAGGACCCTAAAAAATTTAAATATTTTTAAATGTTTCAATAAGAGTCAACAGCCCAATTAAAAGACTGTTGATAAGGAGAGTCAACAATGTTTAGATTATGGCTCCCATTTCTATACTTAACCAGTTTTTAGTTGTGGAATTTTAAACCAAAACAGTAATGTGGCACATTACATTTTTTGACGGCAAAAATAGATGTAATGGTGCCCACAAAGACAGTCTCTGGTAATAGACCCAATACCATGTCTTATATGATTTCATTCATTAAAATATCCATGCTATCGTATCCTGATCATCAGAACACCAGTATTCAAGAACAATACATTTGGTTTTGTATTGTTGCTGAATTAATAACACAAAAAGATCTATATTTCATTGAGAATAAAACTCAAATTCATATTACTAACCAAATCTGTAGTTATTCTTGAAAATCAGTGATATGTTGTTGTGATTCATGATTTAACCAAAATATTGTAACTCTTATTTTCTCTGTTTCCACCTTGACAATACTTACTTATATACAAATCTAGTGTTAGTGACAGGATCATATGCAGGTTGCTTAGGTGTCTTCTCTGGGTCGCTAAATATTTTAAGAGCATGATTAACTATTTTCATTTGGTCATCACTGAGTTGATTCAGACTGTAATGACAATAAAAAAAATTAAGTAATGTATGGTTTGTGTAATAAAATTATAAAGGCTTAATTGAATAGAAAAATATATTGAAATTGAAATGTTACTATATTTGCTCTCTATGTATCTATCCGGCCTAATGGTTAGAGTGTGCTACTTTCATTCTTAATATAGCGGGTTCAAATCTCGGCATGTACCGATGACTTTAATATTTACGTTATGTACATTTGTAAATTTTAGTAACAACAGCGAAATACAAACAGTGTAGGAAAGCACTGTGAGGAAACCTGCATGTGGATTAGAATTTATTCTAAGGTGTGAAGTCACCAATCCGCATTGGGCCTGCGTGGTGACTGCCTCCCATCACCCTCATATTGAGGGTAGGCATGTGCCCCAACAGTGAGGACGTAAATTGGCTGTTATGAAATGATCCATCATAAATACATGAAATTAAACATGTATCAGTAAAGGTGTGGCAGCAGAGCTGATATAATAGATTTATACTGTAATAAAATATTATTAATTTATTACATAATCTCAGTTACCTGTGATATGTTTCTCCAAGTTTTAACAATTGCACTGAAGTGTGTTTGGATGGGTTTTGATTACTGAAAAAGAAATTAATTACAAATAACTAAGTACATTTTATTTTGTCTCATGACCTGAAATATTACACTGAATGCTACTATTTTAAATAAAAACATAATCATTAAAGTTAAACATAATGCATCACATCAATGTTTGTCTAGTAAAAGCCTGTAGAAGATGTTGACCAAACAAATATATTCTTGATTTCCTTTGTAGCACAGCAGCTATAGCTCTGCAGCAGTTACTTGTCATATGTGAGTCAACAAATTAATGCTGCCAATTTATTAGCAACAGAATATTCTAAGAGAGAAACTTATGAACATTTATTGTCTTTTTTAGCATGTAAAAATTGAATAATCAACTTACTTTTCTTTTGGTTTAATCTTTGGCAATTTTTTCACAGGTTCTGATGTCTTTGTATTGTTTGGGATACTTTTCAATTTCACAATCTTGTTATTTATGTCTAATTTTGGTATTATATTAATTACGCTCGTATTAGACGAAGGTGTTACAGGTTTTAGCACAATATTATTCACAGGTGGAATATACTGCTTACTTGGTTCAATCTTGTGCAAAAGAAAATTAGCTAGTTTCAAGTTATTCCCCACCACACTGCTATCTACTTTTTTTAATATCTTCGGTTTGCATTCTACGCTTTCCTGGAGGTTATTTTCTATTTTGCCGCTATTCTCGTAAAAGCTCCTTAAACTATCACTGACCGGTTTCTGTGTATGTTCATCATTTTGTGTTATGACAATCGGTCTGGGCTGAAAGGGATTGATTGTAATAATTTATGTTAATAAACAACGAAAAGGAAGAAAGTAAATAAGTGAGAAAATACCTGACTTACGCTGGGATGTTGGATCACGTAAACAGGTGTATATTGGCATGAATTTATAATGATATTCTCTGCCGAAGAGTTCATATTTATTAAATTTTCAATTAAATAACAAAAACTTCATTGATTTAACGATGATAAGTAATAAATAGAAATAAAATAAAAAGACCTTTTGTTGAATTTCACGTGACGTTTAATTTTTAGTTCAGTAATCACAATTATTCCCTGCACATCTTATTATTTTTAAGTTATTTTAAAAATATATTTTTATTTAGTTTAAATGAATTTGCCAAACTCAACACAGGAATAATAAAATTCTAAAAATAATAATTTTAACTATATTTTTATTTTTTAGTATTATTGTGTTCTTTTTTCTGAACCCTAAAAAGTGACAAGTATTATATGTATATTAAATAAATATGTATTATTAGACATTTTTTAACAATAAAATAAATATTCCAAATAATATATTTTATTTAATTAACATGTTAAAAAGACTTTTTAGCCATCTATATTCAATATATTTTAATATGACAACATTACATTTTATTATCCAAAGACAAACTAACCTATTTTCTTTCTCTAGGGCCAAGCTTTGTAAAGTTAAGGTGAATATAAAGAACTTTAATTTTTAAATTTTCATAATACTTGCAGTAACATGTTTTAATGATTTCAAGTCATTTTTTATACATGTTGCTTTTTATATTAATAAATAAATCTTATTGTTTATTGTCGATTATATTTTAAAGCCACGTGCAAGGTGTGATTAGTAATATTGAATATTGGTTACAGCCGTTAAGATGACGAATTCTAAGGGTTATCGCCGCGGTACAAGAGACTTGTTCGCTCGCAAGTTCCGTACACATGGAACCATACCGCTTTCCACTTACATGAAAGTATACAAAGTCGGTGACATCGTTGATATAAGGGTATGTATCCTTACCGAGTAGTATTTTTCATAGAACCGAAGGAAGATATAAGCATTTCATGTCCTTTATTAGATGACTATATACTGTTGTACATGTTAATATATTAAATGGCATTAATCTTGGAGGTATTTCACGTAAAATACTTAAACTTACTATTTCATTATTGAGTCAAGCTTTTTAATAGTGATGAGATCTGATAAGAAAAGGAATAAAAGGATTCTGTATTAGTCCCATATTTTGTCAATTCGTTTTTAAAAAGAAGATTCAAAGGGGTATACCTAGGACATCAAAACACCATTTGCAGAGAATATTTAAATATCCTCTACGAATGGTCAAAGTTGCCTTAGAACATCTGCAAATTCTTAAAATTATCTTTCACACCTAGTAAAACTACCTAATTACAATAAAACATTTTTTAATAAATAACAAGAATTTATAGTGGACATCTACCGTTTGTTGATTTGGACAGTGGTTTTAAACTATAAGACATACTTTTAACAAAATTATTAAGTAAATATTAGATCAAATATTTGTGACACCTCAAAAGTTGTCAGTCTATTTTCAATGAGTTTTTACTCATTAATAAATTTCACACTATCCTATCAGCTGTCACAACACTATTAGTAAAGTACATCACTAGTTTTGGTCTTTTTATAACACCCCTAGAATTGAAACACATTTTTTCCAAGTTTGAATTTTACTTTTAGAATATTAAAACAGGTCTTAAGAAAAAACTTATATTTTCTGTAACAACTGAGAACAAATCTGAAAATATAATGATTATAAATTTAGTATATACCTTGATGAAATTAATTTTTAGAAGTTTTAGTTTAGATACATTATTATCATTATAAATTGCATTTGCCTGTCATATACCATAATTGCACCTCCATTTTTGCAGGGTAATGGTGCAGTTCAAAAGGGTATGCCACACAAGGTGTATCATGGCAAGACTGGTCGCGTATACAACGTCACAGCACATGCCCTCGGAGTCATCGTGAACAAACGCGTTCGTGGCCGCATCCTACCGAAGAGGATCAACATTCGTGTTGAGCATGTCAAGCACTCAAAGTGCAGACAAGACTTCCTCAAGCGTGTGAAGGAAAACGAAAGGCTCCTTAAAGAAGCCAAGGCAGCCGGCACAATTGTAAAGCTCAAGAGACAGCCTGAGCCACCAAAAGCAGCCCATATTGTTAACGGTGCTGAGAAACCAATCCTATTGGCTCCGATTCCATACGAGTTCGTAGCTTAAACAGAATAAACTATTTATAAGAAATGTCTCTTGATTTATCTCATTTCCTATGATTAAAAAGGAACTCCCTTTTGTTATTTATTTTTATCACTAGAATTATTTTAACATTGAAATCCAATATTAGTGTTTCCATCAAGGAACCTATGAAGAGCGAGGGGCTACTCTACACTAGCTGGATATATCATGTGGCTACATCATCGCTTATTATCGAGTGCTACTTTATGAACTTTTTTGCTATCCACCATAATGCTTGAAAGCTTGTTCTTAGAGCATAGTGTTCATCATAACGTTTTCTCTCGTAAACGACCTCCGTGAGGATTGAATGCAACGCTTTTTTTTCGTAACAATATCCAAAACGTTACATCACTAAGTGGGCAGTTCTAATTGAAGTAGAGAAATGAAATTAAAAAAAAAAAAACTAATAACCTATGAAATTACATACTTGGATAAATATATACAACTGTGAATACACAGGAATTTTATAAACATAATTACTGTTTTATCGAGCTAACAATTCAACGGAATGAAATAAAACGATAACATTCAAGAAAATGACAATATTTAATTTCCTTTAAATCGATATTTACAAAATGGATGAAAATCTAATATGAATTAATAATGAACGATTGGAATCTAAACAATCTCAATGGTGTATGCCGCTTCAACGTTAACAACGGGGCACATCAGTTCAACACAATCCCGCTGACCGCTAACTTTAAATATATAAATTACTATGTTTAGTTAAACTTAACAACTAGCGTCCCTGGACTGATAGAACAGTATATATCCGGTTTCAGACGACTTCTGTATGTCTGAAGTTAGGCCGTAGAAGTCTTCAATAGCGGATGCTTCGATTTTCTGTCGCAAGAATAAAATAAAATATTATACTGTATGTTAGGAGACAGCTTCCGAAAACGAAGACATGATGGTACTAATGACACCTTTGATAAGGAGACGGAAAACAAGTCGATCCTGATTAAAAAAGTATCATATTTTAAAAACGTTTTATTAGCATTATTTACGCTCTAATAGTTAGTATAGTTAAATGAAACGATGGTTTCGAAAAAAATACATTACTAAAAAAAAAATCAGCAATGAAACACAAAATCAAAAACAGCTGATGCTCGGCTCAACGAACACCCGGGCGCGCCAATCTAAATGTTCCGCGGCCCTACGAAATAAGGTTCAAATTAAAACCAAACACATGTCGAGTCCCCGCCGCGCCCGGGGGTTCGTTCATCCGAGCATCAGCTGTTTTTGATTTTGTGTTTCATTGCTGTTTTTTTTTTAGTTAAGCAATGTATTTTTTTTATGAAACTCTCGGTTCATTTAGCTGTATTAAAATGGTGGAGCGTAAATAATGACAATAAAACGTTTTAAAAATATGTTTCTTTTTAATCAGAATCGATTTTTTCCATCCCCTCATCAAAGGTCATTAGTACCATCGTCCGTCTTCGTTTTCGGAAGCGGTCACGTAACACCCAGTATTTGTATAGATACATTGGAATAATAAAGGTGCAAAAATTACTGTTAGCGTTTGAAGGATCATGCAGCTACTTGAAAATATTCTTTGGTAATGGAACTAACATCTTTTGTCTTCAAGATGGTGGCCACAATGTGGTGTAGTGTATATTTTTTGAAGCTTTTATCTCTTAGGGATATGTCAGCGCTATCTGGAGTGTATACTTTCTTAATGACACATCGTTATGGGCGGATGCATCAGTTATTATCGGGTCAACATCCCTCTCGCTCTGATAATTCGTTAAAAGTGCAAAAAAATTAATACAAAAAAATAGGTTAATATAAATATTCTTACGTCGACCATGTCGTCGTCGAAGAGCAGCCAGAAGCCGTGGCTCTTGACTATGCTGATGTAATGGCCGCGGTTAGGCCCGGAGCCACAGTGCACGACCACTGCCACCAGGTCATACAGCCGGTCCGGATTCACCGCGTCATCTGACTGATTCGCAATATTAGTCATTATTTTGTGATAAAACATGATAATGAGATTCCAATAGAATCATTCTTTAGAGAAATTTAATGTTTCTTCTCATTTGCATGAGATCAATCGATGGCAGCTGATGGATGTTTACTAATGCATGTAAGTCTTTTGTATTGTACAAAAATTTTTAGCAATTGGTTTCCTCTTAAATGCCTTTTAAGACACGAAAGGAGAGAGACAACATTTATCATCATCATCAACCGGTAGACGTCCATAGCTGGACTTAGGCCTCTCTTAAGATCTCCAAATCGATTGGTCCAGCGATGGTCAGGATCTGGTGAGAATCGCGGGAACCCACTGGATGCGGGCAACGCATGAAACATTTATATATAGACAGAAACAATTTTAAGATATAAATACTCACAGTATTAAAAAGTCTCAACTCCAATGGGAACACAACACGATGGGACACCTTGATGTGCCGATTATACTGCTCCATATACTTAAAACGCTTAAGGTGGAGAGCCAATATGAGTGGCAGCTTTTTGACCCTCATCCGCTTCTGCGCCTCTTGGTAGCTGCTGCAGTTGTCACATTTGAACTTGTTGTCATTGCAAAGTGTCTCCGTGTCACTAAAGCACTTCAGACAGTGTGTTATACTTGTGTTTTGACCGACATCCACCTAAAATAAACAGACACATTTAAGCCGACTTACTACCTCATATTATTAATACAAAACTTATTGACAGTTCAGATGGTGACTAATCCTGTCTTTGCATCTTATTGAAAGCTGAATAATCACCTGTAAATCAAAGAAATGCTCATCTTTGCTGCTAACAGTCTCACAATTTAAACATCTTGTCTCACTAGTGAGTGTGCCCTGGAATATCTCATGCACCCATGTTGGCTCTGTGCTTTGCGGCACAGTACCATTGCAAGTCACACCCTCTCCGGCTGGCTTTTGAAGCTTTAGAGTACTCTGGTTGCGTTCCGCTAAAGAGAGATAAGAAATTTTGTAATTCCTAAAATCTAACAAGAATTCATGTGTATCAAGGGCTGGTGGATCACTCACCAAGGATAATCTCATTAATGTGATTTATTAAAAAATTTAAAAATTCATGCGCATCCTGTTGCATATAATTATCAAACTCTTCTGTAAAATAAAATAGTCAACATTGTGAACATTAAAAACGTTTATAAAATAATCAAACACTGGTGTTTACCAGCACGTAGCATATATAATAAAAAAGTACATTTAGTCTATGACACAAAAGTAATTATACCTTTTTCTTTCCTTAACCTAGCTATAAACTTTTTGGGTGCTATAGAACCCACTTTTTTCTTTTGCGTGGCAATGCTATAAAATAAATCTGCTAAGCATGTTAGCAGTGTTTCTTTTGTTCTTTTATTTTTAGCCTTATATTCGAGAACTTTTTCTCTAAAAGGCCTACAGAAATATAAAGCTTGCAATACTGAGTTGCTATAGCAAGTGTTGCCAAACTGCAAAAAAAATGTAAAAGTAATACATGTAATAGTGTTAATTAATTTAGGAAACGTGTACAAAATTGTACCAATTTTGCATATCTGCACTTAATACCTGTTATGGCCTAATGGAATGAAACATGCTTGATTTCATAAGAAATTAAACTCTGAAGGTATATACCAGGTGGACTCTGGTTATATTAATATAATATTTTTATGTGCCTGGGAAGATAACAATTAGGCTATATCTTTAACTTATTACTAAGCATTCTAAGCAAAGCTTGTAATAGGTTGTAATATAAATAGCATATCTTGCAGACACATTGTTTTTTTTTTAATCGATTATCGATGGGAACAATCACCCTCATCTAGCGGGTAGGCCTGTGCCCCAACAGTGGAGACATAAATTGGCTGTTATGGTAAGCGACGGGATGAGAGGGATATTCACCTGATAGTGACATGTCCAACCATAACAATATGACACTATAGGATGATATATACTGCACCACATTGCACTCGTTGCATGAGCCATAAGACGTTGAGTCTTATTACCTCAGTAATTAGACTAGCTACAGCGCCTTTCAAACCAGAGCACAGTAATGTTTATACACTGCTGTAGGGAGCAGCAATAAGCGCTGCGGTTACTGGATACCAAGATGGACTCCGGTAACAAAGACTTACCACCAGTAAAAGGTTTGAGACTCACTGATCTTGAGCTTCCATGTTTCGATTTGAATTGCATTCTAGATAGTCTCTGGGTAATAAGGATTTTAAATGTTTTACATCTGTTTTAAGTTGCATCATTTGAAATAAACATGCAAGTAATCACATTGCAAGCACAAGCACTTGCAAGTAATCACATTATGAGATTATTGTATTTACTAAGATCAAGTTGATTTGTTGTTCTTCACAGTCCACTTACTATTAAGCCTTAACAAATATACTTAAATTTAAATACCTGAACATAAGTATGTATCATTCACAATTCTACATCTTCTGTTTAATGATTTAGTCAGATTGTTAAAAAACTTTTAAAATTAACACATCAAATGTGATGTCATGAAATGATAAAGGTAAAATCGGTTTAGTCTTATTGCATGAAAAGAAAGTATAACAATAAATCAACCATAAAGATAATGAAAGATTTAAATAAAAGACATTTTTAAAACAAACATACTCTATCATACTATCCAATAACAAAGAAGAATGACATGCAATAACAAGAGAAATGAGGTTGAAATATTTGATCAAGTGCTCCATTGATAAGTAATCAATAGATGACAAACACATAATATCTAACTGCCATTTTATTTATCTATTGTGATACACACTGATAAATAAAAAATAAGCAAGTGATT